>CM019072.1:18828217-19283653 GCA_009667805.1 Leptobrachium leishanense
TATTACGCCAGTGTAAAGCTACAGCAACACACTAGTAGCACAGTGAACCTCAGACCAAACGTAAAATTCCCTAAATGTGGACTCTCTGGACCAGTCTGAGGCCTGCATAATGTCCTCCAGACAACAGCCCACCTTGAGTGCTCTAGAGGCCATAGCCACTCTAGTGGAATGTGTGTCAAAAATGGAAACATCAATGCATGCTAGGACCATCACATACAGCGAGAAAGAGTAGTGTTTAAAACAGTCAGAGCATCATTGTCCGGCCAGTTGGACAACCGTGTGAATACACAATTTACATCCCATACAGCCGTATAGGGGGTTGGGGAGGTCTCAACAAATGGACACGCCAAAGTAGCCTACAGACTAGCGGATGTCTCCCTGTTGCCACTCCATCAAACCCATCATGGTAAGATGAGATAGCAGAGCGATAGAAGTTCAGAGTGAGAAAGGCTTTTCCAGATTCCTATTCTGTTGAGAGAAAATGAAGGATAGCGGGGACAGATAAAGAAATGGGATCCAGACCTCGTCCCAAGCACCGGCTAGACCATGTTGCCCAGGCATGTCGGTAAATTCTACATGTGCTACACGGAGGTAGTCAACTGTAGCCAAAATCAGCACAGCAGGAGGGGATTCCATGAAAGCAAAGCAATGCCATTAGTTGGAGACACCCCTACAGGGACAACAGGTGCGGAAGACCATGAGGATCAGAGAGCAACTGTGGACTAGTTGGGAGTAACCTGGGGTAGTCAACCACCATGTCCAGAACCTGTGGGTACCAGTTTTGCACAGGCCACTGTGGTGCAATTGGCACTACTGATGCTCTGCTCCAGTAATGTAAAGGAGGGTCCTCCCCAGCAGAGAAAAATGGAGGAGAGGTGTAATGACTGCATCAGGGCAGATCCTGGAGCAGGACATCTGTCTCCATGGGGTCGGGGCACCAACTGGAAAATTTGGGCAACTGCTTGTTGAGACAGGAATGAAAAGTCCATGGACCTCTGAACACGTAAAGTTGTGAAAAATTTGAGGTATGCAAACGCTGCAATCCCATAAGAACAAGGGATGCCAACCTGTCACTGTGCTCTGCAATCCTGGCATGTATTCTGCTTGAAGCTGTAGGCAGAAATCCCAAGGAGCGCCAGTATATGGGAGTGGGTTCTCCCCAGTTTCTTTATGTAACGCACAGCAGATGGGTTGTCCACCCGGAGCGGAATACAACAATTGGATCTGGCGCCTGACAGGCTGTGAATGTCCAAGAAGCTCCAGTCAGTTGATGTGGTGCATTAGTTTTTCCGGTGAACACGACTCTGCATCTGGCCCCCCAGTCTTGGGTGCTGGCATTGGACTCCATAATCAGATCTGGGTTGGAAAGGAAGATGGCTCTTCCGTCCATGCCTCCATAGTGTCGAGCCACCACTGAATTTCCTCTCTGGACTCGTCGTGATTTACAGGATCCATGTAAGATTGTGACTGTGCGAGGGGCTTCGTTTTGAGTTGCTGCAGTGCACAATACAGTAGAGGGTCTTAGAAAATTGCTTGGATAGAACTCAATAGAAGCCCAGTTAACCTAGCCAGATAGTGTACCGTAAAAACGGGGAGACTTAAAAACTTCACGATATCCGGAGGAAACTGAGGAAGATATTGTCTTGGGAGCTTTAGTTAGGCTGACCGAGAACCCACCAGGTATCTCAGAAACTCAATGCTCTGGGTCAGGACCAGTATCGACTTGTTGCTGTTAAGCAGGAATCCCAGGCTGGACAGAAGCTGTCGTTCATTGGAGGTGAAGCAGCAACTTCTTGCGGGATGATGACATAATCAAAAATGTTGCCAAGTAGATCACCAACTGTAGCTCCCCCCCTCCCCGAAAACTGAGCAGGACCGTGACAGGGTGAAGGAACTTTGAGAAGCACTAGGGGACTGAAGACAACCCAATGAAAAGGCAAGTGAACTGGAAAAATGTGGCTTTGCCAAAGGAACCGGAGATAACGGTGGTGGCTGAGATGGATGGGGGATCGTGAGGTAGGCATCCGTTAGGTCTACCTTCACCATCTAATATCCTGTTACAAGAAGTTCCTGAAGGCAATGAAAAGCTTTGTAGTGTATCAACACTTCAAAATGGAAGGGATTCAACTCCCTGAGGTTGATTATGGGGCGGGACTGGACTCCTTTTCTTCTCTGCAAAGATGATGTTGATGAACCCTAGCGAGTCCAAAGGGCCCAGTTGAATAGTGCCCTTGGTGAGCAGCACCTTCCCGTCTGGGATACCACAATAGTGTTTGGAGGGGGGGACGACTATCTGCACTGGGGAGTGATAAACTTGAACTGGATAACCACAGACTGTCTATAAAACCCATGAATGGAAAAAAATGGGTGATCCTGTCACCTGCAACACATTGAGGGACAGATGGTAAAGGAATTTGACTTATGGGAAAGACATGTATGGCTCCACGTCTGTGGTCATGGAAAGATTGCTGGGTTTGTGGAATGAGACAGACCTGTGGGTGCTGAAACTGTTGGCGTTGAGGCTGGTAGGGGCCTGAAGAAGCTCTAGCAGAACCTTGTGATGAATGGCCAGGCAGTCGAACCTATGCATCTGCTGGCCCGTCCAAAAACACCTGGGCTCTGGGAGAATGCCTTGCGCATGTTAGATTTAACGATATGATTGGCCTATTCCATCTCATTTACTACTATTAATAGTTTTGCCGAAGAGCTCGGCCTTGGGACTCGGCCCATTGGAGGCAAATGCGATAAGGCCAGGATCGATGTGCAGCAGCATAGATTTGTGCCGTTCTGTAGCAAACGCAGTATCGGCATTTCCGAGGCAGAGCATCCAATGTGCCCAGACTCCAAGGGTAGGAACATCTGGAGCTATCCCTGAGGCATATGCATGCTCTATCACTACCATGACCTGTGAAGAAGGCCCACACACCTCTAGCAATTTGTCCTGGCAGGACCTAAAAGAAAAATCAATCGGAGTTGGCTATATATTGGGTCATTTTGGCCCCCAGTTTGAGGATTTTCAAAATCTTCTTAGACGTTAGGGCCTGAGAGCACTCTGTACGTAGCCGCAACCTGGCTGTATGGTTGAGAGCCTTACACACCTGTTTGCTTCACATTCTATCCACTTTAGGGGAAGCCATCCAATCCGCAGAGTGCAGGTGTTTGAGTTTGGGTCAAAAGACCCGGAGGGGCTAGGTTAGCAACCGCCTTTAGGGATGTCCCCATCTGAATTCTCCTCGGAAGGAAAGACCGAGGCGTCGAACGAGTGTCTGGAAGAGTCAGTCTCTGGCAGTGGTAAGAACTCTGGCCCTCTTCCAGTATATGGTCCCTTTCTCCTGACCGGGGGGGGGGTTACATCTGCGGGGCTGTCCCACCTGTTATTATATAGGGGTGTCCCTTACTATCCATGCCCTTCTTGTTAGGAAGAGGTATCAGGTGCTTGGACTTAGTCTTACATGGCACCACAGGAGGGTGCATGAGTTGGGGTACCAATAGGGAAGTACCCTCTGAGGGATCAGGCAGTGATGACGCTGCCTGGAAAATATCCAATGGCTTTGTGGGTCCACATTGTGACAGGGTTCTTGACACAGTGCCCATAGCAGAAACCAAATCATTAAGGGACCTGGACAGCTGCTCAGGATTCAACTGAAGCCTCTCCTCAGAGCTGGTGCGGAGCCCTCAGAGAGGCTATCCAACATCTCCACCACTTCTCTGACCTGTTCACTACTGCAAGAAACGCGCAGGGCTCTAGCCTTTGCCGACATCTGACCGAGCCTGTGAGGAATCCAAAATGGTCATGAGCAAGGTCGCGCCACACAGTTGCCGGGCAGAATACTCAATCTAGTAAGGTCACATTCGAAATTTCCGCTATGCGGGGGGGAGGGGGGGTTGCCAGTGCTTCCCCTCAGGTGAGAACAGCAATGATAATGCTGTAGCTCTGCAGGGACCTAAATCTCTCATTGGGGAAGTGTCCCCTGCAGGGAGGAGAAAAAGGCCTGCCGCCAGACCTGGCCGCGCTGCAACCTTGGAGAAGCCACGAGTCGAGCCCCAGAAGGAGACACATAAAAATATGGAAAAGCAATATTGGGCCATTTATCTGAAAGCCACTCGAATGAGGAAGCTTCTTGGAGATGACGGTCTTCATATGAGATTGCTAGGGGATACGGCAGATACCATGATACCCGTGAGGAAGTTTATTGTGCTATGTATTTTTTTCTTTCTTGCCGCTGGTCACGGTGAATACAGAGTTTGGCATAATAATACTCGCCTCCAAGTCTTTAATTAAATTGTCCTGTTCTAGGTAAGCTCTCGGGCAGGTGCCTGCCTCATGTTGAGTGGGGGGATACTGCCGGTTAGCACGGCTAACCTCGAGACGTTGGGGTGACTGATGTGTGTCTTTGCCGTCTGGTTTCAGGCCTGGCTGCGGCTCTACGGTTACCTTCCTCAGACCAGTCGGCAGATGTCCACGCTTCGCTCGGCAGAGATCCTGTCCTCCGCCATCTCTGAGATGCAGCAATTCTACGGCATCCCCGTGACCGGCAACCTCGACGAAACCACCCGAGAGTAATGACCTCACCGGCATGCCATGAGTGCCAGGTTTTCTGAACCGGTTGATCAAAGTGCTAAGAGTTATTGATGGTGAAGGTGAAGGAGACGTCACACGGAAAATCAACCCATCAGACGACCTGGGAAACTCTGTCCCCCTGTGTGTCCCTCCATCCTGTTCATCATCCACCCTGCCTGCACCGGCACGTACCCGCAGCTCCTGCACCCAAAAACCCCTCTCTGTTCCAGGTCCCCCAAATTCTGCCCCCGCGGACACTACCCAGGGCTCCCCAAATCCTGCCCCCCATGCACCTTACAGAGCTCCCCTGTGGTCCCCGCCATGTTTCCTGGCCCCAGGCTTCTCCATGTTTTATGCCATCCTTCATTCCACCGTGCCGAGCTCCTGCTCCTGGTTTGCCGCCTCTGACTCTTCTCCTCTGCTCAGGTGGATGCAGCGGCCCCGATGCGGAGTTCCGGATCAGTTTGGGACCCGCGTGAAATCAAACATGCGAAGAAGACGCTACGCACACACTGGGCGCAAGTGGAACCAGCAGCAGCTGACATTCAGGTAACAGAGCCCTGCGCATGCCATAAATGTCCCGCTGGTTACAAGCCGGTGTCTGCCAGGCTCTCCGGTACTCTTACTCCCGAGGTGGGGTAATACCTTGCTCTCATCCCGCAGCATACAGAACTACTCGGAGAAGGTGGGGGCAGATAACTCGGTGAATGCCATCCGCAAGGCGTTTGGAGTGTGGTCCGGTGCAACGGTACTGACATTTCAGGAAGTGCCGTACGAGGAGTTACGGCAACGGCAGTCCAAAGCGGACATTGTCATCCTCTTTGCGTCTGGATTCCACGGGGACAGCTCGCCGTTTGATGGCCCTGGTGGCTTCTTGGCACACGCCTATTTCCCAGGTCCAGGCATGGGAGGCGATGTGCACTTTGACTCAGACGAACCGTGGACGGTGGAAAACATGGAGCTCTCCGGTGAGAGTGGGGATTGTAGGGTCTCATTGTAACAAGGAGAAGCTGGGCAGTGACTAACCCGACGTGTGTCCTGCAGGGAATCACCTCTTCCTGGTGGCCGTCCACGAGCTCGGCCACTCGCTGGGGCTGGAGCACTCCAACAACCCTTCAGCCATCATGGCTCCATTCTATCAGTGGATGGACACCGACGAATTCCAACTGCCGGAGGACGACCGGCGTGGAATACAGCAGCTCTATGGTGAGTGTCCTGAGCCCCCACAACCCTCACCCTCTGCTCCTCATCTTTATCTCCCAGAATCCTCTGCAGCCATGCCAGGTTGCTTCTCAGCCGCCCCACCCTTTGTAAATTGGTGATCCCCGGAAACGGGTTATTGTCTGACGTCGTGACTTTACCTTTGCTGCTCCTGGCCCTGCAGCAGGTAGTTCTGGGTAAGGGGGCGTGCACGTCTCTGATTTGTGTATGCGGCGCAGGATTCTGGCGTTTTACATCGCTTGGTGATTATTATGAATAAAATGCACATGGCGCCCCCCTGCCCCAAATCAGGATTTATCTCTTACCGCAGGTCTCCCAGAGGATGACGACGTCCCTCTCCCTCCGGTCACCATCCCCCCCTCCATCAGACCTGAGGTCCCAAAACCACCTCCCCGAGCAAAGCCGGAGCCCCCTCCTCGAAATCCCGCTCGACCTGACCAGTACGGGCCCAACATCTGCGAGGGCAATTTCGATGCAGTGAGCCTCCTGCGTGGGGAGATGTTTGTGTTCAAGGTGAGGGATGCATGGATTGTCCTTAAAGGGTGAGGTCATCACGTGATGTGTCTCCCTTAATGCCGCATTGTGCACCGGGCCCTGTGGTAGTCTGTTGTGGCCGCGTGGAGCCACCAGGCCCTTGGCGCTTTGTTGTGGTCCCAATGGGCCCTTGGCGCTGTCGTGGCCATGTGTTACAACCAGACCCTTGGCATTGTCGTGACCGCGTGGTGCAACCGGGCCCTTGGCGATCTGTCTTGGCCGTGTGGTGCCACTAGGCCCTTGGAGCCTTGTCGTGGTCCCATTGGGCCCTTGGCGCTCTGTTGTGGCTGCGTGGTGCCACCGGGCCCTTGGCGCTGTCGTGGACGTGTGGTGCCACCGGGCCCTTGGTGCTGTCGTGGCCGTGTAGTGCCACTAGGCCCTTGGAGCTTTGTCGTGGTCCCACCGGGCCCTTGGCGCTCTCTGTTGTGGCTGCGTGGTCCCACCGGGCCCTTGGCGCTGTCGTGGACGTGTGGTGCCACTGGGCCCTTGGTGCGGTCGTGGACGCGTGGTGCTACTCCCTGACATTCTGTGATTCTGTAGCTCAGGTTTCATGTCTGATTTGGCCCTCAGGGTGCCTGGTTCTGGAGGGTGCGCCACAACAGAGTCCTGGACAACTACCCAATGCCGATTGGGCACTTTTGGCGAGGGCTTCCAGCGAACATCTCTGCTGCCTACGAGCGACACGATGGGAAATTCGTCTTCTTTAAAGGTCAGAAGTCGCATCCAGGCAGTAGGCGCTGAGCTTGAAGCTGTTGTTGCGGCGTCGCGGTGTGTGTATTTATAGAAAGATGTAAGCGTTACCGGACACAGAGCGCGGGTCCCTCCTTCAGACGTCCGTGTACTTAATGAATGCATGGCTAAATGGGCTAAAAAAGCCGGCAACGCACCCTGGGACTGTCCACGTGCCGGAGACGCACCCCGGGACTGTCCACGTGCCGGCGACGCACCCCGGGACTGTCCACGTGCCGGCGATGCACCCCGGGACTGTCCATGTGCCGGCGACGCACCCCGGGACTGTCCACGTGCCGGCGACGCACCCCGGGACTGTCCACGTGCCATCACGACTCTGATTCTTTTTACAGGAGACAAGTACTGGTTGTTCAGAGAAGCCAATCTGGAAAGCGGGTACCCACAGCCACTCACCAGCTTCGGGTTTGGCATTCCCTATGACTGGATCGATTCTGCCATCTGGTGGGAACCCACAGGCCACACGTACCTCTTCCGTGGAGACAAGTAAGAGTGGACTCAAAACTCTCTGTGGTTTGGGATCTGCAGGCTCCTGCGCCCAGGTGTGTGGGTGGATTCCCTCGCCTCGGTGCGCCCAGGTGTGTGGGTGGGATGTTGCGTCCGGGCGTGTGGGCGGGTTCCCTCGCCATGGTGCACTCGGGTGTGTGGGCGGAATTCCTCGCCTCGGTGCGCCCGGGTGTGTGGGCAGGATTCCTTGCCTCGGTGCGCCCGGGTGTGTGGGTGGGATTCCTTGCCTCGGTGCGCCCGGGTGTGTGGGTGGGATTCCTCACCTCGGTGCGCCCGGGTGTGTGGGCGGGTTCCCTCGCCTTGGTGCGCCCGTGTGTGTGGGCGGGATTCCTTGCCTCGGTGCGCCCGGGTGTGTGGGCGGGATTCCTCGCCTCGGTGCGCCCGGGCGTGTGGGCTGGTTCCCTCGCCATGGTGCGCTTGGGTGTGTGGGCAGGTTCCCTCGCCTCGGTGCGCCCGGGTGTGTGGGCGGGTTCCCTCGCCTTGGTGCGCCCGGGTGTGTGGGCGGGATTCCTCGCCTCGGTACGCCCGGGTGTGTGGACGGGATTCCTTGCCTCGGTGTGCCCAGGCGTGTGGGCGGGTTCCCTCGCCATGGTGCGCTTGGGTGTGTGGGCGGGTTCCCTCGCCTCGGTGCGCCTGGGTGTGTGGGCGGGATTCCTCGCCTCGGTGCGCCCGGGTGTGTGGGCAGGTTCCCTCGCCTCGGTGCGCCCGGGTGTGTGGGCGGGTTCCCTCGCCTTGGTGCGCCCGTGTGTGTGGGCGGGATTCCTTGCCTCGGTGTGCCCAGGCGTGTGGGCGGGTTCCCTCGCCATGGTGCGCTTGGGTGTGTGGGCGGGTTCCCTCGCCTCGGTGCGCCCAGGTGTGTGGGCGGGATTCCTCGCCTCGGTGCCCCCGGGTGTGTGGGCGGGATTCCTCGCCTCGGTGCGCCCGGGCATGTGGGCGGGATTCCTCGCCTCGGTGCCCCCGGGTGTGTGGGCGGGATTCCTCGCCTCGGTGCCCCCGGGTGTGTGGGCGGGATTCCTCGCCTCGGTGCCCCCGGGTGTGTGGGCGGGATTCCTCGCCTCGGTGCCCCCGGGTGTGTGGGCGGGATTCCTCGCCTCGGTGCCCCCGGGCGTGTGGGCGGGATTCCTCGCCTGGGTGTGTGGGCGGGTTCCCTCGCCTCGGTGCAGATGGTTCTTTGGCAGGTAGTGGTTGTGCTTCGTGGTGACGGTAGAAGCCGGGGGGGGGGGGGGCGGAGACCTGAGCTGGATGGGGGGGGGACCTGAGCTGGATGAGGGGGGGCAGAGCGCTGGACGCATCGCAGGCACAGATGCTGCGGGATGTTTAGATGAACGTGCCGGGGAAAACAGGAAGCATGTGTGAATAGATAAAGCGTCAGGAAGGACTCGCCGACCTCCTGAGGACAGATAACCGCGGCCGGCTGGATCCATAGGAAGCCTCTTTAACCCTCTCCCTGTATTGCAGGTACTGGCGATTCAATGAGGAGACTCGCTCTGCAGACGTGGGTTACCCCAAACCCATCACCGTGTGGGCCGGGATCCCCCACAGCCCAAAAGGTGCCTTCCTGAGCTCGGACGCATGTGAGTAGAGCACAGGACGCGCTGTGTGTCTGTCCGGCACCTCATCCCTTCACCCAGGAATCTGGCGTTAACCCCTTGGTGCCAGCTGCCCCGCACACTCCCTGGCATCTCATGGGTTAAAGTCTATTTCCCTCTGCTGGAATTGATTTATGGTGACACAAAGGCCCTGCTCCCCTGGGGGCCCGATTCCATCATCCACCGGCCGTCCCACATCCAGCATATCCACTCCACATACACGTACACAGGATGGATGCAGGCAGAGATTCATGTGTGTGTGTGTACACACCGTGCCCGGACATGTACCCCTATGAATACATTGCTGTAGAGTGTGTGTGTGTGGGGGGGGTGGGGGTGTGTGTTTAGAGGGTATGAATAAACCGCTGTAGATTACGCACACACATAATATATATATACACACACTCTCTGTGCTGAGGACATACAGATACTGACATGTAAATCACTATATACGGGTACTGGGCACATTCTGTTTGTAATCAGAGGTATACAGGTACCAGCATTATATGCAGACCTACACCTGTGGGCGAGTACATAAACCCATACTGGTACACGGGGAGGTTGGGTAAGTGGAGGTGCGCACACTGGTACGCGGGGAGGTTAGATAAGTGCAGGCGTGCACACTGGTACGCGGGGAGGTTGGGTATGTGCAGGCGCTCGCACACTGGTACGCGGGGAGGTTGGGTATGTGCAGGCGCTCGCACACTGGTACGCGGGGAGGTTGGGTATGTGCAGGCGCTCGCACACTGGTACGCGGGGAGGTTGGGTATGTGCAGGTGGGGGTAAAGCTGCTCTCTTTGCTCCTCACAGCGTACACATACTTCTATAAAGGCACCAAGTATTGGAAGTTCGATAACCAGCGGCTGAAGACGGAGCCCGGCTTCCCCAAATCCATCCTGCGGGACTTCATGGGCTGCCAAGAAGAGGTGGTCAGGGGTCCAGACGCTGCCCCCCGCTGGCCCGATGTTGATAGACCTCCTTTTGATCCAGATGTGGATTCAGATGTGGACACTAAGGACGCAGAGAGTGGCGGCCGCGAGGACCCAGTTACCACAGACGTTGTTGTCAGCATTGATGAGTACACCAGGGCGGTCAGCATCGCTATGGTCATCGTGCCCCTCCTGCTCCTCTTGTGCATTCTGGGTTTGATCGTTGTGATCGTTCAGATGCACCGGAAGGGGCCACCCAAAGCCTTACGGTACTGCAAACGATCCCTCCAGGAATGGGTCTGACCTCTCACCACCGCTGCTGCGCTCCATCCTCAACTCCCTGATCTTAAACATTTCCCCTCGCCCAACCGGTGCTAACCTGGGTGTGTGGAGGCAGGACAGGAGGGGGAGATTTGGTGAAGCTCAGCCCCTCTCCTCCTCTTCCATTCTACCCTTTCACCCCCAGAAGTGTGTGCCCAGCTGTGGTGCTTTTGTTTTGCTTCCAAATGCTGTCAATGAACAAATGGCACCACCTCTTGCGCTGCCCGTGAGAGCCACTGAATGGCGCCACCTCCTGCGCTGCCCGTGAGAGCCACTGAATGGCGCCATCTCCTGCGCTGCCCGTGAGAGCCACTGAATGGCGCCACCTCCTGCGCTGCCCTTGAGAGCCACTGAATGGCGCCACCTCCTGCGCTGCCCATGAGAGCCACTCAATGGCGCCACCTCCTGCGCTGCCCATGAGAGCCACTCAATGGCGCCATCTCCTGCGCTGCCTCAGTCTTTATATGAGGGCCTCCTCCATATAAACAGTGGCACCAATTGGGTCTGCTTATAAGAGAGTTGGCAATGTATGAAAGGGGTCACCCCTGTATGTGAGAGCTGCTCATGCATGAACCGTGACACCTCCCGCACTGCCTGTGAGAGCCACTGAACGGTGACGCCTCCCACACTGCCTGTGAGAGCCGTCAAAAATGTATGAACGGTGACGCCTCCCGCACTGCCTGAGAGCTGTAAATGTATGAACTGTGACGCCTCCCGCACTGCCTGTGAGAGCTGTCAATGTATGAACTGTGACGCCTCCCGCACTGCCTGTGAGAGCTGTCAAAAATGTATGAACTGTGTCGCCTCCCGCACTGCCTGTGAGAGCTGTCAATGAATGAACGGTGACGCCTCCCGCACTGCCTGTGAGAGCTGTCAATGTATGAAGTGTGACGCCTCCCGCACTGCCTGTGAGAGCTGTCAAAAATGTATGAACTGTGACGCCTCCCGCACTGCCTGTGAGAGCTGTCAATGAATGAACGGTGACGCCTCCCGCACTGCCTGAGAGCTGTCAATGTATGAACTGTGACGCCTCCCGCACTGTGAGAGCCATCAATGTATGAACGGTGACGCCTCCCGTACTGCCTGTGAGAGCCGTCAATGTATGAACGGTGACGCCTCCCGCACTGCCTGTGAGAGACATCAATGTATGAACGGTGACGCCTCCCGTACTGCCTGTGAGAGCCATCAATGTATGAACGGTGACGCCTCCCGTACTGCCTGTGAGAGCCATCAATGTATGAACGGTGACGCCTCCCGTACTGCCTGTGAGAGCCGTCAATGTATGAACGGTGACGCCTCCCGCACTGCCTGTGAGAGCCGTCAATGTATGAACGGTGACACCTCCTGCACTGCCTGTGAGAGCCATCAATGTATGAACGGTGACGCCTCCCGTACTGCCTGTGAGAGCCGTCAATGTATGAATGGTGACGCCTCCCGCACTGCCTGTGAGAGCTGTCAATGTATGAACGGTGACGCCTCCCGCACTGCCTGTGAGAGCCGTCAATGTATGAATGGTGACGCCTCCTGCACTGCCTGTGAGAGTCGTCAATGTATGAACGGTGACGCCTCCCGCACTGCCTGTGAGAGCCGTCAATGTATGAACGGTGACGCCTCCCGCACTGCCTGTGAGAGCCTTCAATGTATGAACGGTGACGCCTCCCGCACTGCCTGTGAGAGCCGTCAATGTATGAACGGTGACGCCTCCCGTACTGCCTGTGAGAGCCGTCAATGTATGAACGGTGACGCCTCCCGCACTGCCTGTGAGAGCCATCAATGTATGAACGGTGACGCCTCCTGCACTGCCTGTGAGAGCCATCAATGTATGAACGGTGACGCCTCCCGCACTGCCTGTGAGAGCGTTCAATGTATGAATGGTGACGCCTCCCGCACTGCCTGTGAGAGCCGTCAATGTATGAACGGTGACGCCTCCTGCACTGCCTGTGAGAGCCATCAATGTATGAACGGTGACGCCTCCCGCACTGCCTGTGAGAGCCTTCAATGTATGAATGGTGACGCCTCCCGCACTGCCTGTGAGAGCTGTCAATGTATGAACGGTGACGCCTCCCGCACTGCCTGTGAGAGCCGTGGACGTATGAACAGTCATACCCTCCACATATCCTGCTGCAGCATAGGTGAAGACATCATCTGTTAACGCTCCCCTTTCCCTCAGTTTATACCTTGACTGTGATGGTACATATGGCGGACATGATGCACTATGGCCTGACCGCCTTCACCGCCAGCTTTGCCTGTGCGTATCTAGCTCTCAGGACGTAATCTATTTATATCACAAATTTTGCACTGGAAGATCCCTAGGTTTGGGCCGTGCGCTCGATGCGTGCAGAAATCCGGAAGCAGGAAGGACCAAAAAGGACCTTCACCCGAGATCCCCAGGAACTGTGTCTTGGCTACACCGGGGCAGCAGAGAGAACCTGCTACCCAGCATGTGGGACGGAGCCCAGCGGGCACCTCGTGAATGGACGGTGCAGCTCGAATCTGTGTGTCGTTAAAGCTCACAGGGACGTCTGACAAAGTGTTTTTATTAAAGTTTAATTTCTTTTTTAAAATCCATTTTATGTGTAAATCCTGTCATTCCTTTATAAAACCCGGAAACCGAACCTTCTGCACTAAGCGGGAGCCTGGCCTCCCCATCTTTAATGGTCAGCGCCCCCTAGGGTCACAGTGTGACAGTGGCATGTTTAATGGTCAGCACCCCGTAGGGTCACCGTGATGACAGTGACATGTTTAATGGTCAGCGCCCCCTAGGGTCACCGTGTATAGTGTCATGTTTAATGGTCAGCGCCCCCTAGGGTCACCGTGTATGACAGTGACATGTTTAATGGTCAGCGCCCCCTAGGGTCACCGTGTATGACTGACATGTTTAATGGTCAGCGCCCCCTAGGGTCACCGTGTATGACAGTGACGTTTAATGGTCAGCGCCCCCTAGGGTCACAGTGTATGACAGTGACATGTTTAATGGTCAGCGCCCCCTAGGGTCACCGTGCATAGTGTCATGTTTAATGGTCAGCGCCCCCTAGGGTCACCGTGTATGACAGTGTCATGTTTAATGGTCAGCGCCCCCTAGGGTCACCGTGTATGACAGTGACATGTTTAATGGTCAGCGCCCTCTAGGGTCACCGTGTATGACAGTGACGTTTAATGGTCAGCGCCCCCTAGGCTCACAGTGTGACATGTTTAATGGTTAGCACCCCCTAGGGTCACCGCGTATGTAGGTGACATGTTTAATGGTTAGCGCCCCCTAGGGTCACCGTGTATGTAGGTGACATGTTTAATGGTTAGCGCCCCCTAGGGTCACCGTGTATGTAGGTGACACGTTTAATGGTCAGCGCCCCCTAGGGTCACAGTGTATGACTGACATGTTTAATGGTCAGCGCCCCCTAGGGTCACAGTGTATGACTGACATGTTTAATGGTCAGCGCCCCCTAGGGTCACAGTGTATAGTGTCATGTTTAATGGTTAGCGCCCCCTAGGGTCACCGTGTATGACAGTGACATGTTTAATGGTCAGCGCCCCCTAGGGTCACCGTGCATAGTGTCATTTTTAATGGTCAGCGCCCCCTAGGGTCACCGTGTATGACAGTGACATGTTTAATGGTCAGCGCCCTCTAGGGTCACCGTGTATGACAGTGACATGTTTAATGGTCAGCGCCCCCTAGGGTCACCGTGTATGACAGTGACGTTTAATGGTCAGCGCCCCCTAGGGTCACCGCGTATGTCGGTGACATGTTTAATGGTTAGGGTCACCGTGTATGTAGGTGACATGTTTAATGGTTAGCGCCCCCTAGGGTCACCGTGTATGTAGGTGACATGTTTAATGGTCAGCGCCCCCTAGGGTCACAGTGTGACAGTGACATGTTTAATGGTCAGCGCCCCCTAGGCTCACAGTGTGACATGTTTAATGGTCAGCGCCCCCTAGGGTCAGTGTGACAGTGACATGTTTAATGGTCAGCGCCCCCTAGGCTCACAGTGTGACATGTTTAATGGTTAGCGCCCCCTAGGGTCACCGCGTATGTAGGGGACATGTTTAATGGTTAGCGCCCCCTAGGGTCACCGCGTATGTAGGTGACATGTTTAATGGTTAGCGCCCCCTAGGGTCACCGCGTATGTAGGTGACATGTTTAATGGTCAGCGCCCCCTAGGGTCACAACATGTTTAATAGTCAGCACCCCCTAGAGTCACCGTGTATAGTGACAGGCTTAATGGTGCATAATATACATGCTGTTTTGTGCTGGGCTTTGACTCTGCAGATGCGGGATGCTCTGCAGATGATAACCTTTATTGCACAGCAGGAAGCAGAACATGACGCACATGGCTCCGTAATGTAATAATACAGAGCCCGGGAGGAGACGCAGAGCCTTTCAATTTAATGGAGCATTAGCAGCAGAGAATGACGACAGCAGCTCTATTATTATCCACAGCTGCAGAGAGGGAGCACGGAGTGGGGGGGGTGTGTATATATACACTGATCAGCCACAGCATTAAACCCCCAGCCAGACAGTCAGTAATATTGGTTATACGGTTACATGGCACCTGCCACAGTATATGTGGTGCCTGTGGGGTATATCATCACGGGGCGCAATGTATTGTAGCGCACTGTGACATTGTCGCAGGCAGGGATGGATGTCTGAACGCCCGGATTGGCCTTGCTGCCCATGAAGTGCATGGACGTGCCTGGAGCGTCATGGAGATCCCTCCCGCAGCGCGCAAGACGCTCAACGCACATCCTGTAGTGTCCCCCACTTGGTGCCGATCTGGCTTTGAGCAGGAGCTTCAGCCACAGGAAGGTCAGCTCATGCTGTGGTACGGCCCCCTGGGTTGTGGGTGTCATGGTGTGCGGCCCCTGTCTGGCAGTGAAATCCCATTACAGGAGAGGCAGGTCCTTTAGGCCCCTGTATCTCCGGATACACAAGTGCAACAAGGACGCGTGAGGAGTCATTGGAAACGCTATGTAATGTGTAAAAACAAGAAATAAATAAAATAGATATATGTTTTGTTCTAAAAGCAGCGGCACGGGTTAAATTCCCCCCTTATAAAATTAACAGTAACACATATATACATTAATAAAACACGTGGATACATTTAACTTATTTATTAAAGTTTATAATTGAGTTTGATTGCTGTGGAGCTCCGTGATATGCTCATACACACACACCGCACATTACTGTGAGTTTTATTGCTGTGGAGCTCCGTGATATGCGTATACACACACACACACACACCGCACATTACTGTGAGTTTTATTGCTGTGGAGCTCTCTGATACAGTAATGTGCGGTGTGTATGAGCGTATTAGAGCTCTACAGCAATAAAACTCACAGTAATGTGCACTATATATGAGCGTATCACAGAGATGCACAACATTAAAACTCACGCTCATATATAGTGCACATTACTGTGAGTTTTTTTTTTGTTCTTTTAGAGAATTATACATAACAGGAAATTCACGAAATCAAACGTAGAAAAAGACAGCCGTCTAGGGCTGGCCAAACTAACTACGCTCAGCCAGTCAGATAATGTATGATGCAAGTAGTAACAGGTTAATAAAAGGAATAATAATAAAACACAAAGCAAGAAGTCCCGACCTCAGGCAAGAGAGAAAACACAAAAGATACACATAAGCAGGTTGGACTGTCAACGTAAATGCCACAAATTGTCCTGATAAAGTTTATCTATAGACCAGTGACACGTAAACAGAGAAGAAAAAAGCTGGGGGGGTAAACAGTATCGCTCAGGTCTGTCTGGCTGAAGTTGCGGAGGGTCCGGCGAGATGCCCGCCGCTTCAAGGTCGGACCAGGAGGTTTCAGGATCAGTGATGGTGTAGGAGACGTTATTATGTGTCACCACTAATGCTCCCGCCAGGCCCCATTGTCGATAACGGATCCCCCTCCGACGAAGAACCGCAGTCACAGGACGGAACCGCCTGCGAGCAAGCAGAGTCTGGAATGGAAGGTCGTGATACAAAGCCAGCGTGGAGCCCTCAAATTGCACTGGACCTCTAGCGCCAGGAGCAGACATAAGCTTGACCTTAAATGCTACATCACGAAAGGCCACCACGGGGTGTCCCCTTCGAAAGCGCTGCAGGCCTCCGAACCCTGAATACCGATCCAACCACATCTGGCTCTGGCACAGCAGGAAGTCCCACCATCCAAAGGGCCAAGCGAGATACATAAGCTGGGAGTTCATCCGACGACACAGAGCCCGGGATGCCCCTGACATTACGACGTCGGTGTCTTGTTTCCAGCATCTCCACAGAGCGGGACAAAAGCTCGACCTGGGATCTTAGACCAGCGACCTGTCCCAACAGGTGAGTATGTTCCGTTTGCACTGCAGAGGTCGTCGCCTGCACTGCTGTCACCTGCGCACGAATTGCTGCAACCTCCTCTCGAACCGCCGCCACTTCAGGCTTCCATACCCCCCGGATCTCGTCCAAGATCCTCCGTAGGTCTTTTTTCGTAAGAGGAAGATCATCAACCTCCTCCTGCTGTCGTTCCTCATGCTGAGGCGTACGTGATTCGAGTGGGGTCGCTACGGTTTGGTACTGGATCTCGAAACGTCCTGTCGAAACAAGCCACACTACTGCTAGCTGGTGTGCCTCGGTCGAGTCCTCGTCAGAGAGGCCACCAGCAGCAAGTGAGGCGCTCAGAGACGCCTGCAGCACTGCTTTTCGTTTCTTTTGCGCCCGTTTTTTAGCAGCTGCAGATAGTGGCTGGGAATCCAGTTTCCGCGATTGCGGGGAGATCCAGATCATCGCAGAGCTACCACCCGAGTGCCAGGGGTCCTCGTCATCATGCGAAAAGTCGTAGCCCGGGGGGAGGGATGAGGAGATCGCATCTCCTTTCCAAGTGGACCCACCTCTCATGGAGTCCCGAATGTCCCTCTGTCTGGACCCCAGCTTCTGTGAGCGACCGGTGGGCATGTCACCAAAAGTGCAGGTACCAGGAGGAAAAGCGGTGAAAGGTCTCAGCAGTCTTCGTCCAGGCTTCCAAAATGGCCGCGAGTATTATGCCCCGGTTAATTCGTTCCGGAGTGCCTATTTCAGGGGTAGGCACACTCACCGAGCCTTCCAGTGCCCCCAGAGACAGTACATCCTTTCGCAAGCTCGAGCAAGCGGCGGAAATAACTTTAAAAGCCGTGTTAATCGACATTGCTCTTTCAACATGCAGCCGCTCGCTTCCTCGGCTAGCTCCGCCCCCCATTACTGTGAGTTTTAATGCTGTGCATCTCTGTGATACGCTCATATATAGTGCACATTACTGTGAGTTGTATTGCTGTGAAGCTCTAATACGCTCATACACCCCGCACATTACTGTATCACAGAGCTCCACAGCAATAAAACTCACAGTAGTATGCGGTGTGTATGAGCGTATCACAGAGCTCCACAGCAATAAAACACAGTAATGTACAGTGTGTATGAGCATATCACAGAGCTCCACAGCAATAAAACTCACAGCAATGTGTGCTGTGTATGACTGTCTCAGAGCTCCACAGCAATAAAACTCACAGTAATGTGCACTGTGTATGGGTTTTATTGCTGTGGAGCTCTGATACAGTCATACACAGCACACATTGCTGTATCAGAACTCCACAGCAATAAAACTCACACTCATACACACTGCACATTACTGTGAGTTTTATTGCTGTGGAGGTCTGAGACACTCATACACAGCACACATTGCTGTGAGTTTTATTGCTGTGGAGCTCTGTGATATGCTTATACACACTGCACATTACTGAGTTTTATTGCTGTGGAGCTCTGAGACAGTCATACACAGCACACATTGCTGTGAGTTTTATTGCTGTGGAGCTCTGTGATATGCTCATACACACTGCACATTACTGTGAGTTTTATTGCTGTGGAGCTCTGTGATACACTCATACACACCGCACATTACTGTATCACAGAATCCACAGCAATAAAACTCACAGTAATGTGTGGTGTGTATGAGTGAATGTTTTATTGCTGTGGGCTCTGTGATACCCGCATACACAACTGTTTGCTGCTGTCCAAAGCTATTAAGGGCACACTTATACACAGCTACACCCCCAGTTATGAGGGGGGACACACTTATACAAGAAACGTCTACTTATCACATAACCTGACACTTTAACAGGGTGTGTAGACTTTTCTATCCACGGTACATCTTCCATGGTACAGGAAACTCTCCCATTAGCGTAGGGGACAATACTACGGCCCTCCACCACACGCCATTTCACACTGGCACGGCCCAGATGGTTCCAGTTGGCGCGGAATATGGCGGCATGTAGCATGTCATATTTGGGTCCAGCATGCTGATGTAATCACCACACTGTTAAACCTACAGATGGCTGATGAATATATAGATCATGATCTCCCCCAACTAACCACCTGGCAGCCATGAGGGCGACAGAAGGGACTGCCATAGCGTGGATGCATGCGGACAGGTATGGTGCTCACAAAAGGACAGACTCGAGTTTTGCTGTATGGAGCGGGTGCTGCGCGGTTTCATTCGTTGGCACCATGTTGTTGTCGCCCCGTGCAGGGATCCATGGCTCCTTCCTCATTCCCCAGCAGTTATACACTAGCAGACCCCTCAAGGCGCCGCACTCACCCTCCGGGGGTCTTGGCCTCAATGCAGCTCTTGGTAAAACCCAGTTGGAAAGACGGTATGTGTCGAGCCGGGACCTGTAGCCAAACTATGAGACCAATTTTCATCTCTTGGGTCTGAGTTTTTAATGATTCATTCAAGTGTACATGTGCCTAAATAACAGCTCTATACCCGATAATGTGGACAGCACTGAGGAGGAAGACCACATCTATCACCCATAGAGGCCAATACGGGCACACAGCCAAGGCTTTCACCCATAGAGGCCAATACGGGCACACAGCCAAGGCTTTCACCCATAGAGGCCAATATGGGCACACAGCCAAGGCTTTCACCCATAGAGGCCAATACAGGCACACAGCCAAGGCTTTCACCCATAGAGGCCAATATGGGCACACAGCCAAGGCTTTCACCCATAGAGGCCAATACGTGCACACAGCCAAGGCTTTCACCCATAGAGGCCAATACGTGCACACAGCCAAGGCTTTCACCCATAGAGGCCAATACAGGCACACAGCCAAGGCTTTCACCCATAGAGGCCAATACGTGCACACAGCCAAGGCTTTCACCCATAGAGGCCAATACAGGCACACAGCCAAGGCTTTCACCCATAGAGGCCAATACGGGCACACAGCCAAGGCTTTCACCCATAGAGGCCAATACGTGCACACAGCCAAGGCTTTCACCCATAGAGGCCAATACAGGCACACAGCCAAGGCTTTCACCCATAGAGGCCAATACGGGCACACAGCCAAGGCTTTCACCCATAGAGGCCAATACAGGCACACAGCCAAGGCTTTCACCCATAGAGGCCAATACAGGCACACAGCCAAGGCTTTCACCCAGAGGCCAATACAGGCACACAGCCAAGGCTTTCACCCATAGAGGCCAATACAGGCACACAGCCAAGGCTTTCACCCATAGAGGCCAATACAGGCACACAGCCAAGGCTTTCACCCAGAGGCCAATACAGGCACACAGCCAAGGCTTTCACCCAGAGGCCAATACAGGCACACAGCCAAGGCTTTTACCCATAGAGGCCAATACGGGCACACAGCCAAGGCTTTCACCCATAGAGGCCAATACAGGCACACAGCCAAGGCTTTCACCCATAGAGGCCAATACAGGCACACAGCCAAGGCTTTTACCCATAGAGGCCAATACAGGCACACAGCCAAGGCTTTCACCCATAGAGGCCAATACGTGCACACAGCCAAGGCTTTTACCCATAGAGGCCAATACGGGCACACAGCCAAGGCTTTCACCCAGAGGCCAATACGTGCACACAGCCAAGGCTTTCACCCATAGAGGCCAATACATGCACACAGCCAAGGCTTTCACCCATAGAGGCCAATATGGGCACACAGCCAAGGCTTTCACCCATAGAGGCCAATACGGACACACAGCCAAGGCTTTCACCCAGAGGCCAATACGGACACACAGCCAAGGCTTTCACCCATAGAGGCCAATACATGCACACAGCCAAGGCTTTCACCCATAGAGGCCAATATGGGCACACAGCCAAGGCTTTCACCCATAGAGGCCAATACGGGCACACAGCCAAGGCTTTCAACCAGAGGCCAATACGTGCACACAGCCAAGGCTTTCACCCAGAGGCCAATACGGGCACACAGCCAAGGCTTTCACCCATAGAGGCCAATACGGGCACACAGCCAAGGCTTTCACCCATAGAGGCCAATACGTGCACACAGCCAAGGCTTTCACCCAGAGGCCAATACGTGCACACAGCCAAGGCTTTCACCCAGAGGCCAGTACGGGCACACAGCCAAGGCTTTCACCCAGAGGCCAATACAGGCACACAGCCAAGGCTTTCACCCATAGAGGCCAATACAGGCACACAGCCAAGGCTTTCACCCAGAGGCCAATACGTGCACACAGCCAAGGCTTTCACCCATAGAGGCCAATACAGGCACACAGCCAAGGCTTACAGGCTCTGTGACGCCTCAGGATACTTTCAGGACTTATCTACGTCTTGGCTTCAGCTGGTCATTGAGGACCTCATCTAATGGTTCAGAATTCTGCAAACTTGTTGATTGCGGCCATTGCGGTCTGAGTGAAGCCCTTACACTTTATCCAGGGTTTGCCGTGCTGATACCAGTTTCAACCTGTTCCTGCACCGACTGCCATGTGTCCTACCTTGATGTCAGACAGTTTCCTGCCTCTAGGAGTCTCCTGCCTGCAGAGGCAGGCAGGCAGACAGAGGCCCAGAGGCAGACAGAGGCCCAGAGGCAGGCAGACAGAGGCCCAGAGGCAGGCAGACAAAGGCCCAGAGGCAGGCAGACAAAGGCCCAGAGGCAGGCAGGCAGACAGAGGCCCAGAGGCAGGCAGGCAGACAGAGGCCCAGAGGCAGGCAGGCAGACAGAGGCCCAGAGGCAGGCAGGCAGACAGAGGCCCAGAGGCAGGCAGGCAGACAAAGGCCCAGAGGCAGGCAGGCAGACAGAGGCCCAGAGGCAGGCAGGCAGACAGAGGCCCAGAGGCAGGCAGGCAGACAGAGGCCCAGAGGCAGGCAGGCAGACAGAGGCCCAGAGGCAGGCAGGCAGACAGAGGCCCAGAGGCAGGCAGACAGAGGCCCAGAGGCAGGCAGACAGAGGCCCAGAGGCAGGCAGACAAAGGCCCAGAGGCCGGCAGACAGACAGAGGCCCGGAGAGACAGACACAGGCCCAGAGAGACAGACAGAGGCCCAGAGAGACAGACAGAGGCCCAGAGAGACAGAGTCAAGCAGACGCACCCACACACCCAACTTATCCCGCGTGCAGAGAAATGAAGACGGAGCCATCGCTGCTTAACAGAGGTATTTATAGACAGAATTCCAAGAGGGGGCAGACAGTATGTTTAGGGGCCCCGTCGGCCCATCCTTACTGGAAGGCACTGGGATGGTATTGCCCCTGCTCACCATACAAACACATCCGGGCTATTAAAGGTGTATGTGCGGTGCAGCTGTTAACCCTCACAGGCTCTGGCCGGCCACGTGACGGTACAGAGAGCAACGGGTGACACTCCCAGAACCCTCAGGAAGTTGCAATATGGCCGCCCGATACATTGATACAAAAGGTGGGTCCCTCAATATGGCAGGAACATACAGGGTGTATCAGACCTCTCCGCCCATCAGTGTACAGACCGAAGTAACCCCTCCATTGCCAGAGAGCCGCACGACCTGTTTGGCAAAGGAGGGGTTATGCCGTGACTGGCAGATCCAGTGACCCCGTGCGTTTACACACACACACAACAAAAGAAAAGCACGTGGAAACTGTCTTTTATCCCCTCAGAGAAGTCCATTTCCAAACTTGCAGCTGCAGACTAAGAAGCAGAGATGCGGCGGCGGCCTGGATCCCAAGCTTTGGCAGAGCCAGTTACCGAGGTAGCTTGAACCGAGAACGGGTTAGAGCCACTGGGCACCAGTGAGCTGGCCCGTACTGGGCAGGGGGTAAGAGGGTGCCCACACAGGGAGGGTATCACAAAGACTCGGTCCCGTCGGGCAGCGAAAATAAAGGGTGAGCAAAACCATACGACCAACTAGCGGTAGGTCGAGGCGGCCCCTTCGGTGGATTGTCCATTAAACCAAAAGGCAGAAACAAACATTGGTGAGGGATGACTGGCCAGACTCCGCCCCCTGCGCCACGGCGGGGGCTCCGTACGAGAGAAAAAAAGAAGCAGAGTCTCTAAACTAAAATGGCGGCTCTGGAGGTGCTGCCAACGTCACCTTGTAGCACGCTCACCAGGAAAACCAAACACTGTAAACTCACCACCGCGGCCGGAAAAACCTGCAACATCCCTGGGGATTGTTAAAAAAAAACACGAGAGTATTGTGGTACAGGGGGTATTGCTGCAAAACTGTCATAGTATTACCCTGTAACATAGCGCTCCACCTGACCCGCCACCCGCATGGTGACCCTTCCCCTAGCGTCTTGCCATGTGCTGGCAGACATCATCGTCCCTGCAAGGTTTGCTTGGAAACACCTGACCAGCCCCTGGAGGAAGCTCTGTCCAAATGGCAAAGGGTCAACCGAGGTACATATACGCAGACTCCAAATCTTCCTACCCTCCAGAGTAAGAAAGGGGTGGGAGAGGTCTGGGGTCACAGTCCAACATGTGAGTGCGCAGCCCGTCCGTCGTCGCTGGGTCTCGGGGACTGAAAAGAAGGAATCCGGGTGGCCCCCTCGGGCTGTACGCCTTTTCCTGCGGCTCATACCAGGAAGGGGTCCTGCTCACGGAAACATGGTGAGAACCGCAGCGGCATCCTGTGAGGGAAAGAGGAGAGTGAGATGAGGAACCGGGAGTGAGAGCGAGCACTAATGGGACAGCGGGGGCAAAACACTGAACAGCGGGTGGCAAAACACGGAGCAGCGGGGGGCAAAACGGAGCAGCGGGGGGCAAAACACGGAGCAGCGGGGGGCAAAACACGGAGCAGCGGGGGGCAAAACACGGAGCAGCGGGGGGCAAAACACGGAACAGCGGGGGCAAAACACGGAACAGCGGGGGCAAAACACGGGACAGCGGGGGCAAAACACGGGACAGCGGGGGCAAAACACGGAACAGCGGGGTCAAAACACGGAACAGCGGGGGCAAAACACAGAACAGCGGGGGGCAAAACACGGAGAAGAGGGGGAAAAACACGGAGCAGCGGGGGGCAAAACACGGAACAGCGGGGGGCAAAACACGGAGCAGCGGGGGGCAAAACACGGAGCAGCGGGGGGCAAAACACGGAGCAGCGGGGGGCAAAACACGGAACAGCGGGGTCAAAACACGGAACAGCGGGGGCAAAACACAGAACAGCGGGGGCAAAACACGGAGAAGAGGGGGAAAAACACGGAGCAGCGGGGGGCAAAACACGGAGCAGCGGGGGGCAAAACACGGAGCAGCGGGGGGCAAAACACGGAACAGCGGGGGCAAAACACGGAGCGGCGGGGGGGCAAAACACGGAGCGGTGGGGGGCAAAACACGGAGCGGCGGGGGGCAAAACACGGAGCAGCGGGGGGCTAAACACGGAACAGCGGGGGCTAAACACGGAACAGCGGGGGCAAAACACGGAGCAGCGGGGGGCAAAACGCGGAGCAGCGGGGGGCAAAACGCGGGGCAGCGGGGGCAAAACACGGAACAGCGGGTGCAAAACGCGGAGCAGTAGGAGGCAAAACACGGAACAGCGGGGGCAAAACGCGGAGCAGCGGGGGCAGAAACGAAAAGGAAAAACAGACACCAGTGAACGTAAACCTGTAAACACAAGTTATGACGCCATCAGGGTTATTCAGAGAAAGGTGAAAATCAGGAGAACTGACAGGAGAAGAGAACATTCTAGACCAAATAGCCAATATGGAAAGTGAGACAAATGGGAGAATTTTTCTGGTTTGGCCAGTTTGACCTAGAATTTTCAATTTTCCTGAGTTTCACCTTTCTCTGAATAGACCTGTAAGAGTTTAATAAAGGCTCGGAGGCGAGTATTTGCATTTCTCTCTCAATTCACTCCCCCACAACAGCACAATACATATAAAAAAGCAGAAATCGACTCAACAGTCCCGGGACAGGCTCTGACACAGCCAACAGCAACCTACTCCAAGGACATGGATTGTATGTTGTGCGATTTGGACACCGTACATAGTCGCTGCGACCAGGATTCATGGTTGAGGAAGGGGTGGAAGAAGTCTATCCCTTTTGTTGCTATCACTATGTCCTATTTTTAATTGGTTTCTATGGCAATTGTGGAAAATGCAGTAAAGTGAGAAATGCAAACTATTTGCCTCCGAGTCTTCAATAAAATTCAGCCGTCCCTTCAAAATAAGTGAAATTTCCAAATTTTCCTATCCTCGACAGAAAGCTTGGATTTTAAGAAGGACTTGGAGGCGAACATTTGCATTCTCTTTATTTCAACCACAGCAGCAAAGAATCATAAAAAAAAAACTGTAGGACCTATCCCAAACATAGGGACCCCCCCCCCATCAGTCCCGAGGCCACCCCTTCCCAGTCCATAAGAGGCCAAGCAGCAAATCCTCTTTCTGTAGGCGACGAACAGTGCAAGAACCAGGAAAACCTCCTGAAGGAAACCGGAGTCAATACGAAAACGAGAACTTCAAAGTACCGTAGATACTCGAGTATAGTGCGACCCGAATATAACGCGATGGATAGAGATTTATTATGGAAATGAGAGAATACTCAAGACTCGAATATAACACAAGGAGCAAAATTATAAAAGTATACTATACTGGGAAACCATTAAAACCCTTCCAGGTTCTCTTAACACAGTCAGGCTCCCCCTCAGGTCAGGGTGCTCTGCTCTAGAATGATTGCAGTTGTTACTTGCGATAAGATGGCTGGCGGAGCGAGGCGACTAACACTGTTAATCATTCTCCAACAGCCAGCAGGTGTCATTTTCTGACCTCCGGCTCTAGCAGGCAGCCTCATCCACCACTAGTCACGGAGACTTGGGATCCAGGAACAAGGCAAGTTTTTTTTTTTTTTTTACACGCGATGCAGAGGTCTCGAATATAACGTGACCCCTCCAATTTTGAGGTAAATTTTTGTCACCGAAATCTAGCGGTATTACTCGAGTAATATATACGTACAGAGTTTAATGAAGTTATAAAATAAACAAACCCAATCAGTATTCCTCCCCTAAAGGGCGGGTGCGGCAGGAAATACTCGCCTCAGAGTCCTTATTAAAATCCAAACTTTCCGTCAAAAGGATAGGAAAAATGTAACATGTTTCCACATTTACCACAACAAGGCCTGAGACATAACAGTTACAATACACGCAGATTCCCCTGGTCATCCCGCCGCTTTCAGAATATCCTGTAGGTGACAAGCTGAGGAAAACGCTTTAGAAGCCGACGCACCCTTCATGGAGGGAGCCTCAAAGAAGAAATAGCGATACCAGTCAAAAAGAACCCGGATCAAAGAGGTCACGTCTGATCCTCACAAGACCTCAGGCATGTCACCGGACATGAAAAGCCGGAAAACACAGACAGGGTTATTCAGAGAGAGGTGAAAACCAGGAGAATGACTGTAGAATGGAAAATTCTAGGTCAAAATAGCCGATTTGGAAAGTGAGATAAAATGGGAGAATTTTTCTTGTTTGGCTATTTTGACCTAGAATTTTCCATTCTCCAGTCATTCTCCTGGTTTTCACCCCTCTCTGATTAGCCCTGAGAGCGTATAGAAGACTTCGTACACCTAGAAACATCAAAGCTCACCCCCCTGGGGTAAAGGAGCAAACTTGGAAATCCACACCTGAACATCACTGACCCGCGTGCAAGAAATCAAGCAGAAACAAAACCAAGAGCTTGAGAGTGACGAGAGGTCGTTATCTGGCCAAGTGCCGATTAAACGCAGCAAACATCCCAGGGTGAAGAATATTTAGGGGCAGGAGGACAAGACAAATGAATGCCCTTACGTATGCGACAAATCAACAAATGGCGACCCACAGGGCTACCATCGAAACGCACATGGCCAGCAGATATAGCAGAGCGATAACTATTAATCGTGCGAAAAACGACTCCAGAGTCAAACAAGGAAGACTGGAAATCCAGGACACATGGGAAACTTGACTCAGTCCTCAACACCCCATACCAACATATACGCCCCTTTGTGCCAGGGGCCTAATCATGCTGCAACAATTCCGCAGTCCTGTCTGAAATTCCTGTGGCTTTCCAGGAGAGCCGGAAACCAACCAAGCCAGTAATGTCAGACAGGCCTCGACCACCATAGGATGAGGGAGGCCCTCCGGACATAACGGGTCGCCCAACCGAGGTAGCAGACTAGGGACATCCACCGCCAACTCCAGCAACATGGGGAACCATGACTGGGACTGCCAAAAGCGAGTCAGTAGAACTATCCGCATCTTGCTCTCGAAGCACGAACAAAACTCTGCATAACATCCAAAACGGAGGGAAGACTTAGTGGCGGCATGGAGGCCAAATCAAGCAAACGCGTCAGGATCCGGACACCAGCGGAAGAAATCCGGTAATTGACCGATAAAGTGTTGAAGCAAAAAGATCCACTCAAAAAGGACCCAATCGAACATTGATGTCCTTGAACACCAAAGACGCGCCAGTCTCCGAGTCCTCTAGATGGCAAGAATTCCAATCCGCCATGGAGTTGGTGGCTCAGTTCATCCTGAGCCTGACCATAAACATGTACCTAGGCAGGGGCGTCGCTACGGGGGTGCGGCCCGCACCAGGTGACACCTCCCCTAGGGTGACACCCTAAAAAAAATATATATATTTTACCAGGAAGGATACATTGAGAATTCTCTCATTTTCAAGTATGTCCTGGGTAGGCAAGGCCTAGGCTGACACTTTCCATGGGGTGGCAAACAAAACACCACAAAGAGGATATTCACAGAGCACCGAAATGACGCAGACATTTCAGCGTTCTGTTGTTCCCTGCACTTTGGGGAATCAAATTTCCCCAGTGAATTCACCACAGGGTCCCTGAAGTGCAGGGAATCAGCCACCGAATGCTGCCGCAAACCTGTCGCCTGCTGTTTTAAAAAGAACTACTGAATGAAAATATCTGGAATTAACATATACAGGTGAAACTGGAAAAATTAGGATATGGTGTAAAAGTTAATTTATTTCAGTAATGTGAGTTAAAAGGTGAAAGTAATATATGAGACTCATTACCTGCAAAGCGAGATCGATCAAGCGGTGATTTGTGATAATTGTGATGATTCTGGTTACAGCTCATGAAAAGCCCAAATCCACAATCTCAGAAAATGAGAATATTGTGATGCGCTGCAATCTATTCTAGGCTCAAAGTGTCCCACTCTAATCAGCGAATGAAGCCATAACACCTGCAAAGGGTTCCTGAGCCTTTAAATGGTCTCTCAGTCTGGTTCAGTAGGAATCACAATCATGGGAAACACTGCTGACCTGACTGTTGTGCAGAAAACCATCATTGACCCCTCCATAAGGAGGGAAAGCCTCAAAAGGTCATTGCAAAAGAAGTTGGATGTTCCCAAAGTGCTGTATCAAAGCACATTAATAGAAGGTTATGTGGAAGAAAGAGGTGCACAAGCAGCAGGGATGACCGCAGCCTGGAGAGGATTGTCAGGAAAAGGCCGTTCAAAAGTGTTGGACTTTCACAAGGAGTGGACTGAGGCTGGAGTAAGTGCATCAAGAGCCACCACACACAGACGCATCCTGGACATGGGCTTCAAAATGTCGTATTCCTCTTGTCAAGCCGCTCCTGGACAACAAACAATGTCAGAAGCGTCTTACCTGGGCTAAAGAGAAACACACCTGTTCTGTTGCCCAGTGGCTTCAAAGTCCTCTTTTCTGATGAGGAGCAACTTTTGCATCTCATTTGGAAACCAAGGAGCCAGAGTATGGAGGAAGAATGGAGAGGCACACACTGCAAGATGCTTGAAGTCCAGTGTGAAGTTTCCTCAGTCTGTGTTGGTTTGGGGAGCCATGTCATCTGCTGGTGTTGGTCCACTGTGCTTCATTAAGTCCAGGGTCAACGCAGCCATCTAGCAGGAGATTTTGGAGCACTTCATGCTTCCTTCCGCAGACCAGCTTTATGGGGATGCTGACTTCATTTTCCAGCAGGACTTCGCACCTGCCCACACTGCCAAAAGCACCAAAACCTGGTTCAATGAGCGTGGGATTACTGTGCTTGATTGGCCACAAACTCGCCTGACCTGAACCCCATAGAGAATCTATGCCAAGAGAAAGATGAGAGACATGAGACGGGACAATGCAGAAGAGCTGAAGGCCACTATTGAAGCATCCTGGTCTTCCATAACACCTCAGCAGTGCCACAGGCTGATAGCTTCCATGCCACATTGCCGTATTGAGGCAGGAATTGCTGCAAACCAAGCACTGAGTACATCTGCAGCTTATACTTGTCACAGGTTCCATATTGTTCTATGTACAATCCTTGTTTTATTGATTACATGGAATATTCTCATTTTCTGAGATTGTGGATTTGAGCTTTTCATGAGCTGTAACCAGAATTATCACAATTATCACAAATCACCGCTTGATCGATCTCGCTTTGCATCTAATGAGTCTCATATATTACTTTCACCTTTTAACTCACATTACTGAAATAAATCGACTTTTACACCATATTCTACTTTTTCCAGTTTCACCTGTAAGTTCTGATGAATGATAATAAAAAGGTCTGTTACAGAAAAAAGAAAAAATGGATACAAGAAAATAAAATCAATAAATAAAGAGATTTTTTACTATGGATTAAAGGAATAAACGGTTTATTAGATATTGGATAAAAACAGGAATATTTTTACCATTGAAACCTATGGTGTTCGTTCGCCTGAATAAACCTGCCAATTGAAAACACCGGACATCAGGACATTTCTTGTAAGAGCGCGCGCGAGAGAGAGAGCAAGAGCGCGCGCGAGAGAGAGAGAGCAAGAGCGCGCGCGAGAGAGAGAGAGCAAGAGCGCGCGCGAGAGAGAGAGCAAGAGCGCGCGCGAGAGAGAGAGCAAGAGCGCGCGCGAGAGAGAGAGCAAGAGCGCGCGCGAGAGAGAGAGCAAGAGCGCGCGAGAGAGAGAGAGCAAGAGCGCGCGAGAGAGAGAGAGCAAGAGCGCGCGCGAGAGAGCAAGAGCGCGCGCGAGAGAGCAAGAGCGCGCGCGAGAGAGAGCAAGAGCGCGCGCGAGAGAGCAAGAGCGCGCGCGAGAGAGCAAGAGCGCGCGCGAGAGAGCAAGAGCGCGCGCGAGAGAGCAAGAGCGCGCGCGAGAGAGCAAGAGCGCGCGCGAGAGAGCAAGAGCGCGCGCGAGAGAGCAAGAGCGCGCGCGAGAGAGAGCAAGAGCGCGCGCGAGAGAGCAAGAGCGCGCGCGAGAGAGCAAGAGCGCGCGCGAGAGAGCAAGAGCGCGCGCGCGAGAGCAAGAGCGCGCGCGCGAGAGCGCGCGCGAGAGCAAGAGCGCGCGCGAGAGCAAGAGCGCGCGCGAGAGCAAGAGCGCGCGCGAGAGCAAGAGCGCGCGCGAGAGAGCAAGAGCGCGCGCGAGAGAGCAAGAGCGCGCGCGAGAGAGAGAGCAAGAGCGCGCGAGAGAGAGAGAGCAAGAGCGCGCGAGAGAGAGCAAGAGCGCGCGAGAGAGAGAGCAAGAGCGCGCGCGAGAGAGCAAGAGCGCGCGCGAGAGAGAGAGCAAGAGCGCGCGCGAGAGAGAGAGCAAGAGCGCGCGCGAGAGAGAGAGCAAGAGAGCGCGCGAGAGAGAGAGCAAGAGAGCGCGCCAGAGAGCGTGCGCGAGCACAAATATTCGCCTCCGAGCTCCTGTTTTAAAAGTCCAGATTATCCCCTATAAAACACACACAGGGGGGCCCTTTATTACGTGACACACAGGGGGGCCCTTTATTACGTGACACACAGGGGGGCCCTTTATTACGTGACACACAGGGGGGCCCTTTATTACGTGACACACAGGGGGGCCCTTTATTACGTGACAGACAGGGGGGCCCTTTATTACGTGACACACAGGGGGGCCCTTTATTGAAGTTCCTTCTCGTGTCACAGGGTGCTTTTTTAACCAGTGGCGGGGGAGGGGGGTGGCGGGGGAGGGGGGTTGCATTCACATTCATTAAGTTGAGAAAGCTCCTGAAGTTGGAGGAAAAGTCATTACCCACAATCCTTTGCCCTCATCGAGCGGCTGACAGGCTGCCAGGACCCAGAGTGCCGTCTGTCTGCGCCTGCTGCTCCTTCACGATGGGATCTGAGCATTAAATAGATATATAAGGATACAGGTAGGGCTCCGCACCCGTCCCCCCCACCGTCCCATTGCTGACGGCAGCTTTATGCAGATTTTCTAGATTTAGGGTACGGGTTTCTTACAGAAGTAGGGGTGCTCCATGGCCTCCCGCGCCGTCAGTCTCTGCTGATGATCATAGCGCAGTAACTTGTCCAACATGTCCAGGGCCTCGGCGCTCACCAGATGCCGGTTCTCGCTGTGCAGGAAGTTCTCCCAGCGTTTCCGTGAATGCCTGGAGGAGACGGGGGGGACATGGTCAGTGCACGGTGCGGCCACGGTATACCTAGCGCTGCAGCAAATCACTGGAACGCACGGGACCCGCGACTCTCTGATCCAAACCATAGAGTGAAAGCATCAGGCGGCGATACTCACTGGCCCAGGATGTCGTTAAAGTGAGGATCCAGCTCTATGTGATATTTCTTCAGATATCCGAACAGCTCGTCCGTGCCCAGCACCTTGGCGATTCTCACCAGCTGAGGAACAGACAGGGCGCGTCATACCCACTGCACATTGCCATCAATCCCCCACCGCGCATCGCTCCCTGCCCTCGCGCCCCACCGCGTATCGCTCCCTGCCATCGCGCCCCACCGCGCATCGCTCCCTGCCCTCGCGCCCCACCGCGCCTCGCTCCCCACGCCACGCTCCACGCCCTCGCGCCCCACCGCACCTCGCTCCCTGCCCTCGCGCCCCACCGCGCATCGCTCCCTGCCCTCGCGCCCCACCGCGTATCGCTCCCTGCCATCGCGCCCCACCGCGCATCGCTCCCTGCCCTCGCGCCCCACCGCGCCTCGCTCCCCACGCCACGCTCCACGCCCTCGCGCCCCACCGCACCTCGCTCCCTGCCCTCGCGCCCCACCGCACCTCGCTCCCTGCCCTCGCGCCCCACCGCGCATCGCTCCCTGCCCTCGCGCCCCACCGCGCATCGCTCCCTGCCCTCGCGCCCCACCGCGCATCGCTCCCTGCCCTCGCGCCCCACCGCGCATCGCTCCCTGCCCTCGCGCCCCACCGCGCATCGCTCCCTGCCTCGCGCCCCACCGCGCATCGCTCCCTGCCCTCGCGCCCCACCGCGCATCGCTCCCTGCCCTCGCGCCCCACCGCGCATCGCTCCCTGCCCTCGCGCCCCACCGCGCATCGCTCCCTGCCCTCGCGCCCCACCGCGCATCGCTCCCTGCCCTCGCGCATCGCTCCCTGCCATCGCGCATCGCTCCCTGCCATCGCGCATCGCTCCCTGCCATCGCGCCCCACCGCGCATCGCTCCCTGCCCTCGCGCCCCACCGCGCATCGCTCCCTGCCCTCGCGCCCCACCGCGCATCGCTCCCTGCCCTCGCGCCCCACCGCGCATCGCTCCCTGCCCTCGCGCCCCACCGCGCATCGCTCCCCACGCCCTCGCGCCACGCTCCACGCCCCACCGCACCTCGCTCCCTGCCCTCGAGCCCCACCGCACCTCGCTCCCTGCCCTCGCGCCCCACCGCGCATCGCTCCCTGCCCTCGCGCCCCACCGCGCATCGCTCCCTGCCCTCGCGCCCCACCGCGCATCGCTCCCTGCCCTCGCGCCCCACCGCGCATCGCTCCCCACGCCCTCGCGCCACGCTCCACGCCCTCGCGCCCCACCGCACCTCGCTCCCTGCCCTCGAGCCCCACCGCACCTCGCTCCCTGCCCTCGCGCCCCACCGCGCATCGCTCCCTGCCCTCGCGCCCCACGCGCATCGCTCCCTGCCCTCGCGCCCCACGCCCTCGCGCCGCGCTCCACGCCTCGCTCCCCACGCCCTCGCGCCGCGCTCCACGCCCTCGCGCCCCACCGCGCCTCGCTCCCTGCCCTCGCGCCCCACCGCGCCTCGCTCCCTGCCCTCGCACCTCACCGCGCCTCGCTCCCTGCCCTCGCGCCCCACCACGCCTCGCTCCCCACAGCGCCTCGCGCTCCACGCCCTCGCGCCCCACTCCACGCCCCACCCTCCCTGCCCTCGCGCCTCACCACGCCTCGCTCCATGCCCTCGCGCCCCACCACGCCTCGCTCCATCCCTACAAGCCCCACCGCGCCTCGCTCCATCCCTACAAGCCCCACCGCGCCTGGCTCAAACCCTACAAGCCCCACCGCGCCTCGCTCCATCCCTACAAGCCCCACCGCGCCTCGCTCCATCCCTACAAGCCCCACCGCGCCTCGCTCCATCCCTACAAGCCCCACCGCGCCTCGCTCCATCCCTACAAGCCCCACCGCGCCTCGCTCCATCCCTACAAGCCCCACCGCGCCTCGCTCCATCCCTACAAGCCCCACCGCGCCTCGCTCCATCCCTACAAGCCCCACCGCGCCTCGCTCCATCCCTACAAGCCCCACCGCGCCTCGCTCCATCCCTACAAGCCCCACCGCGCCTCGCTCCATCCCTACAAGCCCCACCGCGCCTCGCTCCACCCCTACAAGCCCCACCGCGCCTCGCTCCATCCCTACAAGCCCTCCGCCCTCTGGTTGAGAAGGATCAATGCATGGCTACTTCCAGAGCGGATTAAGGCTGTGTTCACCTGGTCGTAGTTGTCCTGGCCGTGGAAAAACGGCTCCTTACGGAAGATCATACTGGCCAGCATACAGCCCAGGCTCCACATGTCCAGACTGTAATCATACATCTGCAAAGTACAGCACAATTAGGCCTGGCACACGGCTGCTCGCCCGCCGCGCAGATCACCTCACTCACCTGGTAATCCACCAGCAGCTCTGGACCCTTGAAGTAGCGGGAGGCCACACGCACATTGTATTCCTGTGCCGGGTGGTAAAATTCTGCCAGGCCCCAATCTATTAACCGCAGCTGGGAGAAAAAAGTGTATGGTGAGACACAGCAGAGGCCTGCCACGCCGCCAGGGCACCACCACCCCCCGCCAGGGCACCAGGAGATAAAGCAGTCACCTTTTTCTGCTGATGGTCGATCATCACATTATGAGGCTTGACGTCTCGGTGCATCACGCCCTGACTGTGACAGTAATCCAGGGCCTGCGAGAGAGACGGACACTGAGCAGCGGCCACGGAACATACGGACACAGCTGTGCACCTTCCAATACCTCCTGCTCTTTAATGTAACATTTTATCACAGGACTCGGAGGCGAGTATTTGCTTCTCTTTTCATTTATTTTCCTCAGCAGCAAAGAATATATTAACATATTTAAGGTAAAGCGAAGTGTTCACCCGGCAGTTGCGGAGGAGATGGAGATTGCTCGGGTCTATGCGCGGACTTGAAGTTGGTGATTGTGAGCAGATTTTATCATCCTGAGCGTTCTTTGGTGATCTATCCTGGGAAGACATCCTCTCTCATCTGGATTCCTGTTACCTGGATCCTAAGAAGGGGAATCCGTGTCCCTTGCCTAATTAACCGATTTGCCTGTTTGGTGCGGTTTTCAAAAATTGGCACAAAAAATTTGAGTATATTTCCTCTCTCAGCCACTCTGTTTGGGATATAACAGTCTGCACAGAGATTTTTTTCTCCTCTGCTTTCCCGTTGAGGACTTATCTCAAGGTAGACCGACTCTTACTGGAACCGATGGAAATTGGTGCCAGCGCCTGATACCAGCTCTGTGCCCGCATATTAACATATTTGAAGTGAAACAAACAAAAAAACTTCCCCCACAACAGGGGTTAACCCAGGATCCCCACGGTCCTTTCACCAATGGTCCATGTAGCTCCGCCTCTAGGGTAGCGCCTCCTCTTTTTCTTGCTGCTACTCGGCAGTTAAGTACCTCTGCGCATCACTGCTACATTTTAGGCTTAAATTGTGATTAAATATGGTTTTAATTGTATATATATATATATATATATATTTTATTGATGTGTTATAGCTGTTAGTTATTTTTGTTAACCCTCTGGTGGAACGCTGACTCTCCCTGTTTTAGCCGCGGAGGTCGGCGCTGCCACCGCACCGGCAGTTGGGATTGCGTAGTCCCATCTCCTAACAGGTGTTTTCCCCCCTTTTCATTGTTTTTTTCTGTTTTTGGCCAGCCTGGTCTCCATAATTTGTGGTTTTTCACTTTTCGTCTCGTTTTATCGCTCCTGCGCGCGGTGCGCTTTATTATTTTATACACGCACGCGTTTATTGCGTGCGTTTATTTCTGTGAGGAGATTGTCTTCCCGCGTCAGCGCGCGCACGCCCCCTCACTCGCACTTAGTCAGCGGCACTTCAATCACCTCATACACCACACAGACAGGTCATGTCCCTCTCAAAGCTCCCAAGGACCCCCTCTCTTAAGGACCCCCTCTCCTAACTCCCACCGAGGTACCTTTTCGGAGGACAGTTCCCTCCCCCCTCCCTCCCTTTCCCAGGTTTGGGGGACTCCTCTAGTGGAACCCCATCATCACCACCATAAAAAATCCAGCTCTAAGAGATTTGCTGCTCTGGAAAGCTCCCTGCGGTCATCAATATCATCCACGCTTTCACCAGCTGTTAATGACCTTCATGCCTCCCTCAAACAGTCTATGCTGGATGCGGTAACTACGCTCCACTCTGCTCCCCAGCCAGCTGCCTTTACCACAGCTTCAATAGAGAAAAAGCCTGTATCAATGGCTCCACCTAGAGGAGATATGTAAAAAACACACACAATGTTCAACAGAAAACTTTTTGTGTATATGGATGCATAAAGAACTTCATCCACAAAGAAAGTTTCTTAAATTGAATCAGCTGCTGTCTCTTTCGATAGGTGGTATATCCAAACCCACCAAAGGATAATGAGTCAGAAAAAATAGAGAAAAGGACGATCAAGTCAGCGCTTCCTTCAACAGTGTTTTCTTTCTTTCTGCATATATGGATACCTTTAAAATAAACAAAATGCTGCCATAGTGTAGTAATCTTTTACACAGCAGGGAATAGCAGAAGGGAGTAACACTCACGTTTTATTGTGTCTCAGACACTAGATGCTCCAAGCAGCCGGCAGTGTTTAGGTAGGAACGCCGGATTTCCCACAGGATTCACAGGATCCACAGTCTTGCCTCTCCAGTAAATACTGGACGCCAAACGTGAGTTTTAAAAGGCAAATTTATTAAAATAAATAAAACAAGGTTGCAGGCATAGCACCTAAACGCATTTCGCGAGTTGAGGAAGCGAGGCAACGCGTGAAATGCGTTTAGGTGCTATGACTGCAACCTTGATTTATTTAATAAATTTGCCTTTTAAAACTCACGTTTGGCGTCCAGTATTTACTGGAGAGGCAAGACTGTGGATCCTGTGAATCCTGTGGGAAATCCGGCGTTCCTACCTAAACACTGCCGGCTGCTTGGAGCATCTAGTGTCTGAGACACAATAAAACGTGAGTGTTACTCCCTTCTGCTATTCCCTGCTGTGTAAAAGATTACTACACTATGGCAGCATTTTGTTTATTTTAAAGGTATCCATATATGCAGAAAGAAAGAAAACACTGTTGAAGGAAGCGCTGACTTGATCGTCCTTTTCTCTATTTTTTGCCACAGCTTCCCCGTCACATCCTACCTGTGCCCCCATGTGTCAGATACAGGACAGGAATAGGTCCCCGATACGCTCCAATGCCCCGTCTGTCTCCAGACCCTCTGGTTCCCAGACCTTTGCCCTAAGAGGAGCTTTTGGAGGGGCTGGCATCCCCGCACCAATGCCTGAACAGATGGGCGAGCATGTTTCTCACAAAAGGGCCCCTGACCGCGTGGCGCAAAAAGCGGCCGATAAGAGACGCAAGGTCAGCGACTTGAGTCTCGTCCCCCTGGGAACCTTCTCAGTGATAATAGACCCTGAGTACGGAGAAGATGAGAGGGGTGACCGCTTTGATTTGTACGCACCTGAGGTAGATGAGGATTTGATGGGAGAGGAGGAACCTCCTATACAAGTGGGCGACACTATATGTGACCCATAGGGTAACCCCCTTTTTAACCCCAAGGACATTTCCCACCCAAATTCGTCCGCTTGGATCTACCCCACATAGAGCGATAAGTAGACTCTGTCATGCGTTGTGCCATAGATACATTTTATTGTTCCAACTTAAAGGCTGAATGTCCCAGACCCACTATGAAGGGAAGACCTGCATCACCCCAGAGGTGGATGAGGCATTCCAAAGGTTTATGGCCAACAAAGGTGGGTCTGCAAAAAAGGGGACTGATTTCGCTATACAAACTTGCCAAGATAAAATTTTGGACACTACAGGACCACTAGTTAAGGCCCTGGATGTGGTGGATTGGGCTAGACTTTCGCATACCCCTATTGACCACGCCAAATTGTGCGGCTTATTTCAGAGGTCCATATGTTTTCTCTGTAATGCCAATACAGCCCTGGCTTCCGAACGCAGGAAAACCATTCACCTCAAGATGGACCCCCAGCTCTCCCACATGGCAACCACTGACCTGAGTTTCGTAGCCCAAGGCCAACTATTTGGGGACCCTTTTGCTAAGAAACTTAACACCTATGCAGGTGCTTTTTCTTTACTGGATAAGGCAGAATCTACAATTAAGAGTCTTCCCTGGTCGGGTCTCTCACAGGGCCGGAAGAGGCTGGGGTCACTCTTCTGGGCGTGCAGGTCCCACTCGTTCCTCAGGCCCTTCCTACCAGCACACAATTTTTCCCATCAAGAGCCAGACCATGGTGCGGGGGCCTGGCCCGAGGCAGAGGTCCCACTTTTTATTCCCTTTCATGGGCAAAAAATAGGGGGTCGTATCGGGCTATTTTATCGCAATTGGATTCATCTTTCAACTGATGCTTGAATTTTATCCACTCTAAGGTTTTTTTGATAAGATTTTGTCAAACCTCCGATGCAGCGTCACATCCCAGCGAAGCTTAATTTTGCGCATGCTCGGGAGTCACTGGTTTAGGAGGAGATACAAGATCTTATCCGCAAGGGCGCCATGGAACCGGATCATCCTGTCACGAATATAATATATATATATATATATATATATATTCACCATAAAGGACTGGTAATAGTTTGTGTATATGAATTAAAAATACCCTTTCTGCCCTGCCTCCAGCAAAGTCCTTTGGAGCCATAGAAGGTGTGAATGGAGGAAATTGCCCATTTGTTCTGCTCCGCAGGGGGGGGGGAGGGGGGAGAAGGTGCACTCGCTCACGTCAGGGGAAAAGCCAGTCGGAGCGGCACCACTGTGACCAAAAGTGCATAGCAAAGAAGCGGGCATATCCTTTGATCGCTAGAGACGATCTTTGGATAATTGTTATACCTGGAAATTAAATTAAAGAAGAAGTGAACTGAGCATGCCCACGAATTAACAGGAGGGGGGATTCTGGGAAATGTAATGGGCGGGCTGTACCTAGGAAGAACTGGGGAAATGTATATATATCCTGAAACACTCCATGTGCTTTGTTTTTTTCTGTTGGGGCCATGCTATAAGTGAGAATTTGCCGTTTTTTTCAATCTCCAGTCCCAGGGGGTCACATATGTCCTTCTAGCTTGCTGACGTGTGAGTAAGGGTCTGTGTTTTAATCCCCTTTATTTTTTCTGCTTGTGTGTGTAAATATTGATTATATCTAATTTTTCTGTAACCAAATGCACTGTGATATATCACTTTTTTGTTGATCATAATAAATCTAAAACTTATTAAGATCTGCTTCTGCCTGATATTCGAGCCACGCTAACTGAAGGACTGGATTATCAGAGATTTGCCTTTGTTTAAGCTCGAGTCGATCTACTAAAAAGTGATTTGGGGTGGAGTCAGTCATTCGGACTGTTTCCTATTTTGGGGTGCATAACCAGAGTCTCAAATCGGCTCTGGTTAAGACAGGAAGCATCTTGGGTAAAAAGTTGGTTTGTGGTGGCAGTGTGACTAACAATATAAGGAAAGGGAGTACAGGGATTGTGGGCAAAGTAGTCAGTGGTCCAGGTCGAGTCTAGACTGATACTGCGTTGCAACCCTGTGGCCACGTCATCACGTTGCGTGCCCTTCTGGAGTGAAGGCATTGCCGTGACAGTTAGGCAAGCGCATGTGGGGGATTGTGGGCCACATAATCATTATTTTGGGTCTAGTGTAGACAGATAGTGATTTGTTTAACCCTGTGCTTCCTTCAGCGCGGTGTGCATTCGTGACACATCCTTCTTCGGAAGGTTTTCTGAGCACCATGTTCCTGGTGTGTAAAAAGGGTGGAGTTATGAGTCCAGTGATCAATCTTCGAGCATTGACCAAGTCTGTGAGGTACAGACATTTCAAGATGGAAGGCATTCACACTCTTCAACATGTCCTGCTTCAAGACGACTGGTCAAATTGGATTTAAAAGATGCCCATCTTACGGTTCCCATTCATGCTTCTCACAGGGATTTTCTGCAATTTAGTTGCTCAGGCAGCGTTTGGCGTTTCACGTGTCTCCCCTTTGGCCTTTCTTCAGCTCCATGGTGCTTCACAAAGTTACTGAAGCAGGTTGTCGCCTCGCTTCGTTCGAGAGGAGTACGTCTAGTTATCTACTTGGATGATATTCTCCTGATGTCCCACTCACGAGAGGTTCTTCTGACTCACCTTCAATGGACTATTACTCTGATTAAAGAACTGGGTTTCCTTGTCAAGGAACAGAAATCTCTTCTGATTCCAACACAACAAATTGAGTTTTTGGGTTATCTTTTGGACTCGCACAATCTGATGCTCTTCCTACCGGTTTCCAAGATGCAGGACATCGAAAGGAGGTTTCATCTCTTCTCCGTCATTCAGCTCCTACACTACGGATGTTGGCCAGGGTGTTTGGTCTTTTGGTGGCTGCAAGGTTGGCGATCACTCCAGCTCCACTTCATTATCGTGCCCAACGTCTCAAAGCGCGTCCCTACGAGATGGTTTGGATTATCCAGATGCTATCCATCTGAGGATGCTCGAGAAGACCTGCAATGGTTGCATGCTCACATGTCGGCCTGGAATGGGAAACATCTGGTTCGTCCTCGTTATTGATTCAAAGCCAGCGGATTGGGCTGGGGAGCTCATTGTGATGGTTTTGAGACGGGTGGTCGATGGTCCAACTCAGAACGCATTCTCCATATCAATACCTTGGAATTGTTAGCGGGTCTGTTTGCTCTACAATGTTTCACCAAGAACTCTCCATCGTTACATTCTTCTTCGCCTAGTCAATTTTCTGGCAGTGCATTATATTAACACCATGGGGGGCCCCAGGTCAGCATACCTGGCCAGCATGGCAACCGCCTTTAGGGATTTTTGTCTCCACGCTGATATCTGGGTCCAGGCTCAATTCATCCCGGGTCTTTCCAAACAGACCGCGAATTGGAATTCCAGACATCTGTTAGACTCGGGAGATTGGCGCATTCGGTCATCGGTTTTCTCGGATATCCATTCTCTGTGGGGACCCCTGAAGTGGGATTTATTCGCGTCCAGGTTGAATACTCAACTTCCTCTCTTCTGCAGTTGGAAACCGGATCCTGAAGCGTTGGCTACAGATGCCTTTCTCCAGAACTGGTCTGGGACTCACCATTATGCTTTTCCTCCATTTGATCTTATCACACGGACGATTTCCCAGGTTCAGAAACAAGAGGCGACGATTATTATAATAACTCCATTTTGGCCAGGTCAACCATGTTCCCATCCCTGCTGGAGTTGGCGATCAACTGCCCTAGAATGCTCCCACATCGCGGGACCTCCTACAGGACGTTGATGGCTTTCATCATCCTCTCCTCCTGCAAGACAATCTTTGTCTATTAGTTTGGCTGATTTCCGGTTCTCGAGACTTTTCGGTCTGATCTAGACAGCTGTGGTTGCAGACCTGGGCTACAGGAACGCGTATCGTGCACAGTTCCGCCTAATACAGATGGGTTCATTGGAGTATGGGATAACGATTAAGGAGAGAACTGAACACTGTGTTCAGAAGGAGATAGTACCATAAAAAAACCGTGGGAGGCTGCATAGACCACCTATTCAATTGTTCTAAATAATTTTATTAAACATACAGTAAACGTACACAGGTTAAAACACATAAATAATGTAATGCTGAAATTATTAGGTTATGACTGTAAATGAAGACAGTCAATTCTATATAGCGATAGATATGTAATGCAACATAATTGATCAATCAGGTTATCTAACATTGGATAATGTCACCAAAAAATTATACACCAAAATAAATTCGATCTTAATTAAATTAGAATCATTAGGTGTGGCATATAATAATGCCCAATGTGATCAGTTTGAAAATAGCCAAGTGGCCTTGTATATGACCAAATGATTGAGATAGATCAGACACTTATTTAGTTAACCATCTCTTAAAGTGATCTTGTATGATCACATCTGTAATGTTTACAGCAATGAATACGCGCTTATCAGATAATTAATTGAAGATGAAAAATGTATGGGACAGAAAAATTGTGGCCAGTTAGATACTGCTTAAATGGAATATCTCTTTTAGTGTTTAAAGGAAATCCAAAGAATCATAGACCCGCGATCCTAATAGGAGATCCAGTAAGGTTAATAATACAGGAGCAATTAGACTTCAAATACCGTTCGTCCACAATAGATTGTTCAGTTTGTGGGTTCAAGGAGTGGTTCTAATTGTCACAATGTCCAAATAGACAATTCCCCAAAACGGTATGAAGATCCACTTGATCTCAAGTAATTGTAAAGAACCGAGAAGTAAGGATATATATATCACTGATTGTATCAAGACGGGTCAATTAAACCAATACTGCATCAGCTCGTATCAACACAGTATCTTAATAATTGATTGAAGACCTTAAATTACTCTGTACAGTTGTAGCTGATCGCCTTTTACATTTGATAGACCATTAATAAAGACAGTTCTCTGGACAATTAAAGATCCATTTAATCTCAATTAATTGGAAAAAAGGCGAGATATAAGGATTTGCATATCACTGATTATATCAAGACAGGTCGATTAGACAATGAAAGTATCAACTTGTGTCATTGTGTAATAGCATTATGTATTTGATAGACCATCAGAATAATACAATATAATATAAAAGGAGAGATTTGAATACCTCTCCAGTGTCTCAGTTTGTATCACAATCTCTATACATTATTTTTGTATATGGGTGGCTGAGTTCATTAATCAGCTGAGCGTTTGCATAGTCGGCATTGTAGTCATTTGGAAAAAGAGAGGCTTAGATTCCTCTATATATGGGAGTATGGGATAACACCTGGATTCCTCTCCGAATACTTTGATTAGCTTTGAATTGGCAAATACGAGCCTCCGAGTCCTGTGATAAAATTGTGGAATTTTTCTATTTCATGACAGAAAGTTAGAATTTTGATAAGGACTCGGAGGCGAGTATTTCCCGCTCATATTCTCCCTCCCTTTGATGTACTTCTTGGTTTTGTGTCATTCAATGATTTGTGTCTTTGTTATTTATGTGCAAGCGATGCTTCATTACGGTTTGTTCTTTGTTTTGCATATTCTCAATAAACTTTGTTTTTTTGTCTTCGACTACTGTGGTTCATCTGGCGCTAGAAGTGTTTTATGCACATAGTTATGGCTCAGGGTCTAATCACCTTTTCGGCTCTTTGCTTTCTTTCAGCATGATGATCCCTTGGTTGCACAATCCCATTGGGATTTCTACGAGTACGTGTTGGATGTGTTCATCAAGAAAAGAGGAGGAGCTACCCTAGGGGCGGAGCTACATGGACCGTTGGGAAAGGACAGTGGGGATCCTGGGTTAACCCCTGTTGTTGGGGAAGTTTTTTGTTTGTTGTACTTCAAATATGTTAATATATTTTTGCTGCTGAGGAAAATAAATGAAAAAGAAGCAAATACTCGCCTCCGAGTCCTTATTAAAATACGAACTTTCCGTCATGAAATAGGAAGATTCCACAATTTTGTGGATCATTTCTCATGTGTTAAATGCAGCTTTTACATCATTAACCCCGCGCAGCGCAGGCAATTGTAACATTCTACATAAGGCTGTGCTATAGGAGACGGTTTGTTTACATGTTGCCGCGTGCGACACATTCTAACCTTTATACATTATATATTATTTCTAATTGTTGTATGTGTGTTTCATAACGTATTATGCTTATGTGTCTTGTTTAGATTGTCCAGAGCCGTGGCAGTCTGTCCTGCGGGATCCTCCACAGCCGTGGCAGTCTGTCCTGCTGGTTTATTCCAGTGACAGGTGTCGGGGTAAGTGTTTAGGTGCTCATACATGTCACTTGAAGCCATCGCCTGTACGATTCGCTGTGCGTCACTCACCTTCAGCAGCTCATACATGTAGTAGCGGATGTCATAGTCTGTCAGGACCTGATACAGCTGCTGCAGGAGGGACACAGACAAAGGAGGGACCGGGTCAGAATGGGGAACTCCAGGATGTATGAGGGACCTCCTTAAAAAAGAGCAACCCCTCCCTCCCACACAGGGGGGCTAATTCCAAGTGTGGGATGAGATCAGTGACGGATCAGGACTCTCCTGCGCTCACATTGGGGGCCAGTGGATTGGCAGGAGGCCGGCAGCTCGTGCAGCCCGGTGCTGGAATAAAAGGCACAGAACGGGACGAGGCAGGTGTCCAGAGAGTCCCTGTAATGTCCCCTGTACCTCTCCGTCTCTGCATCCGTATCCGTATCCCGCAGGCAGCTTCGTGGCAGCAGACACGGCCAACACTTGCCTGTGACTACGGGAGGCGGACGAAAACTCCCTCGCACGAAACACCTTTACCCCCCCCCCCACAACGTGTCTCATGATCGCCGCTCCACCCCCCAAAGCGTGTCTCATGATCGCCGCTCCTCCCCCCCCAAAGCGTGTCTCATGATTGCCGCTCCAACCCCCCCAAAGCGTGTCTCATGATCGCCGCTCCACCCCCCAAAGCGTGTCTCATGATTGCCGCTCCAACCCCCCCAAAGCGTGTCTCATGATCGCCGCTCCATCCCCCAAAGCGTGTCTCATGATCGCCGCTCCATCCCCCAAAGCGTGTCTCATGATCGCCGCTGCACCCCTCAACGCGTGTCTCATGATTGCCGCTGCACCCCCCAACGCGTGGCTCATGATCGCCACTCCACCCCCCAAAGCGTGTCTCATGATCGCCGCTCCACCCCCCAAAGCGTGGCTCATGATCGCCGCTCCACCCCCCAAAGCGTGGCTCATGATCGCCGCTCCACCCCCCAAAGCGTGGCTCATGATCGCCGCTTCACCCCCCACAGCGTGGCTCATGATCGCCGCTCCACCCCCCCACAGCGTGGCTCATGATCGCCGCTCCACCCCCCACAGCGTGGCTCATGATCGCCGCTCCACCCCCCCACAGCGTGGCTCCTGATCGCCGCTCCATCCCCCAAAGCGTGTCTCATGATCGCCGCTGCACCCCTCAACGCGTGTCTCATGATTGCCGCTGCACCCCCCAACGCGTGGCTCATGATCGCCACTCCACCCCCCAAAGCGTGTCTCATGATCGCCGCTCCACCCCCCCAAAGCGTGTCTCATGATCGCCGCTCCACCCCCCAAAGCGTGTCTCATGATTGCCGCTCCAACCCCCCCAAAGCGTGTCTCATGATCGCCGCTCCATCCCCCAAAGCGTGTCTCATGATCGCCGCTCCATCCCCCAAAGCGTGTCTCATGATCGCCGCTGCACCCCTCAACGCGTGTCTCATGATTGCCGCTGCACCCCCCAACGCGTGGCTCATGATCGTGTCGGGTATATTAGAGAGACAAAGAATTTAAAATGGACGCTTGTAGCCATTTTGTTTTAAAGACAGTTTTTCTTTCAAAATATTCTCTAGGTTTAGAAATGAACAAGATTTTTACAAAGTTCATTCCTGGGTTAAGAAGCCCCAGACATGAAGGAACCTAGAATGAATGTGAGATAATGCTAAGACATGTCATAAGTAAATTTATTGGTCTGTTTTAAATTTTAAAACAAAAGAGATTTTGTCTTTTGAGTATAGGAATAAGAGAAAATGTTTTGTAATATAAAATTATATTCACAAAATATATGTTTATAATCAAGGTATATTTTATTATAATTACAATAGTGAAATATATACTCCAATAAATATTGTAGAAAGTATAATTGATAAATAAAAGAAATCACTGAAGAATATTCTGTAACCAGAAAAGAATTTAGCTGATAAGGCTCTTAGCAACCAAAAGGGAGGAGAGCTATAAATCTCAAGAGACAGTCTAGAGTCTAGAGTCTAGTTAGAAGACAAGGTTCTTTGTTAAGTTAGTCTGACCTTTTGACCCTAAGATAAGAATTAATGGAATTAATGGAATTAATATAAGAAGTGCAATACTGCCCTCTACAGGATAGTAAAAATAATGATTTATATTATCATTAATATTAACTGTGTGGCTATAATAAGCGGGAAAAAGTTTTTGGTAAGTCAGTCAGAGATTCCAGCGGAGAGAGTCACATCACCATGCACTCAGATCCCAAGACATGAGGCAATTAATATTCTCACCAAATCTCTAACTCGCATGCATTGATTATCTAATATCGATAATTTTCACATATTCCAAAACAAAGCATCACATAGAAAATTCCAAGGCAGACTCATCAACATCCAAATTGGACAGGTAATGTATGAAATAAGGAATTAATGTAAAAATATATTTGTAGAGATTTTGCAACGCAGACTGAGACTTCTCGGATACGGTTAAAATCCAAATTCTAAGTATTTTCTATTCTGCAGATAGAAATATGAAGAAGTGGATATAAGGATTTATTCCTAAAGACATGTTGCAAGATTGATACCAATATATATATTGAATTTGGAAATTACTGTGATTAAAATTAATAAGCAAGGAATTATATAACTACAAAATAAAAAGCAGAAGATTAGAAGTTTAATTCTCGAGATTAGGGGAGGATTCACTAAATAAGTTTTTATTACTTATTATTAAATTAGCTCATCTTTTGTTGATCCATGTAGCAGAGATATATATATATATATCTATAAGAGCTGGCTGGTTAAACATTGTTTGCTGGGAAATGCATGTTGTATTAAGCAGAAATGTTTATTAACCATTTGTGTATTAGTTACTAACTGATAAGGTAAATGATATTAATCATATATGCAGTTACTAACCGGAGATACATATATTGTGAAGCTAGTTTTTATATGCTGTTGGATTGTGGTTTATAAATTGTTGTTTATGATATGAGATTTGAAATTCTTTTGTATACGAAATAAATATATATATATTTTTATCCGATTATTGATTATTGTATTTTTTAAAGCAAAACACAGACAATTAAAAGAATTCAGGATAATTTCTAAGAGATATAGACGATTGATATTTGTGTCTCGTATAAGTTTCTTATGAAATAATAATCCCTGATATATTGGAGGCGACTGCCGAGGTAGGTCCAGTAAGTCCAATATAGACATATTGGAGGCTTGGCTGATAAATCCAATATATACAAACGTGTTGTATTCACGTGCAGAGATTATATCCGACAAATTGGAGGCACTGTTGAGATTGTAGTATTTGTTTGGAATATAATTGTCAGTGATTGTCTGATTAGACAGAGATAAAATATATATATATATTTTGATTCCTTGTTGTATTTTGACTTGTGGTTTTTACGGTTATCTACTAAACAGTGTAAAAATGTCAGAGTCAGAATCTGAGACTCAGGAAGATGTAGAGATACATACTAATCAAATAATATTGATAGATGTTATGTCTTATCTAAAGGACAAGTTACACGTCACAGACGATTTATTTGAATGGATAAACAAATTGCAATCAAATATATCGAATTATGCTGATTCAATCTGGTCAGATCAATCAAATTTTCTTGAGTGTTTGCGAAAGATAAGTGCAGCCACAAATAAAAAGGACAAAGAAATGTTTGCTTTAAAAATTGTGCCTGAATGTATATACTTGATCGCAGAAATGAACAAGAGATTGAATGATGACAAAGAAACCAGAGACAGATTAGAAAATAAAAATTGTGACTTGCATGAAACCGTAAATAAATTAAAAGATGAGTCAGAACGAATGATAATGGAATTAAAAGTGTATGCAAAAGAAAAAGATCAAATGCAAGATGAGATTGCTCAATTATCCAAATTAAATAAGGGGCTAAACAAACAATTGGCGAGAATGAAACGCGAACATGAGAAATTCGCTGATGAGTTATGTCAGGTTGAAACTGATGTTCGAAGGGTTAAAGATTCTTCGTTAGAGAAGTTCCCTTTGAAAGCTTTAAGCTATACATCACTGAATTCTGACAGCTCTGTTTATCTGAAGAGCCAAAGTGAATGTGAAAGTGAAACTAAATCTCATGATGAAAAAAGAGTAAAACTTTTTACACAGGAGTATTTCAAATCACATCACTCTAGCCAGCCACAGCCTATTAAGAAATATCATAAAGTGAATGATTTAACGAAAATTATTAATTTCCTCAAAACCTCAGTAGGTATTTTTGATGTTAAGGCATCATCAAGAATAATAAATCATTTATCAATGTTTGAAGAAGCTGTGGAAATAATGGGAATAGATTCAGATGCTCAGAAAATTGAGTTGATCCCATGGGTCTTTGAAAGTAAACATAGGTATTTTTTCCAGTCTTTAAAAGAATCTGGTATAAGGAAATGGAGTAAAGTAGTTTCTGAGGTCAAATCCGAATTTGGGCCTCACCGTACCAGTCTAGCTGCGAAAAGAGCAATTTTAACTCTAAAATGCAGACCTAATCAAAGCCCCCGTGAATTTCTTTCAGTCCTTAAAAATGCGTACAGCTTGGCTGAAAGAAACCCAGACTTTTAACCCTGAATTTATCCAATTATTTTATGACGCATTGCCAAATAAAATAAAGGTTATTTTGGCAAGAGATTATGAACCGAGAAATGGTTTGGATTGGGTACTAAAAGAAAGTATGACCCTATTTACTGTATTTGAATATAGTGAAGAAACTCAGGGGAAAAGAGTGAAAAACTCACCTGAGGAAATAGCGGAAATTCACGCTAAAAAGGGCGATATTAAATTTGAGTCCCACAAAAAGAGTTATGCGGAAATATTGCGTGACTCCATACCCCAAAGGGAAAAATCCAAGCCAGATCAGGAAAAAGGGTTTGCCAGAGAAAATTCAGGAAGTAAATTTCAATCTAGGAAGCAATGGGTACCTAGAAGTCAGTGGGTTAAATCAAGGGAAAATGTACCTAGACAGGAAACAACCAGAGGTAAGACTGAATCTGATGCGTCTGATAATGCGTCTGATAATGCGCAAGCTTCGTCCCCAAGGACGAATAGAAAGCGGAGATATAATGTACGCCAGCGTATGGGTCAAATGCAGGAAGATTTCCGGGTGCTGACAGAAAAACTGGATCAGATCACTCAGTTAATGACTGGAAATAACACTGGTCAGGTTGTAAGCGATGCAATACCTGCAGCCCCACCCAACCAGTGACTAGATGATGTTTCTGATGAAGTAACCAGCATCCATGACAATTTACCAGAAAGTGATGATGAAATGATTAATACAAATGTTTGTATGGTTGACGATTTAAACCCTTCCCTGCAAAGAGAAGGAAAATGTATTTTATCTCCCCAGACTAAGTGCGAGCAAGCTGAGAAGACTGGATCCGAAATGGTCAGCACAGCTGCCAAAAGCACGTTTGAGAGAGCAAAATCAATTGGTAAAATCTGTCAAAAACCTAATTTCATATCTCACTCTAAATTTCTCTGTAAATTGCATAGCATTGAAGACCGATATTATGTGAATGTAGAATTACAAGATAATTTACCACATATTCCGTCCTTGCTAGACACTGGAAGCCAGGTTACGTTAATATCAGCACATTATTTTGAACAGGTCCAAGAACTGTCCTCCAGGAAGCCTAGATTAGATAAATCTAATGCTAATCTAGTGAGTGTGAGTGGCACATCTCTGAAAGTTCTGGGCACGGCTAAATTGGATTTTAAATTGGGGAATAAAGTAATTCGGCATCCAACACTTGTTGTGGATCTGCCCCAAAATCGCCTAATTATTGGAATGGACCTTCTCAAAAGGTTAAATCCAATCATTGATTTTATCAATGAGGTTATTTGGTCCCAAGTAAATGTTCCAATCAGCTATGATAGATCCCAATCCCATCACACTCAGCGTAACTGCCACGTGATTGAGGAAAGGCCGGATTCTATTGAAGTCCACTTCAGAAATAGCCAGACACCTGATATCTCTTTCTTAAGGCCAAAGCCCCTGACTACAGGAGAGCAGGAGGATAACACCATATGTGTTCCCCCCGAGAGAATTCGAGATATATGTCTGGAAGATGACGTGCTAATCATTCACCTCCACAAAAGGGAAACAGAACCAGATGGACATAGTGACCCTGAAGTGATCAGATACCCAGATCCTCAAGATGAGGGGATAACAGATCTAGATAATGATGGAGACAGTCATAATGTTATTGGAAAAAGTTATGTTATATATTTCTAGAAGAAATAAAACTGCCAAGCTCAATTGCATGATTGTCATTCTAGATTATCTCAGGATATGTGAAGATGGAACAGCAGAAGACACTTAACTGGTATCATGTGAAGTGATGTTTTAATTAACATGTGATTCTTCTTCCCAGCATTCAGATGTTTAACTCAAGCTAGTAGATAGACTAGATCCGTACGGTTAATTAAAATTAATCAGAGATCAGAGTATCTATAGGGAAATTGAGTGAAATCGCTAGTCTATGAATGGTTATTTATACTCTTTCTTCCAACAGAAATTGAGATAAATGGTTAATCCGAACTGCGACGCTTAATCCGCAAAGATGAATCAGACCACCAAAGACTGCGACTATCTAGAAATTCTACGGTTTTCCGCACAATTCCAAAGAGAATGCTAAAGTCCCATGCGAATCAAGCTCATGCAAGCCTGAAAGACATGCGGGATACAGCCAGGATACCGTTGATTGCTATGTACAAGAACCACCGAAAGAAAAGATTTGCTGCATATTTTATTGCAACCGCTGTTTGATACACAGAGAGAGAAGCAAATGTTTACCGGAAGAATCTGGTACAAAACAAGAGAGTGTTCATACCCACACCAGTGATTCTCGTGAAAGTTTCTAAAGAATCAAGAGTTGTTATCGAGAAGTTTTTTTTATAAATGAAGTCTGGTATGACGAGATACAAATTATTGTCGTATTCCAAGGGCAAGAGATACCCAAGAATCCAGATTTGAAGTCTTTGCTAAAGAACTAGCATGACCATACTATTGAACTTCTAATAATAAAAAAAGATAATCTAACAATTTATGCTCCAATGTATTTACAGATTGATCATCAATTGCTATCTGCTTATAACGGGCCGAAGATTACAGAGATTGTGATTTGTATAGTAATTATGTTTCTAACTGTCTGGATGATTGTACTAACAAAGAAAGTACGTACATTGAAGTTTAAAAACACTGCATCTTCAATTATTAAATGGATGAAAGAAGAAAAACGTGTTGCGAAAGGCGGAGACCTAGCCTAATTGGTAAAGGGGGGAGATAATGTATGTTTTCCTGAAATTTATTAATTGGTCAATGAATAAATATCCAAGAAACCAAAGGGGGGTTATGTCGGGTATATTAGAGAGACAAAGAATTTAAAATGGACGCTTGTAGCCATTTTGTTTTAAAGACAGTTTTTCTTTCAAAATATTCTCTAGGTTTAGAAATGAACAAGATTTTTACAAAGTTCATTCCTGGGTTAAGAAGCCCCAGACATGAAGGAACCTAGAATGAATGTGAGATAATGCTAAGACATGTCATAAGTAAATTTATTGGTCTGTTTTAAATTTTAAAACAAAAGAGATTTTGTCTTTTGAGTATAGGAATAAGAGAAAATGTTTTGTAATATAAAATTATATTCACAAAATATATGTTTATAATCAAGGTATATTTTATTATAATTACAATAGTGAAATATATACTCCAATAAATATTGTAGAAAGTATAATTGATAAATAAAAGAAATCACTGAAGAATATTCTGTAACCAGAAAAGAATTTAGCTGATAAGGCTCTTAGCAACCAAAAGGGAGGAGAGCTATAAATCTCAAGAGACAGTCTAGAGTCTAGAGTCTAGTTAGAAGACAAGGTTCTTTGTTAAGTTAGTCTGACCTTTTGACCCTAAGATAAGAATTAATGGAATTAATGGAATTAATATAAGAAGTGCAATACTGCCCTCTACAGGATAGTAAAAATAATGATTTATATTATCATTAATATTAACTGTGTGGCTATAATAAGCGGAAAAAGTTTTTGGTAAGTCAGTCAGAGATTCCAGCGGAGAGAGTCACATCACCATGCACTCAGATCCCAAGACATGAGGCAATTAATATTCTCACCAAATCTCTAACTCGCATGCATTGATTATCTAATATCGATAATTTTCACATATTCCAAAACAAAGCATCACATAGAAAATTCCAAGGCAGACTCATCAACATCCAAATTGGACAGGTAATGTATGAAATAAGGAATTAATGTAAAAATATATTTGTAGAGATTTTGCAACGCAGACTGAGACTTCTCGGATACGGTTAAAATCCAAATTCTAAGTATTTTCTATTCTGCAGATAGAAATATGAAGAAGTGGATATAAGGATTTATTCCTAAAGACATGTTGCAAGATTGATACCAATATATATATTGAATTTGGAAATTACTGTGATTAAAATTAATAAGCAAGGAATTATATAACTACAAAATAAAAAGCAGAAGATTAGAAGTTTAATTCTCGAGATTAGGGGAGGATTCACTAAATAAGTTTTTATTACTTATTATTAAATTAGCTCATCTTTTGTTGATCCATGTAGCAGAGATATATATATATATATCTATAAGAGCTGGCTGGTTAAACATTGTTTGCTGGGAAATGCATGTTGTATTAAGCAGAAATGTTTATTAACCATTTGTGTATTAGTTACTAACTGATAAGGTAAATGATATTAATCATATATGCAGTTACTAACCGGAGATACATATATTGTGAAGCTAGTTTTTATATGCTGTTGGATTGTGGTTTATAAATTGTTGTTTATGATATGAGATTTGAAATTCTTTTGTATACGAAATAAATATATATATATTTTTATCCGATTATTGATTATTGTATTTTTTAAAGCAAAACACAGACAATTAAAAGAATTCAGGATAATTTCTAAGAGATATAGACGATTGATATTTGTGTCTCGTATAAGTTTCTTATGAAATAATAATCCCTGATATATTGGAGGCGACTGCCGAGGTAGGTCCAGTAAGTCCAATATAGACATATTGGAGGCTTGGCTGATAAATCCAATATATACAAACGTGTTGTATTCACGTGCAGAGATTATATCCGACAATCGCCACTCCACCCCCCAAAGCGTGTCTCATGATCGCCGCTCCACCCCCCCAAAGCGTGGCTCATGATCGCCGCTCCCCCCCCAAAGCGTGGCTCATGATCGCCGCTTCACCCCCCCAAAGCGTGGCTCATGATCGCCGCTTCACCCCCCCACAGCGTGGCTCATGATCGCCGCTCCACCCCCCACAGCGTGGCTCATGATCGCCGCTCCAACCCCCCACAGCGTGGCTCATGATCGCCGCCACCCCCCCACAGCGTGGCTCATGATCGCCGCTCCACCACCCCCCACAGCGTGGCTCATGATCGCCGCTCCACCACCCCCCACAGCGTGGCTCATGATCGCCGCTCCACCACCCCCCACAGCGTGGCTCATGATCGCCGCTCCACCACCCCCCACAGCGTGGCCCATGATCGCCGCTCCACCCCCCCCCCCACAGCGTGTCTCATGATCGCCGCTCCACCACCCCCCACAGCGTGGCCCATGATCGCCGCTCCACCCCCCCCCCCACAGCGTGTCTCATGATCGCTGCTCCACCCACCCACCCCCCACACACAGCGTGTCTCACGATCGCCGCTCCACGCACCTTAAAATCCGTGTTATTGATGTATTCGAACACGAGGGCCGGAGTCTTTGACTAGGACAAAAAAAAAAAGTTGTCACCAAAACAGAAACGCCTCGACATCCACACAGCAAGGACAAAACACCAGGATTTTAACACAGACTCAGAGGCGAATATTATCACTGCAGCAAATCAGCAGAAGAAAAGGGCTGCCAGCAGACAATATGCCCAAAGCGTGAACCCAGGCAGCCAGGGACCCCACATGCACAAACAGCAGCGGAGGCCACGGATACCGGAGCACAGGCTGCTGGTCATGTGTATATAAGCAGACACAGGCTGGGTATTCCGCCGCCTCAGCGACCGTTACATACCACGGGATCCTTGATGGTGTCAATCAGTCGGATAATATTGGTGCCGCCCCGCAGGTTCTCCAATATCTTCACCTCTCGCTTGATCTTCTTCTTCTTCACGGGCTGCAGAGATAAGAGAAGAACAACAAGCCTGGGAAAGGGGCGGCGAGACATAGCACGGCTTTGTCTCGCTGTACTATGACAAGCGCAGGCCTACACTCTGCGTATGATGGCCTGTGCCAGGATGCTGTGCTGCACTGGAAGCGCGAGGGTTAACTCATACTTCCAACAAAGGGGTATCAGCTGTGGCCTACAGTCACTGGGGCATCTGGAGGGGGCTGTGCGCTGGCCTCCTGCCTAGTGTCTATGGCTCGTGAAAGAGACTATTGGGGAACTGGTGGACCTTTTAAATAGATTTGGTTATTCACAGTTTTAAACATCCCCCGGCAAACTAAAGATTACTGATGCCTGTGTGTTATTCCCTTGTGTAGTTATTGTATAGTCTCTTGTTGTGTATATTGTGTACATTCCCTCTATTATCTAACCCCTCTCTGTATAGTGTACATTCCCTCTATTATCCATCCTCTCTGTATAGTGTACATTCCCTCTTATCTAACCCCTCTCTGTATAGTGTACATTCCCTCTATTATCTATCCTCTCTCTGTATAGTGTACATTCCCTCTATTATCTAACCCCTCTCTGTATAGTGTACATTCCCTCTATTATCCATCCTCTCTGTATAGTGTACATTCCCTCTATTATCTAACCCCTCTCTGTATAGTGTACATTCCCTCTATTATCTAACCCCTCTCTGTATAGTGTACATTCCCTCTATTATCTAACCCCTCTCTGTATAGTGTACATTCCCTCTTATCTAACCCCTCTCTGTATAGTGTACATTCCCTCTATTATCTATCCTCTCTCTGTATAGTGTACATTCCCTCTATTATCTAACCCCTCTCTGTATAGTGTACATTCCCTCTATTATCTAACCCCTCTCTGTATAGTGTACATTCCCTCTATTATCCATCCTCTCTGTATAGTGTACATTCCCTCTATTATCTAACCCCTCTCTGTATAGTGTACATTCCCTCTATTATCTAACCCCTCTCTGTATAGTGTACATTCCCTCTATTATCTATCCTCTGTATAGTGTACATTCCCTCTATTATCTATCTTCTCTGTATACTGTACATTCCCTCTATTATCTAACCCCTCCCTGTATAGTGTACATTCCCTCTATTATCTATCCCCTCTGTATAGTGTACATTCCCTCTATTATCTAACCCCTCTCTGTATAGTGTACATTCCCTCTATTATCTATCCTCTCTGTATAGTGTACATTCCCTCTATTATCTATCCCCTCTCTGTATAGCGCAGAGCTCTGTATTACTACCCACTTCCTGTATAGTGCACATTCGCTCTATAAGAAAATATTCCTTTGCTTTACCTGCTTCCCCCTCCCCCGCTTCTCCTCCCAGGAGGTCCCATTGTCCATTGTTTGAAGGTCCCATTCCCAGTGCAGTTATTTGAGGTGTTTGGTTGTATATTGAAGGGGGTTGTTCCGTGACTGTGTGAATAAACGGTCAGTCTGCTTTTGATTCTCTACAGTCTGCATCCTCCTTTCAGCTGCGGTTAAAGTTTGGGTGGGCTGTCAGGGGAGATTGCTCTGGCGACATTGGGGACGGTTTTAAAGAGGAACGTGCCGGCTGTCTGAGAAACTCTGTTAAGGTACAGTGGCTCCGTTACATCAGCCATACTGGACCAAAGCATGCAGGGGAATCCCCTAAGTGAATGCCTTTCCCTCTGCTCCTCATGGTGAATTCACAGGACCCTGGGAACAATCATCATTCTAAATTCACCCACATGAGCAGAGAGTACACACCAACACTTAATGCCGCCTGCGCCACGTTCCTTTCTGTACCTTCAGGATCTTCACCACCACACGCTCGTTGTTTGTGATGTTTATGGCTTCAAACACCTCACTGTACTTTCCACGACCGAGCTTTCTAACCAGCTGGTAATCCTCCTGGTTCCTGAGAAGAGACACAACAGGTCACCTGCCAATACAGTATATATATATTACACACACACCTGACCTCCTACACCGAATGCAACCACAAGCAGCATGTCAGCTGCTATATATATATATAATATATATAATATACATAGGCTGCAACTAACGAGTATTCTCAATCAATTAAATCGATTCATCGGATAAAAAAAATTAGAAAAAAAATGTCTTTAAAAGGAATTTTATGTAAAAAAATAAATAACACAAACCCTCCCCATTTTTCAAAAGCAATTTGCGTAGTGTACGCAACTTTCATATGTAAATTGCGTACTTTTCACACAAGGTATGTGAGCGCTTGGTCAGAGGGATGGGTTGATGCTGCGAGTGCTTGGTCAGAGGGATGGGTCGATGCTGCGAGCGCTTGGTCAGAGGGATGGGTCGATGCTGCGAGCGCTTGGTCAGAGGGATGGGTCGATGCTGCGAGCGCTTGGTCAGAGGGATGGGTCGATGCTGCGAGCGCTTGGTCAGAGGGATGGGTCGATGCTGCGAGCGCTTGGTCAGAGGGATGGGTCGATGCTGCGAGCGCTTGGTCAGAGGGATGGGTCGATGCTGCGAGCGCTTGGTCAGAGGGATGGGTCGATGCTGCGAGCGCTTGGTCAGAGGGATGGGTCGATGCTGCGAGCGCTTGGTCAGAGGGATGGGTCGATGCTGCGAGCGCTTGGTCAGAGGGATGGGTCGATGCTGCGCGAGCGCTTGGTCAGAGGGATGGGTCGATGCTGCGAGCGCTTGGTCAGAGGGATGGGTCGATGCTGCGAGCGCTTGGTCAGAGGGATGGGTCGATGCTGCGAGCGCTTGGTCAGAGGGATGGGTCGATGCTGCGAGCGCTTGGTCAGAGGGATGGGTCGATGCTGCGAGCGCTTGGTCAGAGGGATGGGTCGATGCTGCGAGCGCTTGGTCAGAGGGATGGGTCGATGCTGCGAGCGCTTGGTCAGAGGGATGGGTCGATGCTGCGAGCGCTTGGTCAGAGGGATGGGTCGATGCTGCGAGCGCTTGGTCAGAGGGATGGGTCGATGCTGCGAGCGCTTGGTCAGAGGGATGGGTCGATGCTGCGAGCGCTTGGTCAGAGGGATGGGTCGATGCTGCGAGCGCTTGGTCAGAGGGATGGGTCGATGCTGCGAGCGCTTGGTCAGAGGGATGGGTCGATGCTGCGAGCGCTTGGTCAGAGGGATGGGTCGATGCTGCGAGCGCTTGGTCAGAGGGATGGGTCGATGCTGCGAGCGCTTGGTCAGAGGGATGGGTCGATGCTGCGAGCGCTTGGTCAGAGGGATGGGTCGATGCTGCGAGCGCTTGGTCAGAGGGATGGGTCGATGCTGCGAGCGCTTGGTCAGAGGGATGGGTCGATGCTGCGAGCGCTTGGTCAGAGGGATGGGTCGATGCTGCGAGCGCTTGGTCAGAGGGATGGGTCGATGCTGCGAGCGCTTGGTCAGAGGGATGGGTCGATGCTGCGAGCGCTTGGTCAGAGGGATGGGTCGATGCTGCGAGCGCTTGGTCAGAGGGATGGGTCGATGCTGCGAGCGCTTGGTCAGAGGGATGGGTCGATGCTGCGAGCGCTTGGTCAGAGGGATGGGTCGATGCTGCGAGCGCTTGGTCAGAGGGATGGGTCGATGCTGCGAGCGCTTGGTCAGAGGGATGGGTCGATGCTGCGAGCGCTTGGTCAGAGGGATGGGTCGATGCTGGCGAGCGCTTGGTCAGAGGGATGGGTCGATGCTGCGAGCGCTTGGTCAGAGGGATGGGTCGATGCTGCGAGCGCTTGGTCAGAGGATGGGTCGATGCTGCGAGCGCTTGGTCAGAGGGATGGGTCGATGCTGCGAGCACTTGGTCAGAGGGATGGGTCGATGCTGCGAGTGCTTCTCCAATAAAAATCCAGAAAATCACATTGTCTGATTCTTAAAGAATTTATTTGCAAATTACGGTGGAAAATAAGTATTTGGTCAATATGAAAAGTCCATCTCAATACTTTGTTATATATCCTTTGTTGGCAATGACAGAGGTCAAATGTTTTCTGTAAGTCTTCACAAGGTCTTCACACACTGTTGCTGGTATTTTTGCCCATTCCTCCATGCAGATCTCCTCTAGAGCAGTGATGTTTTGGGGCTGTCGTTGGGCAACACGGACCTTCAACTCCCGCCAAAGGTTTTCTATGGGGTTGAGATCTGAAGACTGGCTAGGCCACTCCAGGACCTTGATATGCTTCTTACGAAGCCACTCCTTCGTTGCCCGGGCGGTGTGTTTGGGATCATTGTCCTGCTGAAAGACCCAGCCACGTTTCATCTTCAATGCCCTTGCTGCTGAAAGGAGGTTTTCACTCAAAATCTCACGATACATGGCCCCATTCATTCTTCCACTTTACACTGATCAGTCGTCCTGGTCCCTTTGCAGAAAAACAGCCCCAAAGCATGATGTTTCCGCCACCATGCTTCACAGTAGGTATGGTGTTCTTTGGATGCAACTCAGCATTTTCTCTCCTCCAAACACGAGTTTTTACCAAAAAGTTCTACTTTGGTTTCATCTGACCATATGACTGTGACGGAACGGCCGCCACAGGATTTATTTAATTTAATTTCATTCTTATTTTGTTATATTTCGTTTACCCTTTATTTATAGAAACTAATTTCCTTTGGTAGATTTAATGTAAAACTGTTGCTAGACTTCTAATTAATCATGTTTTTCCCCTGCACCATCCTGCTAGTTTATGCTCAGTTATATTGTGTGGTTTTAAATGTATTGTCAATTGCTAATTTTTTGTTTTAAATAGACTTATATTTCTTTAGTTAAATGTGGTTTTTAAAAACACTACCTGCCACTAGTGTCAAATGCTTTCCTTTGTATAGAATATACAATAGGTTTGAGTAATTTGTGGATTATGCAAAAGTGCTGTTTGGATATCTGTTATCTGTTTACCTGTTCTGAAAGTTTGGGAGTCACATTGTCTCAGCCACCCACTATCTGATTCCCTTTACAATGGGTTATGTAAATCACTGTATGTGATCACTGTGAGGTCAAGACTTCATCTGCATACAACCAGTGGACCCAAGTGAAGACTGAGAGGACCTGAGAGAAGCCTGCAATGGTCTTGGAACCAACCAATCAGAACCTGGGCTATGGCTAGCCCCTGTGCAGAATTCACTCCAGGGGTCTGGGGGCGGGCCAGGGGAGAACAATGGTTTTATTCCTCATAAATAACCCTGTATTTTCCATGTTAAAATAAACTCATTCCTGTTTGAACCTTTACTCTTGCCTCGGCTAGTAATTGGGGATAATAGGGCTTGCGGAACCGCGACGCAGCAAGGACCGTGGAAAGAAACGCTGAATCACCGCCGAATCCCTACCGGCCGCTACCCCTGACTCTACACCCCCAGACCAGCTCGGCGCTGACAGCGGATCTACCCGGGCAGGGTAGCGGGGATCCGCTACAATGACATTCTCCCAATCCTCTTCTGGATCATCCAAATGCTTTCTAGCAAACTTCAGACGGGCCCGGACATGTAAGCAGGGGGACACGTCTGGCACTGCAGGATTTGAGACCCTGGCGGCGTAGTGTGTTACTGATGGTAGCCTTTGTTACTTTGGTCCCAGCTCTCTGCAGGTCATTCACTAGGTCCCCCCGTGTGGTTCTGGGATTTTTGCTCACCGTTCTTGTGATCATTTTGACCCCACGGGGTGAGATCTTGCGTGGAGCCCCAGATGGATGGAGATTATCAGTGGTCTTGTATGTCTTGCATTTTCTAATGATTGCTCGCACAGTTGATTTCTTCACACCAAGCTGCTGCCTATTGCACATAGTGGAGTTTGGAGAGTGTCTGTTTGAGGTTGTGGACAGGTGTCTTTTATACTGATAACCAATTCATCCAGGTAACGAGTGGAGGACAGAGGAGCCTCTTAAAGAAGACGTTACAGCCAGTCTGTGAGAGACAGAAATCCTGCTTGTTTGTTCTGTATGTGACCAAATACTTATTTTCCTCCATAATTTGCAAATAAATTCTTTAAGAATCAGACACTGTGATTTTCTGGATTTTTTTTCTCATTTTGTCTCTCATAGTTGAAGTTACCCATGATGACAATTACAGGTCTCGCTCATGTTTCTAAGTGGGAGAACCTGCACAATTGGCGGCTAACAATACTTTTTTGCCCCACTGTATATACACCCGAGCTCCTACACCGAATGCTACCACAAGCACCCTGTCACCTGTATAATATATATATATATAATATTTATTATTGCAGAAGCCAATTGCACATCACAGCAATTCAAAGAATTGCATCCCAGAGTTGCTGTGCCACATTCCCCATATGCAGCAAGGAATTCTGGGTAGGATATGCAAATGACCTCCATCTCACTTTTATGCAGTATCATCACCCCCTCCCCCCGCAGTATCATCACCCCCTCCCCCCAGCAGTATCATCACCCCCTCCCCCCAGCAGTAATCATCACCCCCTCCCCCCAGCAGTATCATCACCCCCTCCCCCCAGCAGTATCATCACCCCCTCCCCCCAGCAGTATCATCACCCCCTCCCCCCAGCAGTATCATCACCCCCTCCCCCCAGCAGTATCATCACCCCCTCCCCCCAGCATCATCACCCCCTCCCCCCAGCATCATCACCCCCTCCCCCCAGCATCATCACCCCCTCCCCCCAGCATCATCACCCCCTCCCCCCGCAGTATCATCACCCCCTCCCCCCAGCAGTATCATCACCCCCTCCCCCAGCAGTATAATTACCCCCTCCCCCAGCAGTATAATTACCCCCCCAGCAGTATAATTACCCCCTCCCCCAGCAGTATAATTACCCCTCCCCCAGCAGTATAATTACCCCCTCCCCCAGCAGTATCATCACCCCCACCCCCTGCAGTATCATCACCCCCTCCCCCCGCAGTATCATCACCCCCTCCCCCAGCAGGATAATTACCCCCTCCCCCAGCAGTATAATTACCCCTCCCCCAGCAATATAATTACCCCCTCCCCCAGCAGTATCATTACCCCCTCCCCCAGCAGTATCATTACCCCCCCCCAGCAGTATCATTACCCCCTCCCCCAGCAGTATCATTACCACCTCCCCCAGCAGTATCATTACCCCCTCCCCCAGCAGTATCATTACCCCCTCCCCCAACAGTATCATTACCCCCTCCCCCAACAGTATCATTTCCCCCCAACAGTATCATTACCCCCTCCCCCAGCAGTATAATTACCCCTCCCCCAGCAGTATAATTACCCCTCCCCCCAGCAGTATAATTACCCCTCCCCCCAGCAGTATAATTACCCCTCCCCCAGCAGTATAATTACCCCCTCCCCCAGCAGTATAATTACCCCTCCCCCCAGCAGTATAATTACCCCCTCCCCCCAGCAGTATAATTACCCCCTCCCCCAGCAGTATAATTACCCCCTCCCCCCAGCAGTATAATTACCCCCTCCCCTCAGCAGTATAATTACCCCTCCCCCCAGCAGTATAATTACCCCCTCCCCCCAGCAGTATAATTACCCCTCCCCCAGCAGTATAATTACCCCTCCCCCGGCAGTATCATTACCCCTGTGACGGAACTGTTCTCTTCCGCCTGTCCCGACTCTCCAGACACCCACTTGCCAAGATCAGGACGGCCACGAGTTGCTTGGAGCTCAGTGCCTCGAGCAGCCTGATCTGCAGCTCCAGATCTGCTTGATCTGAACCTCTGCCTTGGAGCCTCTTTGCATTTCCAGAAGGCCACTCTGTGCCTTCTGAGGTTGAGTGTAGGGTAGCGTAGCTGAAGGAGACACCAGGCGAGCTGTATGTTCCAACAGGATTCTTTCTCTTTATGGAAGATTTCAACGGATATATACAAAATACAGCAGTGCACATTCAAACTTCCCACCCATCCCAATAGTTCTGATTGATTGATTCCAAGACCACTGCAGGTTTCCTTCAGGTTTAGCCTTTCACTCACTCAACATTTACATAATCTATTGTTCTAACACATCAGATTAAAGACAAACACTATTCCAGACTTCTTGAATCAAACATGGAGCCAGATAAGGGGAAAAGCCCTGTTGCATAAATTACACAGTAGTAAAGCTTGTTTACTGGCTACAGAAAACACATTTACCTACAGAAATATAAGAATATTTAAAACTAAAGCTACGCAATTTACACTAAACTAATTTAAACTAAAACCAAACAAATGTAAAATATATTTAAAATCACACGATATAAATAAACATAAAGTCTCTTGGGGTTTGAAGCGTGGAGCGTTACGTCAGTTCCATGACATATGTCCCCCCTTCCAGAATGGCACGGCAAGCTTAGATCCCAAACGGATCGCTTGCCACTGACGAGACCTCTCACTTTGCCCCTTTTCTGCGCCATATTCAAAGTTCCAGGTTGCGGGCACATAAGCAAAGTCAGCAGGGCCTGACGGTCGCCACAGGGTATGCCTGGGTGTGGGTCCATAGTCCCGGGGTAAGAGGCAAGCCAACCCTCTTCTCCAGTGCTCCCAAGGACTCATCGCAGTAGTGTCTGCCAGGCAACAGACCACCACAGTCCACAGACACAAAACGTTTGCTAGCGGGCACACTGGAATTCCCCCCAACATCTTTCTGTCTCCAGGGCACCTCTGCAGACCCAGTCCCCAGTCTCTCCTTCGGGTGATGCCCCCCTCCCGAACATTTAGCAGGGGCCCAGCCCACGGCAATCCCCACAATCCCAAAAGGGCACAATTCTTCCTGGGACCAGGAACTTGGTAGCCTCTCAGGGTAGTCACTCACTGATTCTGCTGGTCTTCTGGGCAGGTAAGAAGAGGTTCCCTCTCTGGCAGCACCTTGGTTCATAGGAGTGGAGTACTGCGGGGTCTCCATCTTCGTTGGGGACAAAGCACACGCTGATGCCAGCACAGCATCCACCTCCAGCAACACTGGGTACACGCTTTCATTCGTGCCAAATATAACAGGGGCAATGATTTGATCCCCCATTGTGCTGCTCTCCTCTGGAGTGGGCGTGTGCTAGCGGCTTGTAGCAGGGAAAGCACGTGTTGAAGGCACTGTGCTCGTGCCCTGGTGCTCCTGCGCCAATACACCCAGATGGTGTGTCACGTGTCTCACCTCTGCCTCGCTTGCCTGGGCTTGAGCAAGGCTCTCCTGAGCTGCGTCTGCTTCTAGCAGCTGATGTTGGCACAGCTGGAGTTGGTTCTGGAGCAACTGTATTTTCCTCCTCTTGCTCACAGGCCCGTGCCTGAATAGTATCCCGGGAGAGCTGTGTCTGCCCCAACTCCTGCTCACAGAGCTCCAGACGAACCTGGCAAGTGGTCACCTCTGTGTGTAGAGCAGCTCCAGTTCGCCGCTCGTCCTCCAGCTGTTCAATCATTACACGGGAGCCGCGCTCCAGCTTCTCTATTTGAGTGTGGGCTTTACTGAGCTCCTTGTGTAGGATGTGGTTACAGTCCAAACAGACCTGCAGCTGGGATGACAATTTTTGTATAGTGACTGACTGTTCTTGCACTTCCGTGCAGCGACCATCTCTCTCCTCCGTGACAGTTCGCAGTTCGGTCTGATGGTCTTGCAATGTCTCTGTCAGGGCCATTATCTGCGCTCGAGCAGCAAGCAATTCAGTCTGTAACAAGCTGACCAGATCGTCCATTGTCTGTGTGGCCCCATCTCTCATGAGGGGAACAGCCTGGGTGCCAGACTCTCCGGTGACCTGATACTGCCCGCTGGAAGATGGCTTAATGCTGTAATCCCCAGGCTGTGACGGTGTTTTGCTTTGGCTCGGCCACCCCTCTTTTTCTGCCGCTTACCACTGGTTGGGGTGGCTTCCTCCAGGGGTCTCGAGGACTTGTAGCTGGGCTGCAGTCTGCAAACTTTTAAAGTCCATTTCAAGTGCCCATTCCTCAGCAGCGAGTACCTTTAGCACGGGCCAAAAGGCAGAGTCCTCATAAACGTCCAGGTAGCGCCCCTGGATGGCGCACAATTCTGCATGTCTGGCAGCTTGTGGACTGCCATAATTGTCTCCCCCATTAAAGCGTATCCATGCTGGGCCAGGACCGCGGAACACATAGCCCGGGGGAGGCTTCCCGTCAGCTTCCCAATCCTCCTCACTCACACATTGCATCAAGTCCTCATATTTGCACTCTAGATCGAGTGCGGCACGCAGCCAGTGCACCAACTGGTCTCCATGGCTCGCAGTGGGCTGAGGCCCCAACACTTGGGGTCTCCAAAGCTGAATGTCCTCTGTGATTCTCTGCTCATAAGGAATAAATGAGCTGTCCTGATCCATAGTCCTCTGTAGACTGTTTTCTTTCACCGCAGGCAAAAACCTCTGCGGTCTCTCTCAGCGGGGACACATCTCCACTCGCTCCGGGTTGCACCACACTTGTGCCTTTGACCCTTACTTCAGTATCTGTTCCATCCATGGCTCTCCAGCAAGTCCTTCAGGGTGTCCTGCTTGCAGGCTGTATAGTTGGCCATCTCGGGGTGTATTGGTGTTGGAGAGCCTCTAGCCACACGGCTGCCAGCCAATGTGACGGAACCGTTCTCTTCCGCCGGTCCCTGACTCTCCAGATACCCCCTTGCCAAGATCAGCCCGGCCTCTGAGTTGCTTGGAGCTCAGTGCCTCGAGCAGCCTGATCTACAGCTCCAGATCTGCTTGATCTGAACCTCTGCCTTGGAGCCTCTTTGCATTTCCAGAAGGCCGCTCTGTGCCTTCTGAGGTTGAGTGTAGCGTAGTTGAAGGAGACACCAGGCGAGCTGTATGTTCCAACAGGATTCTCTCTCTTTATGGAAGATTTCACCGGATATTTATACAAAATACAGCAATGCACATTCAAACTTCCCACCCATCCCAACCCTTCTGATTGGTTGGTTCCAAGACCACTGCAGGTTTCCTTCAGGTCCTCTTCAGTTATAATTTGCATACCAAATGGTGAACATGTATCTAAAGTCTCTAATTACATTATGTCAGTTAGATATTTACAATAAACATTCTTTAGCCTTTAGCTCACACAACATTTACATAATCTATTGTTCTAACACATCAGATTAAAGACAAACACTATCCCAGACTTCTTGAATCAACATGCAGCCAGATAAGGGGAAAAACCCTGATGCATAAATTACACAGTAGTAAAGCTTGTTTAGGCCTGGTGCACAAGGGACGTTTTCCTTAACGCACATTACGTGCGTTAAAGAAAACCAGCATCGCACTCGACGCCCGCCACCCCCCCCTTGCGTGATCTTCCACAGGAGGATAGCGGAGCCCCGTCGACGCACATCCTAGCGCATCGACAGTGATGATGCGCTAGGATTCGTGTCGGCGGGGCTCCACTATCCTCCTATGGAAGATCGCACAAGGGGGGGGGGGGTGGCGGGCGTCAAGTGCGACGCTGTTTTTCTTTAACGCACGTAATGTGCATTACAGAAGACGTCCCGTGTGCACCTGGACTTACTGGCTACACAAAAACACATTTACCTACAGGAATATAAGTATATTTAAAACTAAAGCTACGCAATTTACACTAAACTAAATTAAACTAAAACCAAACAATGTAAAATATATTTAAAATCACACGATATAAATGAACATAAAGTCTCTTGGGGTTTGAAGCATGGAGCGCTACGTCAGTTCCATGACAACCCCCTCCCCCAGCAGTATCATTACCCCCCCTCCTCCCCCGGCAGTATCATTACCCCTCCTCCTCCCCCGGCAGTATCATTACCCCCTCCTCCTCCCCCGGCAGTATCATTACCCCTCCTCCTCCCCGGCAGTATCATTACCCCCTCCTCCTCCCCGGCAGTATCATTCCCCCCTCCTCCTCCCCCGGCAGTATCATTACCCCCTCCTCCTCCCCCGGCAGTATCATTACCCCCTCCTCCTCCCCCGGCAGTATCATTACCCCCTCCTCCTCCCCCGGCAGTATCATTACCCCTCCTCCTCCCCGGCAGTATCATTACCGCCTCCTCCTCCCCCGGCAGTATCATTACCCCTCCTCCTCCCCGGCAGTATCATTACCCCCTCCTCCTCCCCCGCAGTATCATTACCCCCCTCCTCCTCCCCCGCAGTATCATTACCCCCTCCTCCTCCCCCCCGCAGTATCATTACCCCCTCCTCCTCCCCCCGCAGTATCATTACCCCCCTCCTCCTCCCCCCCGCAGTATCATTACCCCCTCCTCCTCCCCCGCAGTATCATTACCCCCTCCCCCTCCCCCCGCAGTATCATTACCCCCCTCCCCCCCGCAGTATCATTACCCCCCCCGCAGTATCATTACCCCCCCCCCCGCAGTATCATTACCCCCTCCCCCCCGCAGTATCATTACCCCCTCCCCCGCAGTATCATTACCCCTCCCCCCTCCGCAGTATCATTACCCCTCCTCCTCCCCCGCAGTATCATTACCCCTCCTCCCCTCCCCCCCGCAGTATCATTACCCCTCCCCTCCCCCCCGCAGTATCATTACCCCCTCCCCCCCGCAGTATCATTACCCCTCCCCCCCGCAGTATCATTACCCCCTCCCCCCCCGCAGTATCATTACCCCTCCCCTCCCCCCCGCAGTATCATTACCCCCTCCCCCCCCGCAGTATCATTACCCCCTCCCCCCGCAGTATCATTACCCCCCTCCCCCCGCAGTATCATTACCCCCTCCCCCCCCGCAGTATCATTACCCCCTCCTCCTCCCCCCGCAGTATCATTACCCCCTCCTCCTCCCCCCGCAGTATCATTACCCCTCCTCCTCCCCCCCGCAGTATCATTACCCCTCCTCCTCCCCCCCGCAGTATCATTACCCCTCCTCCTCCCCCCGCAAGTATCATTACCCCTCCTCCTCCCCCGCAGTATCATTACCCCCTCCTCCTCCCCCCGCAGTATCATTACCCCCTCCTCCTCCCCCCGCAGTATCATTACCCCCTCCTCCTCCCCCCGCAGTATCATTACCCCCTCCTCCTCCCCCCGCAGTATCATTACCCCCTCCTCCTCCCCCCCGCAGTATCATTACCCCTCCCCTCCCCCCCCGCAGTATCATTACCCCCTCCCCCTCCCCCCCCCGCAGTATCATTACCCCCTCCCCCGCAGTATCATTACCCCCCCCCCCGCAGTATCATTACCTCCCCCTCCCCCGCAGTATCATTACCCCCTCCCCCCCCGCAGTATCATTACCCCCTCCCCCTCCCCCCCCGCAGTATCATTACCCCCTCCCCCCGCAGTATCATTACCCCTCCCCCCCGCAGTATCATTACCCCCCGCAGTATCATTACCCCTCCTCCCCCCGCGCAGTATCATTACCCCTCCCCCCCGCAGTATCATTACCCCTCCTCCCCCCCCGCAGTATCATTACCCCCTCCCCCCCCCGCAGTATCATTACCCCTCCTCCCCCCCCGCAGTATCATTACCCCCTCCCCCCGCAGTATCATTACCCCTCCTCCCCCCCCCGCAGTATCATTACCCCCTCCCCCCCCGCAGTATCATTACCCCCTCCCCCCCGCAGTATCATTACCCCCTCCCCCCCCGCAGTATCATTACCCCTCCTCCCCCGCAGTATCATTACCCCTCCCCCCCCGCAGTATCATTACCCCCTCCTCCCCCCCCCGCAGTATCATTACCCCCAGGTGGGGACATGCGCCTCATAGTCCCAGTACTCGCGGCTTCTCAAGCTGTTGACGTCGGCATAAACCCGGGCTCTGCTCCCAGCCTGAGGGCCTGGCATGGCTCCGGGGGGAGGGGAGATGAGGCCCCGGCGCAAGAGAAGGGGAAGCGCCACACGGAGCACAGCCAGGCCGGGCCGAGAACCGCGGCTTCCGGGACAGAGAGCGGCAGGGCAGCGAGCGGAGAGAGACCGAGCACATATCACAGCGCCACCAACGGTGCGGCGGAGAACTGCACCGGCACAGCAAGTCACCTGCCGGACACAGAGAGGAACTGCAGCCACAGCCTGACCCCTGCCGGACACAGAGAGGAACTGCAGCCACAGCCTGACCCCTGCCGGACACAGAGAGGAACTGCAGCCACAGCCTGACCCCTGCCGGATACAGAGAGGAACTGCAGCCACAACCTGACCCCTGCCGGATACAGAGAGGAACTGCAGCCACAACCTGACCCCTGCCGGACACAGAGAGGAACTGCAGCCACAGCCTGACCCCTGCCGGACACAGAGAGGAACAGCACGTAAAAATGACGTCACACGTGCGCTGGGCTTGGCAGTTACCATAGTAACTATGGCGGAGACGGACGCGGAGAGCGCGAGGACCGAATCCCAAACCGGGGAAGATCTGAGCGAACTGAGCGCCGAGAACCTGCGGGACCTGACACGTGACACCGAGTGAGACCCAGGGGCCACACTGCCCCCCCGAGAGAACCAGGGGCCACACTGCCCCCCCCCGAGAGAACCAGGGGCCACACTGCCCCCCCCCCGAGAGAACCAGGGGCCACACTGCCCCCCCCGAGAGAACCAGGGGCCACACTGCCCCCCCGAGAGAACCAGGGGCCACACTGCCCCCCCCGAGAGAACCAGGGGCCACACTGCCCCCCCGAGAGAACCAGGGGCCACACTGCCCCCCCCAGAGAACCAGGGGCCACACTGCCCCCCCCCGAGAGAACCAGGGGCCACACTGCCCCCCCCGAGAGAACCAGGGGCCACACTGCCCCCCCGAGAGAACCAGGGGCCACACTGCCCCCCCCGAGAGAACCAGGGGCCACACTGCCCCCCCGAGAGAACCAGGGGCCACACTGCCCCCCGAGAGAACCAGGGGCCACACTGCCCCCCCCCGAGAGAACCAGGGGCCACACTGCCCCCCGAGAGAACCAGGGGCCACACTGCCCCCCCCCGAGAGAACCAGGGGCCACACTGCCCCCCGAGAGAACCAGGGGCCACACTGCCCCCCGAGAGAACAGGGGCCACACTGCCCCCCCCCCGAGAGAACCAGGGGCCACACTGCCCCCCCCCCGAGAGAACCAGGGGCCACACTGCCCCCCCGAGAGAACCAGGGGCACACGGCCCCCCCCGAGAGAACCAGGGGCCACACTGCCCCCCCCAGAGAACCAGGGGCCACACTGCCCCCCGAGAGAACCAGGGGCCACACTGCCCCCCGAGAGAACCAGGGGTCACACTGCCTCCCCCGAGAGAACCAGGGCCACACTGCCCCCCGAGAGAACCAGGGCCACACTGCCTCCCCCGAGAGAACCAGGGCCACACTGCCTCCCCGAGAGAACCAGGGGCCACACTGCCCCCCGAGAGAACCAGGGGTCACACTGCCTCCCCCGAGAGAACCAGGGGCACACTGCCCCCCGAGAGAACCAGGGGCCACACTGCCTCCCCCGAGAGAACCAGGGGCCACACTGCCTCCCCCGAGAGAACCAGGGGCCACACTGCCTCCCCCAGAGAACCAGGGGCCACACTGCCTCCCCCAAGAGAACCAGGGGCCACACTGCCTCCCCCGAGAGAACCAGGGGCCACACTGCCCCCCCCCGAGAGAACCATGGGCCACACTGCCCCCCGAGAGAACCAGGGGTCACACTGCCCCCCGAGAGAACCAGGGGTCACACTGCCTCCCCCGAGAGAACCAGGGGCCACACTGCCCCCCGAGAGAACCAGGGGCCACACTGCCCCCCCCCCGAGAGAACCAGGGGCACACTGCCCCCCCCGAGAGAACCAGGGGCCACACTGCCCCCCCCCGAGAGAACCAGGGGCCACACTGCCCCCCGAGAGAACCAGGGGCCACACTGCCCCCCCCGAGAGAACCAGGGGCCACACTGCCCCCCCCCGAGAGAACCAGGGGCCACACTGCCCCCCCCGAGAGAACCAGGGGCCACACTGCCCCCCCCCGAGAGAACCAGGGGCCACACTGCCCCCCGAGAGAACCAGGGCCACACTGCCCCCCCCGAGAGAACCAGGGGCCACACGGCCCCCCCCCGAGAGAACCAGGGGCCACACTGCCCCCCGAGAGAACCAGGGGCCACACTGCCCCCCCCAGAGAACCAGGGGTCACACTGCCCCCCCCGGGAGAACCAGGGGTCACACTGCCCCCCCCAGAGAACCAGGGGTCACACTGCCCCCCCGAGAGAACCAGGGGCCACACTGCCCCCCGAGAGAACCAGGGGCCACACTGCCCCCCGAGAGAACCAGGGGTCACACTGCCTCCCCCGAGAGAACCAGGGGCCACACTGCCCCCCGAGAGAACCAGGGGCCACTGCCTCCCCCGAGAGAACCAGGGGCCACACTGCCTCCCCCAGAGAACCAGGGCCACACTGCCTCCCCCAAGAGAACCAGGGGCCACACTGCCCCCCCCCGAGAGAACCATGGGCCACACTGCCCCCCGAGAGAACCAGGGGTCACACTGCCTCCCCCGAGAGAACCAGGGGTCACACTGCCCCCCGAGAGAACCAGGGGTCACACTGCCCCCCCCCAGAGAACCAGGGGTCACACTGCCTCCCCCCAGAGAACCAGGGGTCACACTGCCTCCCCCCAGAGAACCAGGGGTCACACTGCCTCCCCCCAGAGAACCAGGGGCCACACTGCCTCCCCCGAGAGAACCAGGGGCCACACTGCCTCCCCCGAGAGAACCAGGGGCCACACTGCCTCCCCCGAGAGAACCAGGGGCCACACTGCCTCCCCCGAGAGAACCAGGGGCCACACTGCCTCCCCCGAGAGAACCAGGGGCCACACTGCCTCCCCCGAGAGAACCAGGGGTCACACTGCCCCCCCGAGAGAACCAGGGGTCACACTGCCCCCCCCGAGAGAACCAGGGGCCACACTGCCCCCCCGAGAGAACCAGGGGTCACACTGCCCCCCCCCCGAGAGAACCAGGGGCCACACTCTCTGTGTTCCTTTTCCCTTTGTTATTTTAGCCCCGCCCCTGCTGTGCCCTTTTTGTAATGTGTCTGAGCGATCCCTCTTTGTGCTCCTGTTCCCCCCTCCTGTGCTGTTCTAGCCCCGCCCCCGCGGTGCGCCCTGTAACGTGTCTGTCTTGTAGGAATGCTCTCTCCACGCTCAGGGCAGAAACTGAAATGTTTGAGAAATTTTGCAAGCGATTGGACCCGAAGGACCTGGTCCCTGCTCCGGCACTGGACGCCACCGGGGCTTCCACCATGGACTTCAGCCAGGTACTGGAGATAGGAGCAGGCCCCTCTGTCACCGGCCCGCACCCACCAGCCAATGGTAAAGGCTAGGGGCAGCTGGCCCAGCCCCCGAGGTGCTCATTCAGACATCTTCCTCATACAGTAGTTGCAGAGGATTGATATGGTTTTGCTCGGTGCCGGTTCCACGGCTGAGTGCGGTGCCAGCTCCAGGTTTCTCCATGTCTTGTCTTGCAGATGAGGAGTCGTCGCAGGTCGAAATCTCGTGGCGCTATCTCCGAGCGTTTGCTTAGTCTGAGCGTGGAGCTGAAGATGGAGCTGGTCCAGCGGGAGCTGGAGGAGACCAGGAAGGAGGCCGAGAGGGACAAGGAGAGCACTGAGCGCATCCTACAGAGCTTCAAGGTATCCCCGGCCCCACAGCCACACACCCTGGCGTCACCGCCGGGCACCCCATGCCCCACAACTGGGCACCTCAGGTGTCACTGCTGGGGCCACGCAGCCACGTACCCCAGCATCACACAGCCACGCTCCCCAGCACCACAGCCACGCTCCCCTCGTCACAACCACTCACCTCTCGTCACAGCCACGCACCCCGGCCCCACAGTCATGTACCCCGGCATCACCGCCACACACTCTTTCTCACAGCCACACGCCAGACCTACAGCACCCATAATGCACGCTGCTTTCCTCACTGTGATCTGATTCCGTGTAGGCTACGATGGAGGAGTCAGAAATCCGCAGAGCAGAGATAAAGAAGGCGAAGTACGAGTTTCAGAGAGACACTGGCAAAGCCGCGGCGAGCAGTAAGCAGGGCTCCGGTGTGGTGACCGCTGATAAGGTGCTGCGCTATATGGAGGAGAAGACCAGGACAAGAGTGAGACAATCAACCGGGGAATCCGCAGAGACTGCACTGCTGGACGACGGAGGGGTGGATCAGCGTTGGATGGATGAGTGAGGGGGTGGATGGATGAGTGAGTGGGGGGATGGATGGATGGATGGATGGATGAGTGAGTGAGTGAGGGAGGGAGGGAGGGATGGATGGGTGAGTGAGTGAGGGGGGATGGATGGATGGATGGGTGAGTGAGGGGGATGGATGGGTGAGTGAGGGGATGGATGGGTGAGTGAGGGGGATGGATGGATGGGTGAGTGAGGGGGGATGGATGGGTGAGTGAGGGGGATGGATGGATGAGTGGGGGGATGGATGGGTGAGTGAGGGGGATGGATGGGTGAGTGAGGGGGGATGGATGATGAGTGAGGGGGATGGATGGGTGAGTGAGGGGGATGGATGGGTGAGTGAGGGGGGATGGATGGGTGAGTGAGGGGGGATGGATGAGTGGGGGGATGGATGGATGAGTGGGGGGATGGATGGGTGAGTGAGGGGGATGGATGGGTGAGTGAGGGGGGATGGATGGATGAGTGAGGGGGGATGGATGGGTGAGTGAGGGGGATGGATGAGTGAGTGGGGGGATGGATGGGTGAGTGAGGGGGGATGGATGAGTGGGGGGATGGATGGATGAGTGGGGGGATGGATGGGTGAGTGAGGGGGGATGGATGGGTGAGTGAGGGGGGATGGATGGATGAGTGAGGGATGGATGAGTGAGGGGGTGTATGGATGGATGAGTGAGGGGGTGTGTGGATGGATGAGTGAGTGAGGGGGGGATGGATGAGTGAGTGAGGGTGGGGATGGATGGATGAGTGAGGGGGTGTATGGATGGATGAGTGAGGGGGTGTGTGGATGGATGAGTGAGTGAGGGTGGGGATGGATGGATGGATGAGTGAGGGGGGTGGATGTCTGTAATGTCTCAGAGTGTAAGTGGAGTGGTATATAGATAGACATACAGATGGACAGATGTCTGTTACTGCTTCTCCTTTGGCCGGCAGGACAGTCTAGTAGACAAGCTGCGCCTGAAGAACGCTTCTCTAAAGGTCCAGAAGAAGAAGTTGCAGCTGCAGCTCAAACAGGTACGTGCTAATCGCCCACGTGGTCTTTACTGCGCCCCCCTTCCCACGGTGGGGGTAATACAAACCCGGAGACAGGAGCCCACTGGACAGGCTTGGCAGCCACCTCTCAATGCGTCCACATTAAGTGAGGGCTCTTCTCCCACTGACCTGGTGGGGCCACCTCTACTCTCCTATATAGCCGGTGGCAGGATAGACGGGCATAGGATGGGGCTCCTATATAGCCAGTGCCAATACAAACAGGATTAGATTGGGCTGCCTCTATCCTCCCCTATAGCTATTGCCAGTATAGACGGGCATAGGACAGGTCAGTCACAGAGACGGGCAGAGGTTAACCTATCTTGACCTCGTGTCTCCATATCTAATGCAGAAGGAGGAGATGGGGGAGATCCTGAACGAGGTGGACTTCCAGCAACTTAAGATAGAAAATGCCCAGTTCCTGGAAAGGATTGACGAGAAGAACCAAGACCTTCTGCAGCTGAAACTCACCACCGGGGACACCGTCCAGATCCTCAACTCCTACAAGGTACGTTCAGGGACTACTGGCTGTGGGCCCCTAATGTTTTCAGGAAACTGCTCCAGTTTCACGACACATCTCCTTACGATGTGACCACAAAAGGGACAGATCCCCTGGGTGAATCCACAAGAGCATTCCACCCATTAAACTAGCCTAGCCTGGCAGAACAATAAACCGCTTAATGAGAGCATGGTGACGGGGTATCGGCGTGCGTGCGCGCTCAGTCCTCCTAGATTGGTCATATGCCAATACAAAGTCGGCTTTACCACGTGCAAACCAGCCAAGTCCTTACTGAAAGGCAGTCAGAATGGAAACGCCAAGGAAGCCTCCTCTGCACGAGAGACACAGCATCCCCCGATCATGGTTTCAGTCTTGTTAGGGCTCGTCAGAAGGTGTGGCTGATACCCCTCTAGGCACCTCAAGCAAGGGGACAACACCTGGATTACCTTGAACCTGGCACAAGGCGAAGCTCAGACATGAGGCCCATCTCATTATGCAGAAATTAATGCCTGTTAAATAATGAATTTTAATAAATGACTCGGAGGCGAGTATTGTTTTTCTTGCTTTATTAACACACCTGCAATATGAAACATGTCTGTCTAGTAACAGCACCTAAGGTCCGTGTCAGACGAACGCAGTGATCACGTCCTTGTCGCCGCACAATGGCTTTTCATATCCTTTTCAAATTTTTATAATTTTTCATATTAATTTTATTTCCCATAATTCCCTTTTTCTTTCCCTACATCCGTCATAAAAAATGGACCATGTGGTGTCTACAGTATCTTCCGTCTGTCCGTTATGCACACAGAGTGCGCTCGTCTGACATTAGCCTAAAACATGGAAATACATGTCAGTCCACATGGAACCTTCCCTCCACCGACTATCCAATCCACATGTACCTCCCTTCCCTATATAATCCTGCGTATCATTTTCCGTCTCTCTTTACCGCGTTACTCAATAAGCGCCGAATTTGCCACTGAATTGCACCAAACGTTGAATTTCCCCGTACGGTGCAATTTCATGGAAGTTCGTCTATTCAGAAAGATGTCAATTCGCCAAATACTGGTGAATTGCCAGCGAAATATGGTGCAGTTTGCAGCAGATTTCCGCAATTCGGTGACCTTCGGCGGCAGTGAAATCCCCATAGGGAAGTAAAGGTTAATCTATTCAGAGGCCGAACAGCACCAACATATCGGTGAAATGCCCTGATTTCCGGTGATTCAGTTCGACAGGTTTAAACAGGAGATTCCCACAGGATCCAATGTTAAAAAATAATAACATTACCATTTTCACCTTTTTTTTATTCAACCATTTATTCTTTTCAGTTTCAGAAAAAAGTCTATTTCATTTTTTCAGGTGAAATTTTTAATTCCTTTTTTTTTCTTTAATTCTGTAACAGACCTTTTTTATTTTTTTAGGACCTTTTTTATTATTATTTCATGCATTTTTTATTGTTTCAAACGCCTTGTAAAGTTTAGCCGCTTTTTCTTTGTCCCCCAGTACAGCGGTCGATCGGCTTTTTTTGGCTGCGTGCTGCGGTCAGTTCGGTGGCATTTGGTGGATCATTGGCTTATTTCAGTGGCGGTCAGTTCGGCAGCTGATCCGCTTTTCTCGGCAGTTTATGGATCGGTGGTCTTCGGCAGCTCCCATTTGGCGCACTTCGTGGACTCTGCGTTGAATGCTGGAATTTACCACAGGGTCGGTGAACTGAAATCGCTGAAGTGCACCGACTGTGTAGGCACTGAAATTTGGTGGCAACTGTCACGTTTCCGCAATTCAGCCAGGCCCCCTGCTGGTGGTAGCGATCCAGGCCAGCTTTTGTCGTGGTCTGGGATAGCCAGTCTAGGCTCTCCACTGCTGGACTTCCCTGTGGCTGATGTGGCCTGAGGTCACATGACTTGCCCTGTTCCTACATATAGGGCTAGCAGTGCATCAGCTCCCTGCTCCTGGATGAATCTATGTTTCCGGAGTGCCTGTGATTGCTTCATGTGTTCTGTGTTACTCTGTGGATGATCTTGGTCTGGTATTTGACAACGCTTTTTGGTTTATTCCCTGTCTGCTATTCGTGGTTATTCTGTGTATGACTTTGGCTTTGTTTGACTATTCTCTTGTCTGCTCCCTGTACCATGTATATTGTATTCTTGTGTACCGACCTCTGCTTGTCTGACCTGCTCTCCTGGTTCTCAATCCCTGGCATACGGCTGACATACTTCCCTGGTATTTAGACCTTCTGGCGTTCTCTGACCACTGTTGATTATTCCTGTTTATATTCTGTGTATCCTGTTTTCTTGTCTTTGTGTATTTGCCCAGCAGCATATTCTAGTCTGTGTCAGAGGCCAGCTTAAGGACCTCATTCTGGTTCAGGGTTCTGTGTTTGCTGCTGGGCATTTCTTATTGTTGTCTCTTGCCTACCCCTGTTGTTATTGTGGTGTTTATTCCTTGCCCTGTATCCTGCATAGATTTAGAAGGCCACTATAAGGACCTTACCCCAGTGCAGGGATTCCTCTTGTGTGTTTCCTCTTCTGTCATTTGTGTATAGCATCTGTGTATATTCTGTGTGCTTTATTTTGCATCATGTAGCCAGCATCAAACCTGCCTGAAGGACTTACCAACACCCAGTATAAAGGGTCCACCATGGCTCCAGCCAGGTGCCCCTGTGTCAGCGATGTAGTGATGTCCCTGTTTGTTGTCTGGCCCTAGCAATCGCTGGGGCGTTTTCCCTTTGAGCTCGCGCCTCGGCTCCGGCCTATTACATGGATGGGGTTTGTGCACGTGTACTCCTCTCGCGAGAGTTGCAGAGCTTGGGTGTTTGGAGCTATGTGATTTTCACGGTATTCATCGGATGCCCATTCTACAGCACGTTGGGCTTCTGCGTGAGGGTTTTGAAGAAGGCATCACTTGCCGGGATTCCGATTCAGGAGACCGCTTGTTGCGTCTGCAGACCCTACATGACCAGGCCATTGTTTCCAACCCTAAACTGACTGGTTCATCCCAGACCCAGGCCCCAGATTCACCCTACTTGATCCAGCCGTTCAGGCCTCTTTAATTCTGTGGTCTTTAACACGGTTTCCACCTTATCAGCAGAATTCAAATGCACCATGAAGAAGGCCATGGCAGAATGTAAACCTTCCCCCACTCCATCAGTGACAGTTGATGATTCAGGCGACTTGACAAAGACCTGTGAAGGTCGAAACGTTGTCTTTTTCCTGTGCTCACCATGGAATAAAACCTTTTTATTCATCACACACAAAAGTTGGTAAATATTTTTTCTATATTATAGATGATTCAGGCGAGACACTCAATGCATTGAGGCCCCCAGATGTGCCTCTGAGTAGCTTCATGGGCAAACAGTTAAACACCCTGAAAACCTGACTGGAGGGACTGGCAACCCCTTATCACTGGCGGAGGAGGAGGTCATACATGATGAGAAGGCACACAACAAGCCCAATCTCGCTGCGCGGTTATGGCGAGCGACTGCAAAAAGCACAAGACCTCACTCCCCGCTGTAGATCCTGATATATATTTTTCAGGAAGGCCGGTAGGTCTCCCCATTCCTCCCAAGAGCAAACGGCTCCTAGCCCCTTCTTCTCGACAAGGTCACATCCATGGAGAGGCCGAGGTTTCCTGGGCTTTTGGGGGCCACCCTCCACCAGGCAGACATCAGGGACGTCCTGCCCTGTGATCTCACTCCTTCCTTCAGGTAGGGGGGCGCTTGTGACGGTCAGTAGAGCAGTGGACGTGATTCACGCACTGCAGTCCCTGGATTCTGATGACCACCATCAGAGAACTTGTCATTGATTTTGTGTCCACTCCCTTTCTGTCTCACACCCGCCTCCTCTACATTTTTCAGAGAAGGGGGTGGCTCTGGTGAACAATGATATCAAGCACCTTCTGACTAAAAGGGCGATAGAACCAGCACCTGTGGAACTGGTGGGTTTTGTCACCAATCTATTCCTAGTCGCAAAGCAGGGTGTGGGCATGTTCCCTATTATCAGTCTCAAAGACCTGAATGTTCGTGTTCTAACACGTCAAGGTGGAAAGTATTCATATACTGAAAGATCTATTGTACCCGGGAGATTGGCTAGCAAAAACAGATCCGAAACGCGCATACCTTATGGAACTGGTATCGTGGTCTTGTCGAGACTTCCTCTGGTTACAGTGGAATGGGACTCTTCGGAGGTTTTGCTGCCTGCCCCTCGGTTTCTCTTCAGTTCTGTGGTGTTTCACCAAGCTTCTGAAGCCAGTGGTCGCTTTTCTCAGGTCTTGCGGGGTTGGTCTGATTATCTATCTACCTCAACAATGTTCGGCTCATGGCCCCCTCTGAGTACCCTGATGTATCAGGTGAATTGGGCAGTGTCTGTTTCAGGATCTGTGATTTTCGATAAATCTAGACAAGTTGATTTTGGATCCTGCACACACGCTGGAGGTCCTAGGGTTCATGGTGGACCCTCTGACTATGTGGTTGCATATGCCTCTGTCGAAATATCATCAGGTAATTTTTGAAAGAGGCAAGAGCTCTCCGGAGGCGACAGACGATCTCTCTGAGACCTCTACCACATGGTGGGCCTCTTGTCGGCCACCAGGTTGGCAGTGTTTCTGGCTCCCTTACACTACGGAGCCCTTCATCGTCTAAAAGTGAGATATCTCTGCAACAGCCAGTCTTATTCCGATTTGATGGTTTTGACAGTGGAGGCTGAGACAGATCTGATATGGTGGATCGAGAACCTCCTGTCTTGGAATAGGAGGGACATCGTGCTGCTGGAACGGTTGGTTACCGTCAAATCGGATTTCTGCCGTACTGTTTGGGGAGTTTGTTGTGGGACAGTGGAAATGGGGGGGGGGGTCATTGGTCCCCGCAGTAAATGTTGCTTCACATCAACAGGTTGGAATTGATAGCAGGGATGTTCGCTCTGCAATCTTCCGTATGTTCGCGGATCCGGTGCAGTGGCCTTTTGAGGATGGACAACTTCTCCGCGGTCCTTTTATATCAACGGTCTGAGAGGCACACGTTCCGTTCTCCTGAGCTCGCTGGCCACAAACTGTGGGATTGGTATTATGGGAAACAGATAGAGGTAGTAGCCCAGTTTTTTCCAGTGGTTGTCCAATTGGATAGCGGATTGAAATTCATGACACAGAGTAGACTCCGGCGACGAGCGTCTACGGTGGTCTGTTTTTTTCCCACAATTTCCGATCTTTTGGGTCTGTTCCAAGTGGACCTGTTTGCTTCCAGACTTAATTTGCAATTGCAAATTATGTTTTTCTATTGGCAGCCGGAGCCCATGACATTGGTGATGGATGTTTTCCAGCATTGGTCACCGCCACTTTGCTTTCCCTCCATTTCTTCTGATTATGTCAGGTGGTAATTTAGCAAGTGGAGATTGCTTTGGTAACCCCTCTTTTGGAGGAATCAACTGTGGTTCCTGAGTTTGTTGAACTTTAGATAAATTGTCCTCGCATTCTCCCGGATCTAATACTGGATCTTCATCCGTACCGTTTTTTGTCTCAAGGGTGTTGTCAGCGCTTAGTTTACCTGGTATCTGGCATTCCCCAATGATCGTTACCATTTCTATATGCATAGTGTCCTCCTTCAGGGGGCCTGGGCCCTGGCACTAGACTGTGTTATGATTCTGCCTGGGACAGGTGGTTTTCGTTGGTGTCTGGGAAGGGATCAGGACCCCTTTCAAGCTCCTTTTGAGTTTGGTATTGGATTTTCTGGAGCTTTATGATTCGGGTAAAGCTCATCATACTATGAATGTGTTTAGATCTGCTTTATTCGCATATCATGTTGGTTTCTACAGGGGTTCCCCTAGGTAGATGCCCACAAGTTTCTCGTTTGCTTAAGGGTATGCATTGTGATAGTCCTCCGTGTCCCAGATATTCAGTCATGTGGGATGTGTCTTTGGATTTGAGATTTTTACGGGACTGGCCTTTCTAATGAGAATTTACAGTATCATCAAAACAATTGTCTGCTAAACTGTTAACCCTTTTGTGTTTAATTTTCTGTAAGCAGGTTGGTGAGGTGTGGGCCCTGGACTTTCAAGTGCAGTCCATTGTTCTGGAAGGGATCCAATTAGATGTGTTTCAGCGCACGTAGATGGCTATCACGTCTGTTTTTTATCCGGCATTTCCTATGATTCCGGCGCTTTGTCCGGTTCATTGTTTATGAGGCTCGTACGGCCACCCTTTGTCTGTCAGGGGTGTCCCCTTTGTTAGTTTTGTTCCGATCTTCCCATGTGGTGGTCGGTTCCACCACTTTGGTGAGATGGCTTAGTTTGAATTGGGGGAGGGAGTGGAGGTGTCTGGATTTGGGGTGCATTCAGTGAGGAGCATTATGGCTTCTTCGATGGTCTGAGCTGGGTGTAGGCTGGAGGATCTCCTCCGTTCTGCAGACTGGTCTCAGGAATCTACTTTCTGGACCCTTTACTTTAGGCCGGTTGTTCACTGGTCTGCACCAGTTATGGATCAGCTTTGAACCTGCAATAAGAGTCTCTGAGTCATTGTAATGGATGAAGGGAAGTCAGAAATGTAATAAATGACTCCGATGAGTATTGCCCGCCTCTCCCACCAGGCGACTCTTCCTGATGGGTTTTTTTTCCCTGTGTTTTTGTACATAGTGTTCTGTGTATATACATACTTGATTTTTCTCCTCCACAGAGCTGGTTGTTTTGGTGCCTTTCACGTGGGTGCTGTTTTCACTAACCTTCCCGGTCTGTTTCTTCTTAGCGTTATTGTTTTCTTCGGGTTCCCGAGGAGATAGAAGGTCTGTTTTTCTGGAGATGTTGTTTTCCTATTGGATTTCTTTTGATTTGTTTTCTGTTCTGGGTGGTGGCAGTACAAGAAAAGAGGAACTGGAGACTCCGACGCAGGATTATATAGGGAGGGGAGATGCATGTGGATTGGACAGTAAGTGGAGGGGAGGTTACATGTGGACTGGCTTTTTTCCCTCACGCTTTACGTGTTTTTTCTAGACCGATATGTAGCATATTGCTGGTGAGTTTTATAAAGAAAGAATATAAGTGCAAATACTCACCCCCGAGTCCCGAACCCCAAACTTCCCTTCATTCTTAGGAAAAATCAACAATTTTCCCGAGGTATGATGCGGAGTTGGAATTTTAATACAGACCCGGAGGTGAGTATTTTCATCTCTTTTTCACGTTAGTGCGCTTTAATTAATTAATGAAGGCTTCACATTGAGAAATGGGAGGTTGTGGGTCTAGGTCGTGCTTTTCTGCAGACTAGTAACAGCATGAAGCACTGACATTCCTCATGTGAGGCCCCTGTCTGTGTGAGCCGTTAGGCGACCGCCTGTCTGGGCTACTTATGGAGCGGCCTCTGCTGTACGTGGACTCGCCCTAGGACAGGCCACTAATGCCGCTGCCTGGTTTCGATGCTCGCATACAGCTGTTTTTAGTCGTTTGATGCACTGTCCACAATATTCCGAGCCTGAGTAGGAAGAGATGATTCATGCTTTATTTTTTGTTGAATGAACAGAAAAAGCTACAAAACAGCACCGCAGCGTCCTCTCGCCTGCAGAAGGAGATCGCCCTCAGGAACCAAATCCTTCAGAGAATTGAGGCCGAGACACACGTTGTGGAGCAGGTAACCGAGAAGCTTTCTCTAATAGGGTACTTTGTGTGCCGCCGTCTGAGTCCCCACTCGGCAAACAAAGCAGATGTATAGCTAAGAGTGATATGGCGCTGGCACGGTTTGTATGTCTTCGAGCCCTGACTGTGGTTTTGGTAGGAGAGAGAGAAAGCAGAGAATCTCAACAAGAAAATCCGGAAACAGCTGGGCGATTACCATGTCCCAGAGGTCCTGCAGTATGTCCAGGAGAAAATGCAGCTAGATGAGCTGGAGAAGAGGATCAGAGTTTGGGGGAGGAAGGTTGAGATTGCAGAGGTAAAGGCCTGGCGCTAGCAGTTGATGCACGTGACATGGGGTCACCCTGGCGCTAGCAGTTGAGGCACGTGACATGGGGTCACCCTGGCGCTAGCAGTTGATGCACGTGACATGGGGTCACCCTGGCGCTAGCAGTTGAGGCACGTGACATGGGGTCACCCTGGCGCTAGCAGTTGATGCACGTGACATGGGGTCACCCTGGCGCTAGCAGTTGATGCATGTGACATGGGGTCACCCTGGCGCTAGCAGTTGATGCATGTGACATGGGGTCACCCTGGCGCTAGCAGTTGATGCATGTGACATGGGGTCACCCTGGCGCTAGCAGTTGATGCATGTGACATGGGGTCACCCTGGCGCTAGCAGTTGATGCATGTGACATGGGGTCACCCTGGCGCTAGCAGTTGATGCACAGGACATGGGACCTGACGCTATCAGTTGATGCACACGGGTTGGTGACAGCCTGGTGTTAGAAGTTGATGCACATGACATGCAGTCAGCCAGGCGCTAGCAGTTGATGCATGTGACATGGGGTCACCCTGGCGCTAGCAGTTGATGCACAGGACATGGGACCTGACGCTATCAGTTGATGCACACGGGTTGGTGACAGCCTGGTGTTAGAAGTTGATGCACATGACATGCAGTCAGCCAGGCGCTAGCAGATGATGCATGGGGACAGCCCCGTGCTAGCAGTTGATGCACTTCCCATGGGGACAGCCTGGCTCTGGCGTGCATTGACTCCTCTATGGGTAGCAGCCGTTCCCAGACTGGATTATGCAGCGTGCGTCCTGCAATGCGTGATATGGTATATCGTGTCACACGGCTTCAGTTCCCTCACTGTGTCTTCACATCTATCTCTCCACAGCTCTCCTTCAAGGCGTATCGAAGGGACTGGGAGCAACTGAAGGATGGCCATCCCCAGAACATATCCTAGCTGACAGAGGGGCACTATGTGCCAGAGCCTCTCACCAGGCTGGTCCCCGGGCAATGCATAGGTTGACTGAATAAAGCTTATGCATGGGATGAGCTGCCATGGTCTGTCCATTGCTTTACCGCTCTGCCTCTCCCCTTCCTCTACCTAACCTCGCAGGTCTCCTTGGTACCCCTTCCTCGTACCCCTGGTTTGTTGGGATGTGGTTTCAGGGATGCATTCTACACTCGGCTTGTAATAAATTGGGGGACGTTGTGGTGGTGGTGGGATATCATGACCTGCTTTATTTGGTGCTGGTGGGTCTGGGATATTTAGAGATAGAAGGTGGGTTCATCTGTATACCATGGCAAGGTTATCCAACTGCTCGCTGGCTGATTACACGATTTTCATGTTTCCTGAATGAAATTAGCTAAACTTTACTAACTTTGGGTGAAGAAAAAGGGAATCTGATGATAGAGATACAACATATTCCTCTAGCTTTTCTCTATAATATATAATTAACAGTATTCTATTATACAGCTACAATGAATGAAAATAACTTCAATTCCAATCAATCGTAAATTACACAAAATAAAAGAAAATGATAAAACCAGAGCAATTGCAAATACTACCTGAAATGGAGTGGAGAAGGTGCATTTTGAGGGACATGTTGCAGCCTAAGCGATGATACTTGTCTAGAAGGTCGCTTACAAGCTCAACATAATTTCCAGCTCTTCAGTTACCCAAGAAGCCGTGCAAAACACTTTTAACCCACTCACTACCGAGAGGGTTCAAAAGCAGCATCTGGTGCCCCAATATTGAGATATTTTCATCTGCAGCCCAAAAGCAATTGAAATTAATTTGCTGCAAACTAATTCCGTTTGGGGGCACTTTCAGCAGCCCAAAAGCAACGTTTTATCCCTGTGGGCATAATGCCCGAAAGAGCTGAAACTGTAAACTCAGCTCTGAAATATCAGGCTTTAGGCCGGGCGCACACGAGCGCACTCCGAGTGGAAGGAACGTCCGTGAGAGTTGACGTTCCTTCCACTCGAAGCCCGCCTGCCCCCCCTCCTCCTATGGAGGGTCGCGCTTTGCAGCCCATCGACATGCATCGACGGGGAGGCTTTCTAGGCCGACAAGCGCGGACAAGCGTGTGACCGGCCCCGTCACAGCATCACATGGCCGGTGAGTGCGTGCGCCCATGTGCACCCGGCCTTAACCTCCCTGGCGGTCTAATTTTTTCAAAATTTTGTGTCTAAAAGCATTTCAATTCTTTTGGAAAGGAAATGTGTTTTTTTTTATATAGTAAGCCTATATTCTGTAGGAATAACTCAGTCAGAGAAGGTTTGAAACACAAAATAATTTATTATCCCAAAAATAATGGAAATAAATTATATTCAATAAAATAATCAAACCAAAAACACTGAAATCTTTCCTCTGGGTGCTGAGATTCCTGTCCACATGTACACGCCTTTGCCAATGAAATACAGGACACGGGGTACCAAAAAGAGTATTTATTCAAAGCAGCATTACAGCAATGAAAGGCAAATAAAAATCATTAGTATAATGTAATAAGGCTTGTCCAGATCCACCAGCGAAACTTGTATTGCAAAGCCTTATTACATTATACAAATGATTTTTATTTGCCTTTTATTGCTGTAATGCTGCTTTGAATAAATACTCTTTTTGGTACCCCGTGTCCTGTATATTTCATAGGCAAAGGCGTGTACATCTGCACAGGAATCCCAGCACCCACTGCACAATTTATTGTAATTCAAAATTTCATTATGAAGAAAGGTCAGCATTACAACCAATCACACGTAGGAATGACCACGCAGGACCATCTGAAGTGACTCAGCAATGAAACAAAAAAAGACAAAGTCATGAGACTGTGATCTATACCAGCAAACCAAATCTCCGGCAGCTGGAGGCCGCGCTGCAAGAACAATTCACAGAGGTAGAAAAGTGGATCAAACACAACAAACTTTTTTTTAAAATACTGACAAAACTGTAACGATGCTCTTTGGAACAAAACCTAAACTACACAAATTGCAAAATCCCCATCTATGTGTCGGGACAAAATCAAATGGCACGCTGACCAGTCACTTCTCTCAAATATCTAGGTATGTGGTTGGACCCTAATCTATCTTTTGGCCCCACATCGAAAAACTCTCATCTAAACTTTACCCCAAACTAGGTGCCCTGTACAGAAACAAATCCTGCCTAAGCCCCGCGGTAAAAAAGCAGATTGTACAGCAAATGCTTATGCCGGCCATTGAATACGGAGACGTAGTGTATGCAGCCACCCCGCAAACACACCTTCATAAACTTACTACATTGTATAACTCATTCTGCCGCTTTGCGCTACAATGTAACTACATGACCCACCATTGTGACATGTTAAAAGAGCTAAACTGGCAGTCGCTGGAATCCAGACGCACCCTTCACCTTTCCAGCCTGGTGTTTAAGAGCATCTATGGGAAGCTGCCACCCTACCTGAATAGACTGCTTCCCCCAGCAGCTCCCTCATCCTATAACCTCCGATCCAGGACCAGCACCTTACTTGCAATACCACAATACAAAAAGACAGTGGCTCGATCCTCATTTTCCTACAGAGCACCACAATTATGGAATAACCTCCCAGACACCATCAAATCTTCCCCCAGTCTTAAGTCACTCAAAAGCTCCCTATTAACATACCTCAATACAGAATGCACCTGTAAACAAGTGACACAGTGACTATATTTCCTACATATTTTTCTGTTAATCTGTATATTTGTGTTGTTTTTTTTTTAATATCTTGCATTGTATTACTTTGTATTTCTGTAACTGTAACACTTCAATGTTCTTGAACCCAGGACATGCTTGAAAACTAGAGAAATCTCAATGTATCCTTCCTGGTAAAATCCTTTATAAATAAATAAATAAATAAATGAGAGATGGCGCCGGGGGGAGGTGAAAAAAGAAAAAAAACAAAAGAAGGAAAAAAAAAAGGGGTGGGGGAGGAGGAAAACCGCAGCGGCCAAGACCGTGACTTTCCTGGCTCACTCCCAAAGGTCCTACGGACAACGGGAGGCCATGGAAGACCAACATCACGAGGCCAGGGCAGTCGGGGGCCACAAATGGCAGGCAGAGCCATGGTAGCTGCCACCGTGGCACACCCCGAGTCTGCCCCAAAAAAAAAAAAGGGGGGGTGGAAGGAAGGCGACCATCATAAAATAACATGACTACACGAAAGTCAGCAGAAAATCATAAAGGTCCGCAAGAGGTCACAATAGCACAGTAACTGATAGGGGGGTGTCAGCAGGGGGGTGTATGTCTCAAAAGAATGTCATCCAGGGGCAGAAATAGGAGAGAACAGCAGATGACAGCAGAGGGGGGAATGCTTCACCCTGTGTCCAGGGGCCTAGCTCCTAAGTACCATAGTAATATAGGGAGGGGGAAGCGGGGTACAGCAGAAAACATCAGACGTCCACAAGGAACTGCGGGGGGGGATACAGAGAAATAGTCTCCAAAAATACAAAACAGGGGGGGCACTCGAAATCGCTGGGGTGAAGCTTATCAGCGTCTTGAAGTCAGCTGAAGCCCCTCTTCAGCCGGCGTCCAGAAAAGGCAGCTTCAGCGACACAGGCACGACGCCACAGGGTAGGCCAGGACACATCGACTTCCGAGGTCGTGTGTAAAGTGAGCCTGGGGGCTGCAGTCTGAGGGAGCCAGCAGATTCTCCAGGAAGGCAGGTGAGGTGTGAGGCCCATAGCCCAAGCAGGGCTCGATCGTCAAGCTTCATTTCGTCAGCAGGGTCTTGAGCCGGTGGCACACACAACCCCACCGTCTGGGTTAGTACGGGAAGCACAGAGAGCGCCACTGCCACTGGAGACACAAGGGGATACAGCTCCGTCACTGGATCCCAGCCGAGGACAGCAGGGGATACCTCATCGTCGGCGACCTCCACATGGGCAGATGGCTCGCAATCAGCCAGGAGGACAATCCCAGGATAAGGCCCTTCGCCCTCTTCTATGGCCGAGCTTCCAGGCGCACCAGCCGCCAGCACAGCTCCTCCGGTCAAAACGCCACCGGGAACCTCCGCCCCTCGATAGTGCTGCAGTGTAGCTGTCAGTCTGGCCAGGTCACCCCTAGTTAGCAGCCGGTCTTCCTCTCCCAGCAGCAGCTCCAGAAATTCATCCAGGGTCGCAGAGATGGCCCTCTAGCCGTCCGAAGGGGGAGGTGCGCCACCTTTGTGCTGGTCACCGGCTCCGCCATCCTCAGCGGGTGACTGGTGGGGTCCCTCCATTTCCTTAGCTTGTCTGCAGAGAGGCAAGGGTGCTTCGGCACTCTAGTCAGCAGGACAGCGCCACGTGAACTCAGGAAGGGCCAAGTGCACAATGTTGCACAATTTATTGTAAATAATTTTTTTAATGTAATTTTTTTTTTTTTTTTTTACAGTTTGAATTTGCCGCCTGGTCCCGCCCCCCTGCGTCGCGTGGCTCGCAGGGAGCAGAACCAAGAAGCAAAGTCGCCGGCTGCCGCGATCCCACTGCGGAGACAAGGGAGCGAAGGATGCAGTGAGTATACAGCCCGAGTTTTGCTCGGGGTTACCGATCGTGGTAGCGAAATTTAACCCCCCGAGTCACACTTGGGAATATCACCAGGGAGGTTAAGCAGCCGATGCAGGTAAAATAAATAGGCCTGCAGCTCAAACCTCAGTAACCTAGTTTGGCAGTAGATGGCGCCATGGAGTAGTTTGGCAGTAGATGGCTACACCTGTAGGTAGGGATATACTTGTGCTACTCCTGGGGGTATGGGAGGGATATACTCAGTTACAGTTACAAGTTTTTATAAAGCGCTAACAAGTTCTGTAGCGCTGTACAATGAGAGACAGAATAACAAATATACATAGTTTCAACACACAATACAGTATAGGAGAGAGGACCCTGTTCAAGAGCTTACAATCTAAAAAGGATAAGGGTGACACACTAGGTGAGGGTTAATAGAGAATTTTATGTATTGGGGAGCATGTGGGCTATATGGGAAGATGGAGCAGGAAATGTACAGAGCGGGATTAGGGAGTGAGATGATAGGCTATTTAGGGAAGCCTACCACCCAACTCACTGACACAACCATCAATCACTCTCACCTTGCAGTCCTCTCCTCCTGTTTCCAACCCCAACCCTCCTAGATTGTGAGTTCCTACGGGAATAGGGCCCTCATCTCCTCCTGTACTGTTTGTCAAATGTTGTTCAATGTATTGTAACCCTGTCTATACTGTGCTTATTGTACAGCGCTGCGGAATATGCTGGCGCTTTATAAATAAAGAATAATAATAATAATAATAGGCTTCTGTGATGTAATGTGTTTTCAGACACTTCTTGAAGGACTGGAGAGATGGGGATAGTCTTCAAATTTAAAGTTTATTCAATTTTTTTTCCCAAAACAAAGGGATACAAAAAGAAGAAAAGGAAAGGAGGGGGGAACAGTTACATAATGCAAAATATGAAATTATTACAAAGAGAGTGTACAATTCCTAACATCAGACTTTGTAAGTATTTCAAACGAAGTTCAGGGGACTATTGTTGCCGCCGCCACTTCCCATAGGTACCACGGGTCTCTTTTAGTGCTCATACGCCCCTCCACAGAATAAGCAATGCCATCCAGCCCCTTTAGATCATTAAGGCGGTCAGTGATTTCCTTAATCCCCGGTATCTCCGAAGATCGCCACCGGGATGCCAGGCGAGTGGTCGCCACCGTCAATATGTGGGCCAGCAATTTCCTAAGAGGGACCGAGAGACCGGAGGGGAACAGTTGTAACAAACACAATTCCGGAGTGATCTCCACCGACTCGGGGGCCACCCTGTATATGATGCTACTGACATCTCTCCAGAATGACCGGAGAAGTGGACAGGTCCACCATATGTGAAAGAAGGTGTCTCACTGTGATTCACATCGCCAACACACATCTGAGAAGTCTGGTGTCACATGCCTTCCCCTATCTGGGGTGATGTACCAGCGATAGAGCAGCTTTTTTCTCGCTTCCATAAGGGAGGCACATCTAAACTTGCCTTTATCAAGTATGAAACAGCGCCTCCACTCTTCAGAGGATAGTACCCGTCCGATGTCTCTCCCCCACATTCTCTGGAACCTCTCCCTATGATGTAGGGTGGGCTTAATCATTAATTGGTAGCAAGATGCCAATACATGGGAATTAGTGGTATGGTCCACACAATAGGATTCAAATGTGGACATAGTCGGTCTAGGTTTAGATAATGCACCTAGGGCTCCGGAGGCCGAGAGATAAGAGCGGAGTTGCCTGAAGTTGTTCATAAGATAGGATGTCTTGTGGAGAGATCAGCTGAAACAGTCGAGAGACTGAGAAGGAACGCCAGATTTGGGGATTAAATGTTGGTATTAACTCTTTAAAAACCCAAATTGGTGTAGCCATGGAGATGGGGTGAGTGGCCGTCAGGTGTTGGCGCCACTTATCCCAATTCTGTATTAGTAGGGTAGCACTCGGCAGCAAATGTGGTTTATGGAGGCGGCGTGCTCTTGCGAGCCAGAAGAAAGTATCAACAGTATAGGGGAGGAATTGAGATCCCACGAGGCCTGCCCAACCTAGGAGCATCGCATTTGACAACATCCTACCCACCAGCAACAATATCGCAGCTGAATAATATAGTTTAAGATGTGGTAGACCTACCCCCCCCCCCCCCAAATCCTGTGGTAGGTGTAACGCAGACATCTTCACTCTGGGTCTCTTATTTCACCATATAAATTTTGTTAGAATTGACTGAAGGGTATTAAAGAAGGATGGTGGTGTCGCTATCGGGAGCGCTCTAAATATGTACAACAGTTTAGGAAGAATCATCATCTTGACAGAGGCCATTCTTCCCCACCACGATACCTCAGTTTTTGACCATTGCGAAAATAAAGCTCTAGATTGGGCAACAAGCGGATGATAATTAAGGAGCAACAGGTCTTGTTTATTAACAATTTGTTTATTTTTATCCCCAAATAGGTCAGATATTGAGATCGTCACTCATAGTCATATGTCGCCTGTAGCGTAGTAAGTTCAGACTGTGAGACTGCGTAAGTAAGAGCCTGCGTCTTCCCCATGTTTATTTTGTGATATGATACTCTAGCATTTAGTATCTGATGGAGGCGTGGGAGAGACTCAGTCGGGTTAGTTAGCGTCAATAAGATGTCATCTGCAAACAAGCTAATGGTACAAGACGAGGGGCCAACGGGAACTCCAGTAATATTTGAGTCCTGTCGTATTGCCTGAGCCAACGGCTCCAGAGCCAAGGCGTATAGAAGCGGTGACAGGGGGCAGCCCTGTCTCGTCCCATTCGAAATTGGAATGGGACGAGACATGAAGCCAGCAGTCAGCACCCTCGCCACAGGATTAAAGAGCCATTATAGCAGTTATAAAGTCAGGGGGAAAATGAAATTTTTGGAGAACATGTCTCCTATATAGCCAATTAATGCGGTCAAATGCTTTCTCAGCATCTAGAGATAAAATCAAAGTCGTGTTGAAAGGTACGTAACATGGTCAATTACGAATACCGAAAATGTCGGAATGAATGCACAAAACAAACAAAAATGGCCAAAGCACATTACTTCAATGAAAATCGAAACAATAACATCTCAAACCCTAGAAACTTTTGGAGAACCATAAGTAACATACAAGCACCCCCAGTCCACTCCCAGCCAGCTGCTGTCAAAGTAAACAACCAGACCCTGCAACACCCGCTAGATGTAGCAAATGCCTTTAATGATTATTTTGTTGGATGTGCCACCACTTTGATTGCCAAGCTAGGAAATGACATGCAATCAGAGAGGCCTCATGCAGGTCAGGCCCCCCCAACTGTGCAAAGTCCCTGTATCAGACAGGAATTCAGTTTTAGACCAGTGCCTGTCAGTGTCGTTACTAAACTTCTCCGTAAGCAAAAAATGAAATACCAGTCTGGACCTGATCAAATACCAGCAATGCTGCTGAAAATCAGTGCGCCAGCAATTGCAAATCCAGTCGCAACCCTAATAAATGAGTCACTGGCAACTGGTTACATACCCAAGCTCTGGAAGACTGCAAGAGTGGTACCTATCCATAAAAGTGGTGACAGTACTTTGGTATCCAACTACCGTCCAATATCGTTGCTCCCTGTAATGTCAAAAGTCTTGGAAAAATGTGTCTACACACAATTACGTGATTATTATCAATATTGGAACTACTTAACCCCAGATCAATCAGGCTTTCGCCCAAATCACTCAACCACAACCGCCCTTTTAAAAGTCTGCAATGATATCCAAGCTGGGATGGAACAAGGAAACCTAACTGGAGCCATCTTCCTTGATTTTGCCAAGGCCTTTGACACGGTAGACCATGGCATCTTGTTAGAAAAACTTAAAAACTCTGGCATTGGTGATCGCACGCTAACCTGGTTTCAATCATATGTATCCGACCGATCACAATATGTGTCAATTTCTGGCAGCTCCTCCCTCCCGCTCCCAGTCACTTGCGGTGTACCCCAAGGCTCAATACTAGGCCCCCTGCTATTCACAATATTCATAAATGATCTGCCCAACGTCTGCAAAGCCTCAACTGTACATATGTACGCAGACGACACTGTGATCTATACCAGCAAACCAAATCTCCCGCAGCTGGAGGCCGTGCTGCAAGAACAATTCACAGAGGTAGAAAAGTGGATCAAAAACAACAAACTTTTTTTAAATACTGACAAAACTGTAACGATGCTCTTTGGAACAAAACCTAAACTACACAAATTGCAAAATCCCCATCTATGTGTTGGGACAATATCAAATGGCACACTGACCACAGTCACTTCTCTCAAATATCTAGATATGTGGTTGGACCCAAATCTATCCTTTGGCCCCCACATCGAAAAACTCTCATCTAAACTTTACCCCAAACTAGGTGCCCTGTACAGAAACAAATCCTGCCTGAGTCCCGCGGTAAGAAAGCAGATTGTACAGCAAATGCTTATGCCAGCTATTGATTACGGAGATGTAGTGTATGCAGCCGCCCCGCAAACACACCTTCATAAACTTACTACACTGTATAACTCATTCTGCCGCTTTGAGCTACAATGTAACTACATGACCCACCATTGTGACATGTTAAAACAGCTAAACTGGCCATCGCTAGAATCCAGACGCACCCTTCACCTTTCCAGCCTGGTGTTTAAGAGCATCTCTGGGAAGCTGCCACCCTACCTGAATAGACTGCTTCCCCCAGCAGCTCCCTCATCCTATAACCTCCGATCCAGGACCAGCACCTTACTTGCAATACCACACTACAAAAAGACAGTGGCTCGATCCTCATTTTCCTACAGAGCACCACAATTATGGAATAACCTCCCAGACACCATCAAATCTTCCACCAGTCTTAAGTCACTCAAAATTTCCCTATTAACATACCTCAATACAGAATGCACCTGTAAACATGTAACCTAGTGACTATATTTCCTACATATTTATTTTCTGTTAATCTGTATATTTGTGTTGTTAATATCTTACATTGTATTACTTTGTATTTCTGTAACACTTCAATGTACTTGAACCCAGGACATACTTGAAAACGAGAGAAATCTCAATGTATCCTTCCTGGTAAAATCCTTTATAAATAAATAAATAAATAAATAAAGTTCAGAAGTCGAAAAGTGTTATCGGTTCCCTGCCTTTTTGTTATAAAGCTTATTTGGTCATCACATATGAGGTGGGGGAGGAGGCGCAACAATCTAAGGGCCAACACCTTCGCATATAATTTAGTGTCCACATTTAGTAGGTCGATACTTAGTGCAGGAAGACGCCGGAGGAATGGACTTCGGAATGGTGACAATCGTGGCTGATAGCCACTCCGGTGGCGTCTGTCCCAAGGAAAACACTGATCAGAATAACGTCGATATATGGGGGGTTAGAATAGTCATATAGGATTTATAATTTCGGGCTGTAAAGCCATCAGGGCCCGGAGCTTTCCCCTCGGGTAGGGCCTTAATCGCATCAGATATCTCCAAGGGGGATATCGGGGAGGAGAGGGACCGCTGTTGCACCTCATTAAGGGTCGGCAGGCCTATTTCCTGAAGGAATGGTACTATGTCCCGTAAGGTAGGCTGATGAGTATTTTCATCATCTTTCAAGTTATATAGTTTAAGATAGTACTCCGCGAAGCAATCCGCAGTATGTTGTGGTTGATAGTGAGAACCGCCCGCTGCATCTACCATGGTACCAATCCTTGACGGTACCGCTCGCGCTCGCAGTCGATTCGCTAGCATCTTACTAGGTCTATTGCCATAGATATAATATTTGGCCGAGTCGGCGCGCAGCCCACACGCTTGTCTGAGTCTAGCAGTCGTTTGCGCAAGTCCGTTAATTCAGTCAACAGCTGGTCAGTAGGCTGGAGTTTATGCGCGGTAGCCCTCTTGTCTATCTGCTGCAAAAGGTCTAATTATTATTATTCTTCTTTATTTATAAAGCGCCAGTATATTCCGCAGCGCTGTACAATAGGCACAGTATAGACAGGGTTACAATACAATACATTGAACAATATTTGACAAACAGTACAGGAGGAGATGAGAGCCCTATTCCCGTAGGAACTCACAATCTAGGAGGGTTGGAAACAGGAGGAGAGGACTGTAAGGTGAGAGTGATTGATGGTTGTGTCAGTGAGTTGGGTGGTCGCTTCCCTAAATAGGAACGTTTTAAGGGAGCGTTTGAAGGAAGAGAAGTTAGGGGAAAGTCTGACAGTACGAGGGAGAGCGTTCCAGAAAGTGGGGGCTGCGCGTGAGAAATCCTGCAGTCTATCATGGGAAGAGGTGATGCGGGGAGAAGCTAGGCGCAGGTCACTGTTTGACCTTAGGGAGCGGGCTGGGGTGTATTTGGTGATTAGTGAGGACAGGTAGTGGGGAGCTGAGTTAGTGAGGGTTTTGTAGGTAAGGATAAGGATTTTGAACTTAATTCTGCAGTGAATGGGGAGCCAGTGAAGGGACTCGCAGAGGGGAGCGGCAGAGACAGAGCGGCGGGTGAGGTGAATTAGCCTGGCGGAGGCGTTCAGGATGGATTGTAGGGGGGAGAGGCGGGACAGAGGGAGGCCAGATAAGAGATTATTGCAATAGTCGAGTCGGGAGATTACCAGGGCGTGTATGAGTTGTTTTGTGGTGACAGCGGTAAGAAATGGCCGAATTCTGGAAATATTACGCAGTTGGTATCGGCAGGAGGAGGAAAGAGACTTGATGTGGGGGATGAAGGAAAGAGCAGAGTCAAGTGTAACTCCAAGACAGCGAACTTGGTTTGATGGGGAGATGGTGATACCCTCCACCGTGATAGAAAAGTCAGGAGGTGGGGAGGCATTGGAGGGAGGAATAAGTAGGAGTTCAGTCTTTGACATGTTGATCTTTAGGTGGTGGGAGGCCATCCAGGAGGAGATGCCAGATAAACAGTCACTGACTTTGGAAAGGACAGGGGGAGAGAGATCAGGGGTAGAGAGGTAGATCTGAGTGTCATCAGCGTAGAGGTGGTAATTAAAGCCAAAGCTGTTGATGATTTTGCCCAGGGAGGAGGTGTAGATGGAAAAGAGCAGAGGACCAAGGACAGAGCCTTGAGGTACACCAACAGATAGAGGCAATGAGGAGGAGGAGTTACCAACAAAGGACACACAGAAGGACCTGTTGGATAAATAGTCAACCCAAGCGAGTGCAGTGTCACCGAGACCCAGAGAGTTAAGGGTCTGTAGAAGGAGGGGGTGGTCAACAGTGTCAAAAGCAGCCAAGAGGTCAAGCAGGATGAGAATAGAATAGTGGCTGTGTTTTTTAGCAGTTAGGAGGTCGTTGGTGACTTTGGTGAGGGCAGTTTCAGTTGAGTGTAGGGGACGGAAGCCAGATTGCAGGGGGTCAAGTAGGGAATTGGAGGACAGGAAGAGGGAGAGGCGGTTGAAGACTAGTTTTTCTAAGAGCTTTGATGTGAAGGGAAGCAGGGATACAGGGCGGTAGTTGGATGGAGAGTTGGGATCGAGGGATGGTTTCTTTAGTAAAGGGGTAACTAGCGCGTGTTTGAAGGCGGATGGAAAGGAGCCCGTGGAGAGAGATAGGTTGAAGATGTGTGTGAGAGCAGGGGTGAGGGAGGAGGAGAGGAATTAGATGAGAGGGAATAGGGTCGAGAGGGCACGTGGTGAGATGTGAGGAGGACAATAAGGAATTGGACAATAAGGAATTGACTTCCTCCTCAGTGGCTGGGAGGAAGCGGCAGAGGGTGGCAGAGGGGACCTCTGGGAGTGGAGGTGGCAGATAACTATCTTGTGTTGGGATGTTGCTTCTGATAGTTAGAGTTTTACTGAGGAAGTAGTCTGCCAGGTCTTGAGCGCTGAAGGCAGCTGAGGGGGGAGGTGCAGGTGGGTAGAGGAGGGTGTTGAAGGTAGACAAAGAGCCGTTTAGGGTTGGAGGACAGCGTAGATATAAGAGATGAGAAGAAGGATTGTTTGGCCAAGTGGAGGGCAGAGGTGTATGACCGGAGAATAAACTTGAAGTTTATTTATTTATTTTATTTATTTATAAAGGATTTTACCAGGAAGGATACATTGAGATTTCTCTCGTTTTCAAGTATGTCCTGGGTTCAAGTACATTGAAGTGTAAATATTGGTGCAGGTCCCACCGAGATTTGAACTCGGATCGCTGGATTCAGAGTCCAGAGTGTTAACCATTACACCATGGGACCTTATTCTAAAACTTTACTGTCAGAAGTGGGATTTGAACCCACGCCTCCATTTGGAGACCAGAACACCCACTCTAGGTAAGAGGACACTAATGAGTCTGGCGCCTTAGACCACTCGACCATCCTGACAATCTGTGGGAATGATGCTGGCGTTTAAAGTGGGAGCCCCATTTAATCAACACACCCCTAACTACTGTCTTGTGTGCTTGCCATAATATGGTAGGACTAATCTCCGGTGTGAGATTTTCCGCAAAATAGTGAGTCAGAGTGTGTCGCACATCCTCCACCACCTCAGGACGTGACAGCAGGGAATCATTCAGACGCCAAGTCGAATTACCTCTCGTGGAGTAAGAGTCCGTCAACTGCAAAGTCACCGGGGCATGGTCTGACCATGATATCAGTCCTATAGTACAGTCCTGAATCCCCCGCAACCCCTCCCCCCTGGTCAGAAAGTAATCCAGCCAGGAGTACGTTTTATAAGCTTGAGAAAAAAAGTATAGTCAGTCTCCCCCGGATGGAACACTCGCCACACATCATAAAGCCCAAATTCCGAAAGCAATTTGGTCCGAGCTCGTAGCTGCACCCTTTGTTGGTTAGTGACCGAAGAAGAAGAGTCCAGGACGATATTAAGGTCCCCGCAGATCACGAGACTTCACATTTGAGTCTCCGTCAATTTAAGCAACAGGCGTCTAAGAAACTGGGTCTGGTCAGTGTTGGGACAATAAACATTCACTAAGGTGTAAAGCTGATGGTTTATGTCACAAATCAATATTACGTAGTGTCCGTTACTATCCAGAATCACGCGGTGTAATGAGAATGAAACCCCATCATGTATTAATATAGAGACACCTCGTGATTTTGTTGGGGACGTAGCATGAAACTGGGTCTTATAATGAGGGACATGCAATCGTGGATGGTCAAGCCTCCTAAAGTGGGTCTCCTGAAAGCAGAGCACATCGGGCGTCTCCTTTTTAATATCTGCGTATAGGGAATGCCGTTTATGGGGGGCATTCAGCCCCTTAACATTTAGTGAGATTATTTTCATGAAAGGGAAAATCGCTCTCTATGAAGGGAAGAAGTGGCCTAATGGCCTTTCTACTCCGAACGCTTACAGATATCGTTCTAATAACCAGAGTTTTGTAAGGGAAGGAATGGTCAGCACACTCTCTACAGCTGCCGAGGGGAAAGGTGGAGAGAATCAAAATAAACCAAGTCAACAACATGACCAGTAACAAGAAAAAAACATAGAAACAAACATATATACAATAAATCTCCTGGACCCTACAAAAAATGTACGGTCAACCCTTTCGGATAGGGGGGAGAGAGGGGGAGTCTCCATACACATGTCCGGGGCACCGCGTGGGACCCAGCGAGCAGTCCCAAACATGTTCCAAGGTATTTACTCAGTGAGGAAAGGCACGGCACCCAACCTTCTAAAAATAAACACCTCCAGGGAGGCCTCCAAGACCAGATCGTATAATCAGGAGCTCACAGTAGCAAGGAAGGGAAGGGCAAAAAACCAAGACATATCACCATGGACCTGCCACCAGTAGTCCATCCCCGATGTCACTTAACCCGGTGCCACTCCGGGGAGACTTTAGATGGAGATGAGGTCTCTTTCTGCGGCGGGGTATATTCCTCCAACAGGTTCCACTCGACCAACATTTTCATCCCCTCCGAAGCCGTGGACATGACGAGTCCCTTGGTGCCAGACAAGACGTTTTACCAGAAAGCCCCACCGATATTGGATTTGACGATTCCTCAGTAGTTTCGTGACCGGCAGAAATTCCTTGCGTTGGGCCATGGTATATGCTGATAGATCAGCGAAAAATAACAGCTCAGCGTATGGTGCCGGCAACTGTGACAGTTTACGGGACGCAACCATCAATGCGTCTTTTACGTGGTAAAAGTCTACACGTAAGATGGTATCTCTGGGTGCTGCGGGCGGCAGGGATTTCGGTTTAGGAAGACGATGTGCTCTATCTAGCTGGAATTGCTCACGGGACATGTCAGGCAGAAGCATCTTGAATAGCTTGTAAAAATAATCCATTAGGGCTTCTTGTCGCACCGTTTCAGGTATACCCCGTATTCTAATGTTATTGCGTCTTGATCTGTCCTCTATATCAGCCACCTTAAGAAGAAGCTTTTCATGGGATTGTTTCAGGGACGTGTGTGCATCTAACAGCTCGTTATGAGCTAGACCTAGCTCATCCGCTTTAGTCTCTACCTGCTCCACGCGATCTCCCAGGTCTCTTATGTCCCTGTGAATGTCCGCTGTAATGGCTCGGAAGTCCGCTTGAATAGTGGTCCTAAGGTCTTACAGGAGCGCCTGTATCTGTTTCTCCGTGGCCGGGGTAGAGTGAGAGCTGTCCCGCATCTGCACTTCCTCTGCGTCGCCCATGCAGTCTGAGGAGGAACCCGGGGAGCCGCCATCTTGGTTCTCGCGGCGTTTCAGTTTTTGGACCGATATGCCTTGTTCCGGGGCTTTTGGAGCCTTGGGAGGTGGCATCTTGTTCCCTCTTGTCTCTCCGAAGGTTCCCGGTCTCCGATGCCGCCAACAAGTGAGGTAAAGTTGCAGGATTGTTAAAACGGCCGGGCGCCGCTGCGGAGCTCAGCTCACTCGCGTCCGCTCGAAATGGCCACCGGACACGCCCCCCGAGACGGGGATAGTCTGATGTTGCGGGGGAGGCAGTTCCATAGAAAGAGGCAGCTTGGGAGAAGTCTTGAAGGCGGGTGTTGGGGGTGCAGGTACATGAAGCTGATAGCATCAGGTCATTGGCCGAGGGAAGTGGTCGGGATGGGATGTACCAGTTAATAAGGGAGGAGATGTAGGTAGCGGCGCGGTTATGGAGAGCTTTGTGTGTGAACACCAATATTTTGAATTGGATTCTAAAGGAAACAGGAGCCAGTGTAGAGATCGACAAAAGGGTGAGGGGCGGAAGGTGAGGTGCATTTGTCTGGGGCAGGCCTTCATTACAAACTGCAGAGGGAGAATCTGGGATCTCTTAAGGCCAGAGAGAAGGTTACAGTAGTCAAGGCGGGAGATAAGTTTAAATAAGCATTTTAGCAGAGTCATGATTAAGACAGGGACGGATGTGTGCAATGTATTTTAGGTGGAAGTAGCAGGGTTTGGTTAGCGACTGAATGTGAGGAGTAAAGGAGAGATCAGAGTCTATGTGGACCCCGAGGCAACGAGCCTGAGAGGTAGAAGGGAAATGGATGCAGGAATGTTAGTTTTAGAGGAAGGGAAGACGAGAAGTTCAGTTTTCGAGAGGTTGAGCTTTAGGAAATGGGAACTCATCCAGTCGGAGGCAGCGGACAGGCCGGCAGTAACACTGTCCAGCACGGGAGAGAGATCTGAAGAGGAAAGGTAGGTTTGGGTGTCGTCAGCATAGAGATATTAGAATCCATGGGAAGAGATGAGGTTGCCCAGAGAGGCCGTATAGATCGAGAAGAGTAGGGGACCCAGAACAGAGCCTTGAGGTACCCCAGCCATCTTCTAAGTTTCCATGGTAACCCTTATCATCGTGTAAATTTGGTGAAAATGTGATAACATCCTGAGACCCGAAGTGAGAATGAGGCTTGGAGAATGAAAATTGTTCAATATGGTGTCGATGGGCAAAGAAAATATGGTAAAACTGTATTTTAGCGGTGTAAATGATGTGATAGACAACATACCAACTGTATTTTAGTGTTGTAAATCCCTAGATTCCGACGGGGAATCAAGATTATAAATCAAGACACGGAGACGAATATTATGCTTTACTCTTCCAACAGCAGCAAAGAAACGTTCAATAAAGTTTTTAAAATTGATTGAAGGAAATTTTTTTTTACATATACAACTGAACAATAATGTAACCAATCAGCATCAGGTATATAACCACCAAACTGCGTCACATTCGTCCTCTTTTCTTGGGTGCGAACGCTTGAACATGGATCAGAAAACCAGAAACCAAATAAAACTAGAGGAATAGCACCTCGCTATCACGAACCTAAAAAACGGAACAAACAAGAATCTTCAGATTAGAACTATGAACACATAAGAATTCATGTAAAACTGTCAGGTATGAATTTATCAAAACACAACTAAATATATATATATATCAGGGCTCAAAATTTCCACTTGCCTACTCGCATTTGGCGAGTGGAAATGCACACACAGGCAGCCAATAAATTATTTAGTGCTGCATATTCCAGTGGTGTGTCACTGTGGCCAATGTTCGGGGTCGCGCCGCTCCTTCGTCCATGGTTGCGGTTGTCACGGCAGCCGATATCCGGAACGCCTTATTCCGGGGTGATGTTTACTTCCAGACGGAGATCAAAAGATGGCGGTGCTCGCCAACCTTTAGGATGCAAAATCCGCCAACCATATCCGGAAGTCGGTCTTGCTCGCGAATCAGAGTTAGAGCTCAGTAGAGGTAGCCTATCACAGTGCTTGACCGGCGATCCAATGGTAGAGTGGGGAGTCTCTCCCGTTCTCCAATAGGAGGCTCTGTGGCTCCATTTAAAGGGCTTCCTTCCCCTTTGTCATCGCCCTAGTGTGGTTTCATGTTCCCCTAGAGCCTTGTTGCTATATATTGCCTTTCTGGATATTCGATCCCGGCTTGTCCCGTTTATCCTGTCTTCTGGCGCCCTGACCTTTTGCATTGTTATTTCGGACCTGCGCTCCTCATACACTGTGTGTGGTTGCTGATCTTATTACTGCTGATATCCCGGCTGTCATAAAGGACCGCTTGGTTAAGCGTCTGTTGTGCTATTGTCTGCAAGCGGGGTTGCCTGATCCTGACACGGTGCATCCCCCCCTTCCCCAGGCTGCACGGTGGCAGGGATCAACTGCCTAACCTGACCCAGCTTGTCTCTGTCACTGGCAGGGGGGGGGGTGGAGAGGAGCTTCCCTGCCTCCTCGCTCTGTTCACACTGGGGTCTGATGTCTGGGTATTAATGTTATTTTTGTAACTTTACACTTTTAAAGGTTTTATTTAGAATAATTTTATAAGAAAATTTAAGGGGGTGTGTTTAGGGGCCGAGTTAAGGGCTGGGTAGGGGTTAGGTGGAGCAACTGGTGGCGAGTAACTCTTATGGCCTGGTTAGTAGCTTGGGACTTGAAATTTTGAGGCCTGTATATACGAAGCAATTACATGTCATGGGTAGGGTAAAATACTTCTAGTATAAACTTCACAACTCGGGTGGGATAATATTTGCCTCCGATATAACTAGCCACGTGTTCCAATGGGGTCCATTCAGACGATCGGGGATGTTTCAACATCTCTGGAACAAACATAGTTTGTCCTAAGGCATCCAATGGAGCCGAATTCTCCCCTTGCCGTCTGGAAAAAAAAAAGAGTATCCTGAGATTGAATCTGAAGCCCCTTCCGACTCATTCAGGGCCCAGTCTGTATCGCTAGTGTCAGTATCCTCCTCAGCGACTGAACTATCCTCGTCACAGCTGCTAAACTCTGTATGCTTGGCCCTTTTCCAGCCGCGTTTTTTGGCCTTGTGGATACGCCTTTTTTGAGACTTGCCTCTTTTGTGTGGTGATTTCTATAAATCCAGTTCCTTAGTAGGAGTTGCTTCTATAGCTGTTCTTTTATGGAGACAGTCAACTCCCTTAGTCAGGTTAAAGGGTACCCCACCCTCTTGGGCCGACCAGTATTTGTCTGAGGTAGAAGGTATAATTGCATCAGGGTTTTCCCCCATAACCTTCTCACCATTCTGAGCCGCTAGCACTTTTAATAAAGTGTTCTCAAAATTAGTTGACATCAAGACAATAGCAGAAATTACCTCCGCCGAAACAGAGGATTTCTGGGCAGAATCCATAGCCGCTGTTGGGGTTTCAAGATCCGACATGAAATAAAGGGAACAATATGCCATTTATTTCCTCAGCACAAAGCTCGGTAGTCTGAGGTAAATGCGCGTGCAGGACAGAACTCCCCGCCTCTCGCAATGCAAATGGTGCAAAGCCGCGCCCATTCATGCAAATGGCGGTTGCCCTGCCTAAAAGAATTATGCCAGACCGCGCCTCACGCTAACAAGACAGAAAAGAAAGAAAGACGGCAAATAAAAGCAAAATTCGGCCTCTCCTAGAGACGGGCAGCACGCCGCAATCCCCGACAGGGAACAAAAACGTACTACCGCTCGGTTGAAAGACAACACTGAGACCGAGAAAAAACTGGTGAAAATTGCATCAGGAGATAAATAGAACTAAATAAAGGAATATATACTAAATAAGCACAAATATCACACTGAAAAAAATACTTACCGTAGATAGTCGTGTATACCGCGAGTTTTTTGAGCAATAAATCAAGCTTAAAACTGTAGGGGTCGCATTATAGACGGGACCGCGGCGAGGGAGTGAAGATCTGAGGCCTGTTCAATACCTCAGCAGCTGCTGAATTGCTGCAGCGCAGCAATTCAGTTTGCTGCAGCAGTGTCGTTAAACCCTTTGGATGCGAATTAGGAATCCAAAATGGCCGCCGATTTCTTAATAAAAAATTCAGATTGTTTTTCGGATCACTCGGACAAAATATAATAAAGAGAAGCAGTCAGCACAATTCCGTTTTGTACGCACACACCACAAATGATAGTTTTTAATGAATAAACGTTATGTTTACTTCTGAAACAATATATAAATTGAACTGTAATATATGTCTATGTGCAGGGGGAAATAATAAATATATATTTTGTGCTTTGGTGAACAAAAACCTCAAAATTAACATTGCTGTACGGAATTATTACTTGCTTCGAGGCGGCGGCCATCTTGCTGTAGGGCATTGTTACTTGCTTCATGCGGCGGCCATCTTTAAAACGTCATACTCAGCATCTCCTCGGGTCGCTGCAAGTGCTAGGTTAGCACTGCTGAGCGGTTGAACGGCGTTCAATGCAAGTTGCTAACTTAGCACTTGCAGTGGCTGAGGTATTGAACAGGCCTCAGATTGCTTCCTGACACCTGTCTGACAGGTGCACGCTCTGGAATCCCAATTTAACCCAGCAGCCCTGACTTTAACCATTAACCCTTAATGACTGCAGCCCTCAAGTACCCCTGTACAAAACATCTCCAATACTATTCAGCCCTCTATTAACCCTTCAATCCAAAAACCTACATTAACCTTTGCAATAAAAAACAGTAACATGAACCCCTTCATCAAATTTATCATATACTCTGCTTCATATAAAGAATATTAATTTTTCAAGGTAAAGCAAGCTTTTATCAATTTCAAAATGTGTCTTTTTGTAGTACATGAGTATATGCATAGGTTCCTAACATTATATATATATAATCTTATTAAATGCAATTGCAATAATTAAATCTAAAAATGTGCCCTTATGCCGTACCTGCGCTTACGTATTTTATTTATTTAGTTTCATGTGCAGAACTTTATCATAAGGAGAATTATATTCCAAGCAATCAAAACGCTCAATTACATCGATCACCATTCTAAAATAGCCACGATAAAGCATTACCTCTCACTCTGCTCCCCTGCTCTCTAACAACCATTGGAGGAACGAGGGTGAGAGTGGGGTGGAATGAACATGAAATGAAAACATGGAACAACAGTAACTTAACAGACTTTTGCTTTGTTTTGGAAAATTTATACTTTCATAATTTTCCTCCTAGCGTTATATTCGAGTCTTGAGTAATATTCTTGTTTCCATAATGAATCTCTACCCCTCGCGTTATACTCGGGTCGTGTTATACTCGGGTATCTACGGTAGCTGTCGGAAGCAGCAAAGAAAAGTGGATGAATGTGACCCAGTTTGGGGAGTTATATACCTGATGCCGGACGCTGATTGGCCGAAGTTGGACTGCCCTACTGTGATTGGTTACACTATTGTTCAGTTGTATATGTAAAAAAAAAAAAAAAATTCCATCAATTTCAAAAACTTTATTGAACATTTCTTTGCTGCTGTTGGAAGTAAAGCATAATATGAAGCCTCGTGTCTTGCTGGCGTATAATTATGTGTGATCCATTGCAACTGTTTTATGCAACTCCTGACCCTATACTGACATTTAACCCGTTATTCTGTTTCAGTTAGCTTTCCGAATAACTTACACCGCTAAAATGTTTGCTGAAAATACAAAAGGCGGCCATACTACTAGGGGAGCGCGGAAGATTAGACATCACAGACCGAGCGGCCATACTACTAGGGGAGCGCGGAAGATTAGACATCACAGACCGAGCGGCCATACTACTAGGGGAACGCGGAAGATTAGACGTCACAGACCGAGCGGCCATACTACTAGGGGAGCGCGGAAGATTAGACATCACAGACCGAGCGGCCATACTACTAGGGGAACGCGGAAGATTAGAAGTCACAGACCGAGCGGCCATACTACTAGGGGAGCGCGGAAGATTAGACGTCACAGACCGAGCGGCCATACTACTAGGGGAACGCGGAAGATTAGACGTCACAGACCGAGCGGCCATACTACTAGGGGAGCGCGGAAGATTAGACGTCACAGACCGAGCGGCCATACTACTAGGGGAACGCGGAAGATTAGACGTCACAGACCGAGCGGCCATACTACTAGGGGAACGCGGAAGATTAGACGTCACAGACCGAGCAGCCATACTACTAGGGGAACGCGGAAGATTAGACGTCACAGACGAGCGGCCATACTACTAGGGGGCGCGGAAGATTAGACGTCACAGACCGAGCGGCCATACTACTAGGGGAACGCGGAAGATTAGACGTCACAGACCGAGCGGCCATACTACTAGGGGAACGCGGAATATTAGACGTCACAGACCGAGCGGCCATACTACTAGGGGAACGCGGAAGATTAGACGTCACAGACCGAGCGGCCATACTACTAGGGGAACGTGGAAGATTAGACGTCACAGACCGAGCGGCCATACTGCTAGGGGAACGCGGAAGATTAGACGTCACAGACCGAACGGCCATACTACTAGGGGAACGCGGAAGATTAGACGTCACAGACCGAGCGGCCATACTACTAGGGGAGCGCGGAAGATTAGACGTCACAGACCGAGCGGCCATACTACTAGGGGAACGCGGAAGATTAGACGTCACAGACCGAGCGGCCATACTACTAGGGGAGCGCGGAAGATTAGACGTCACAGACCGAGCGGCCATACTGCTAGGGGAACGCGGAAGATTAGACGTCACAGATCGAGCGGCCATACTACTAGGGGAGCGCGGAAGATTAGAAGTCACAGACCGAGCGGCCATACTACTAGGGGACGCGGAAGATTAGACGTCACAGACCGAGCGGCATACTACTAGGGGAACGCGGAAGATTAGACGTCACAGACCGAGCGGCCATACTGCTAGGGGAACGCGGAAGATTAGACGTCACAGATCGAGCGGCCATACTACTAGGGGAGCGCGGAAGATTAGACGTCACAGACCGAGCGGCCATACTACTAGGGGAACGCGGAAGATTAGAAGTCACAGACGAGCGGCCATACTACTAGGGGAGGGCGGAGGGGAAGATTAGACGTCACAGACCGAGCGGCCATACTACTAGGGGAACGCGGAAGATTAGACGTCACAGACCGAGCGGCCATACTACTAGGGGAACGCGGAAGATTAGACGTCACAGACCGAGCGGCCATACTACTAGGGGAACGCGGAAGATTAGACGTCACAGACCGAGCGGCCATAATACTAGGGGAACGCGGAAGATTAGACGTCACAGATCGAGCGGCCATACTACTAGGGGAGCGCGGAAGATTAGACGTCACAGACCGAGCGGCCATACTACTAGGGGAACGCGGAAGATTAGAAGTCACAGACCGAGCGGCCATACTACTAGGGGAGCGCGGAAGAGTAGACGTCACAGACCGAGCGGCCATACTACTAGGGGAACGCGGAAGATTAGACGTCACAGACCGAGCGGCCATACTACTAGGGGAACGCGGAAGATTAGACGTCACAGACCGAGCGGCCATAATACTAGGGGAACGCGGAAGATTAGACGTCACAGACCGAGCGGCCATACTACTAGGGGAACGCGGAAGATTAGACGTCACAGACCGAGCGGCCATACTGCTAGGGGAACGCGGAAGATTAGAAGTCACAGACCGAGCGGCCATACTACTAGGGGAGCGCGGAAGATTAGACGTCACAGACCGAGCGGCCATACTACTAGGGGAACGCGGAAGATTAGACGTCACAGACCGAGCGGCCATACTACTAGGGGAACGGGAAGATTAGACGTCACAGACCGAGCGGCCATACTACTAGGGGAACGCGGAAGATTAGACGTCACAGACCGAGCGCCATAATACTAGGGGAACGCGGAAGATTAGACGTCACAGACCGAGCCCATACTACTAGGGGAACGCGGAAGATTAGACGTCACAGACCGAGCGGCCATACTGCTAGGGGAACGCGGAAGATTAGACGTCACAGACCGAGCGGCCATACTGCTAGGGGAACGCGGAAGATTAGACGTCACAGACCGAGCGGCCATACTACTAGGGGAACGCGGAAGATTAGACGTCACAGACCGAGCGGCCATACTACTAGGGGAACGCGGAAGATTAGACGTCACAGACCGAGCGGCCATACTACTAGGGGAACGCGGAAGATTAGACGTCACAGACCGAGCGGTCATACTACTAGGGGAACGCGGAAGATTAGACGTCACAGACTGAGCGGCCATACTACTAGGGGAACGCGGAAGATTAGACGTCACAGACCGAGCGGCCATACTGCTAGGGGAACGCGGAAGATTAGACGTCACAGACGAGCGGTCATACTACTAGGGGAACGCGGAGATTAGACGTCACAGACCGAGCGGCCATACTACTAGGGGAACGCGGAAGATTAGACGTCACAGACCGAGCGGCCATACTACTAGGGGAACGCGGAAGATTAGACGTCACAGACTGAGCGGCCATACTACTAGGGGAACGCGGAAGATTAGACGTCACAGACCGAGCGGCCATACTACTAGGGGAACGCGGAAGATTAGACGTCACAGACCGAGCGGCCATACTACTAGGGGAACGCGGAAGATTAGACGTCACAGACTGAGCGGCCATACTACTAGGGGAACGCGGAAGATTAGACGTCACAGACCGAGCGGCCATAATACTAGGGAACGCGGAAGATTAGACGTCACAGACCGAGCGGCCATACTACTAGGGGAACGCGGAAGATTAGACGTCACAGACCGAGCGGCCATACTACTAGGGGAACGCGGAAGATTAGACGTCACAGACCGAGCGGCCATACTACTAGGGAACGCGGAAGATTAGACGTCACAGACCGAGCGGCCATACTACTAGGGGAACGCGGAAGATTAGACGTCACAGACCGAGCGGCCATACTACTAGGGGAACGCGGAAGATTAGACGTCACAGGACCGAGCGGTCATACTACTAGGGGAACGCGGAAGATTAGACGTCACAGACTGAGCGGCCATACTACTAGGGAACGCGGAAGATTAGATGTCACAAACCGAGCGGCCATACTACTAGGGAACCGGAAGATTAGACGTCACAGACGAGCGGCCATACTGCTAGGGAACGCGGAAGATTAGACGTCACAGACCGAGCGGCCATACTACTAGGGGAACGCGGAAGATTAGACGTCACAGAAGCCGACGGTCATAACTAGGGGGAACGCGGAAGATTAGACGTCACAGACCGAGCGGTCATACTACTAGGGAACGCGGAAGATTAGACGTCACAGACTGAGCGCCATACTACTAGGGGAACGCGGAAGATTAGACGTCACAGACCGAGCGGCCATACTGCTAGGGGAACGCGGAAGATTAGACGTCACAGACCGAGCGGTCATACTACTAGGGGAACGCGGAAGATTAGACGTCACAGACCGAGCGGTCATACTACTAGGGGAACGCGGAAGATTAGACGTCACAGACCGAGCGGTCATACTACTAGGGGAACGCGGAAGATTAGACGTCACAGACTGAGCGGCCATACTACTAGGGGAACGCGGAAGATTAGACGTCACAGACCGAGCGGCCATACTGCTAGGGGAACGCGGAAGATTAGACGTCACAGACGAGCGGTCATACTACTAGGGGAACGCGGAAGAATTAGACGTCACAGACCGACGAGCGCCATACTACTAGGGGAACGCGGAAGATTAGACGTCACAGACCGAGCGGCCATACTACTAGGGGAACGCGGAAGATTAGACGTCACAGACTGAGCGGCCATACTACTAGGGAACGCGGAAGATTAGACGTCACACAGACCGAGCGGCCATAATACTAGTAGGGGAACGCGGAAGATTAGACGTCACAGACCGAGCGGCCATACTACTAGGGGAACGCGGAAGATTAGACGTCACAGACCGAGCGGCCATCATACTACTAGGGAACGCGGAAGATTAGACGTCACAGACCGAGCGGCCATACTACTAGGGGAACGCATAGAAGTCACAGACGATCAAGACCGAGCGACCATACTGCTAGGGGAACGCGGAAGATTAGATGTCACAAACCGAGCGGCCATACTACTAGGGGAACGCGGAAGATTAGACGTCACAGACCGAGCGGCCATACTACTAGGGGAACGCGGAAGATTAGACGTCACAGACGACGAGCGACCATACTGCTAGGGGACGCGGAAGATTAGATGTCACAAACGAGCGGCCATACTACTAGGGAACGCGGAAGATTAGACGTCACAGACCGAGCGGCCATACTACTAGGGGAACGCGGAAGATTAGACATCACAGACCGAGCGGCCATACTACTAGGGGAACGCGGAAGATTAGACGTCACAGACCGAGCGGCCATACTACTAGGGGAACGCGGAAGATTAGACGTCACAGACCGAGCGGCCATACTACTAGGGGAACGCGGAAGATTAGACGTCACAGACCGAGCGGCCATACTACTAGGGGAACGCGGAAGATTAGACGTCACAGACCGAGCGGCCATACTACTAGGGGAACGCGGAAGATTAGATGTCACAAACCGAGCGGCCATACTACTAGGGGAACGCGGAAGATAGATGTCACAGACCGAGCGGCCATACTACTAGGGGAACTCGGAAGTAGACGTCACAGACCGAGCGGCCATACTACTAGGGGAACGCGGAAGATTAGACGTCACAGACCGAGCGGCCATACTACTAGGGGAACGCGGAAGATTAGACGTCACAGACCGAGCTGCCATACTACTAGGGGAACGCGGAAGATTAGATGTCACAAACCGAGCGGCCATACTACTAGGGGAACGCGGAAGATTAGACGTCACAGACCGAGCTGCCATACTACTAGGGGAACGCGGAAGATTAGACATCACAGACCGAGCGGCCATACTACTAGGGGAACGCGGAAGATTAGACGTCACAGACCGAGCGGCCATACTACTAGGGGAACGCGGAAGATTAGACGTCACAGACCGAGCTGCCATACTACTAGGGGAACGCGGAAGATTAGACGTCACAGACCGAGCTGCCATACTACTAGGGGAACGCGGAAGATTAGACATCACAGACCGAGCGGCCATACTACTAGGGAACGCGGAAAGTTAGACGTCACAGACCGAGCGGCCATACTACTAGGGAACGCGGAAGATTAGACGTCACAGACCGAGCGCCATACTACTAGGGAACGCGGAAGATTAGACGTCACAGACCGAGCGCCATACTACTAGGGGAACGCGGAAGATTAGACGTCACAGACCGAGCTGCCATACTACTAGGGAACGCGGAAGATTAGACGTCACAGGACGAGCGGCCATACTACTAGGGAGCGCGGAAGATTAGACGTCACAGACCGAGCGGCCATACTACTAGGAACGCGGAAGATTAGACGTCACAGACCGGAGCGGCCATACTACTAGGGAGCGCGGAAGATTAGACGTCACAGACCGAGCGGCCATACTGCTAGGGGAACGCGGAAGATTAGACGTCACAGACCGAGCGGCCATACTGCTAGGGGAACGCGGAAGATTAGACGTCACAGACCGAGCGGCCATACTACTAGGGGAACGCGGGCAACTGTGCTTGTGATTACAGGACGGGCGGCCATATTGGTAGGGGAAGGGGGAGATTCAGATTGTCACAGCCTGTGTCGGGATGTGGGAGTCGTACTGTCCGGTGGAGTCTGGCCTCGGGCGGGAGGAGAACTTTCTGTCCCTGGAAGACTTGCTCATGTCCCAAGAGAAGTTGCCGTGTCGAACCGAGAGCGCCTTCCCGCGCTTGGGATTCCTGGACAAAGGAGGAGACAGCGAGCTGATCCCCGAGGTAACCCAGAAATTGAGGGGGGGGGATCTCTGAGGTAACCCTGAGAGTGGGGAGGGGGGGGTCTGAGGTAACAGTGATAATGGGGAGGGGGGGGTCTGAGTAACCCTGAGAGTGGGGAGGGGGGGTCTGAGGTAACCCTGATAGTGGGGGGGAAGAGGGCTCTGGTAACCCTGATAGTGGGGGGGGGGGTCTGACGTAACAGTGATAATGGGGAGGGGGGGGTCTGATGTAACCCTGATAGTGGGGAGGGGGGGCCTGTCTGAGGTGAACCCTGGTTGAGTAGTGGGGGGGAAGAGGTCTGAGGTAACCCTGATAGGGGGGGGGGGTCTGACGTAACAGTGATAATGGGGAGGGGGGGTCTGATGTAACCCTGATAGTGGGGAGGGGGGGTCTGAGGTAACCCTGATAGTGGGGAGGGGGGTCTGAGGTAACCCTGATAGTGGGGAGGGGGGGTCTGAGGTAACCCTGATAGTGGGGAGGGGGGGTCTGAGGTAACCCTGATAGTGGGGAGGGGGGAGTCTGAGGTAACCCTGATAGCGGGGAGGGGGGAGTCTGAGGTAACCCTGATAGTGGGAGGGGGGGTCTGAGGTAACCCTGAGAGTGGGGAGGGGGGGTCTGAGGTAACCCTGATAGTGGGGAGGGGGGAGTCTGAGGTAACCCTGATAGCGGGGAGGGGGGGGTCTGAGGTAACCCTGATAGTGGGGGGGAGGGGGGGTCTGAGGTAACCCTGAGAGTGGGGGGGGGGGGTCTGAGGTAACCCTGAGAGTGGGGAGGGGGGTCTGAGGTAACCCTGAGAGTGGGGAGGGGGGTCTGAGGTAACCCTGAGAGTGGGGAGGGGGGTCTGAGGTAACCCTGAGAGTGGGAGGGGGGGGTCTGAGGTAACCCTGAGAGTGGGAGGGGGGGGGTCTGAGGTAACCCTGATAGTGGGGGGGAGGGGTGTCTGAGGTAACCCTGAGAGTGGGGAGGGGGGTCTGAGGTAACCCTGAGAGTGGGGAGGGGGTCTGAGGTAACCCTGATAGTGGGAGGGGGGTCTGAGTAACCCTGATAGTGGGGAGGGGGAGTCTGAGGTAACCCTGATAGTGGGGAGGGGGGGGTCTGAGGTAACCCTGATAGTGGGGGGGGGGGGGGGGTCTGAGGTAACCCTGAGAGTGGGGAGGAGGGGGGTCTGAGGTAACCCTGAGAGTGGGGAGGGGGGGTCTGAGGTAACCCTGAGAGTGGGGAGGGGGGGTCTGAGGTAACCCTGAGAGTGGGAGGGGGGGGTCTGAGGTAACCTGAGAGTGGGAGGGGGGGGTCTGAGGTAACCCTGAGAGTGTGGGAGGGGGGGTCTGAGGTAACCCTGATAGTGGGGGGGAGGGGGGTCTGAGGTAACCCTGAGAGTGGGGGGGGGTCTGAGGTAACCCTGAGTGGGGAGGGGGGGGGGTCTGAGGTAACCCTGAGAGTGGGGAGGGGGGTCTGAGGTAACCCTGAGAGTGGGAGGGGGGGGGGTCTGAGGTAACCCTGAGAGGGGAGGGGGGGGTCTGAGGTAACCCTGAGAGTGGGAGGGGGGGTCTGAGGTAACCCTGATAGTGGGGAGGGGGAGTCTGAGGTAACCCTGATAGTGGAGGGGGGGGGTCTGAGGTAACCCTGATAGTGGGGGGGAGGGGGGTCTGAGTAACCCTGATAGTGGGGGGGAGGGGGGTCTGAGGTAACCCTGAGAGTGGGGAGGGGGGGGGTCTGAGGTAACCCTGAGTAGGGGGGGGGTCTGAGGTAACCCTGAGAGTGGGAGGGGGGGGGTCTGAGGTAACCCTGATAGTGGGGGGGAGGGGGTCTGAGGAACCCTGAGAGTGGGAGGGGGGGGGTCTGAGGTACCCTGAGAGTGGGAGGGGGGGGTCTGAGGTAACCCTGATAGTGGGGGGGAGGGGGGTCTGAGGTAACCCTGAGAGTGGGAGGGGGGTCTGAGGTAACCCTGAGAGAGATGGAGGGGGGGGTCTGAGGTAACCCTGAGAGTGGGAGGGGGGGGGTCTGAGGTAACCCTGATAGTGGGGAGGGGGGGGTCTGAGGTAACCCTGATAGTGGGGGGGAGGGGGGGTCTGAGGTAACCCTGAGAGTGGGGAGGGGGGTTGAGGTAACCCTGATAGTGGGGCAGGGGGTCTGAGGTAACCCTGATAGTGGGGAGGGGGGGGTCTGAGGTAACCCTGATAGTGGGGCAGGGGGGGTCTGAGGTAATCTGTTACTCTTGGCAGCACCGGTTTTATCGGCGGCTGCTCGTTGTGTCCCAGTGATCGCCCTGTGGGGTTTTCTCGGAATTTCATTGACATGTGGTTATTAACCATTTCTCACCAGGGCAGTAAAATGGAGCTCCCGCTGTGGCTGACTAAGGGTCTGTATGACCACAAGCGCCGGATCCTTTCCGTGGAGCTGCCAAAGACTTACAGAGAAGGGTGGCGCACAGTCTTCAGTGCCGACGCTAACGTGGTGGACCTGCACAAAATGGGCCCTCATTATTATGGGTTCGGCTCCCAGCTCCTCAACTTCGACAGTCCTGAAAACACAGAGATAGCCAAGACCCTGCTTCAGGTAATGCTGGCAAACGTTGGCAGACATGCTACATAAACTCCTAACCCGTCCACGGTTTTATGTGTCCTGCCTGCGGCATTCCATGCTGCCTAGCTGTTCAAGGAGGAGGTCAGCGCAGAGATAACAGGCTGCTCTCCTGCATAGTCTATGCTGGTGGATTTTAATCTGAAGCCCCAGGGAAACGCACACTCTGGTCACGTACCAGTACAATGATCGCGTGCCTTTTGGCTATTGGTCCCCAGAATTACTTTATTAGCAGGCATAGTAACAGGGCATTGTGCCAGGTTGAAGTAGGGGGGCAGGTGCTCCCTGGTGGCATGACCTCACCTGCCAAGCTTCATGGAAGGAGCTGATTGGTTTAAAACACCCGCAGTGATTTTAATTTTAAAACTGGACTCGTGCTTTTATTTGCTTTTTCCTCCTTTTTATCTGCTCTCAGCAGCAATGAAGAGGTTAACATTTATGAAGAAAACAAGTTTTCCCCAGCATATCATATAATCCCACCCAGAGGACAGCAAGTCTTCTTTCTTGCTGTTCCTCTCAGCGAAATAAGTATAACTCTCAGTTTCTTTTATTTTGTGCTGTATTTCTCTGTCTACGGGGCACAGACTCATCCCGGTCTCAGTCGCGGAGGTCTGTATCCCTACTGCGTCTGACGTTGGATGGTGTCTGCAGCGGCCAAAAGTGTTTTTTTTTTCGCACCCAGGAAGATGTGTCATCCCGGGGGTAGGGGCTACCTTTTCTCATCTGGCATCAAGGAGTTTTTCTTGGGATGCGTGGCGTCACTGCATTCCGCATCTTCTCGAGTAGCACTAGTGGGAAGGACCGCCTTATTTTTTCCAGCACAGCGCCATTTTCCCTCACTATATACTAGACGCAGATCGCTGCGGTAATGTCCTTGTATAAACCCAGACAGAGCACAACCATCCTCCCTCAAAGATCCCCCCCCCCCACACTCATGGTTACCTCAGGTATCCCCACCATCTTACACTCTGGGTTACTTCAGGGATCAGCTTGCTCTCTCCTCCTTTGTCCAAGAAGGCGCTCTCGGATCGACACGGCAACTTCTCCAATTCAGGTGGCAAAAATGTTTCTGGCGTTTCACTTGTCTCCCATTCTTCCTGTCCTCAGCTCTGTGGTGCTTCACGAAGCTGTTAGTTACCGCCCTCCGCTTGAGGGGGGGGGGGGGTTCGCCTCATCATTTATTTGGATGACCTCCTCCTTTATGTTGAGATGAAGGGATCTCCTACTCCCCCCACCTCCAATGGACAATCTCACTGCTCCAAGATTTGGGATTCCTAATCAATGAGAAGTTCCTCCTGATCTCGTCGCAGAAGATTACGTTTTTAGGGTTCCTCCTGGATTCCTGAAACAGATTTCTATACCTACTGGATTCCAAAATTCGCAAAATTTGCTGTCAGGTCAACCTTCTCTGGTGGGTGCTTACTCTGTGACTGCTGGCCAGAGTTATCGGACTACTACTTGCAGCGAGACTTGCGGTCATTCCAGCTCCTCTTCACTATTGGCCTTCCAACAGCCCATTTCCTGTGAGCGGGTTTGGCATACGTGGATGTGATCCATCTCTCGGAATGGAAAACCATTCTTTTTTATCATCAACCGACTCTTGACCATAGACTCAGACGCCAGCGGTTTGGGATGGGGAGCTCACTGCGATGGCTCGGAGACGGGAGGACGAGGGTCCCCGCAGCAGACATTTCTCCACATCAACTCGTTGGAGTTGCTAGAGGGCCAGTTTGCTGTTTCATCAAGGGATCAACTCACCGCAGCATTCTGTTATGCATGGACAACTTCCGTCAGTATGAAACCTCAATGCCATGGTGGGCCCCAGATCGGAGTCCCTAACCTTTGAAATTCTGAGACCACTGCCTTCAGACAGGCATACAAGTGCATGCTCAATTCATTCCTGGACTGAGCAGTCTGGTGGCACAATGGAATTCCAGACATCTGACTGATTCAGGAGATTGGCGAATTCTGTCATCAGTGTTCTCTGAGATCGTGGCTCTGTGGGGTCCTCTTCGATGTGCATTGTTTGCATCTAGACAGAACGCCCATCTGCCAAATTTCTTCAGCTGGCGCCCGGACGCACTAGCAGAACGCGTTTCTCCAGGAATAGTCCGGGGACCGTCGCTATGCCTCTCCTCTGTTTACGCTCCTAGCCGTCTTGCAAGTTTGCGATCAGATGATGACAATTGTCCATGTGACACCCTACTGGCAGAGTCAAGATTTGGTTTCCATCTCTGCTGGAGTTGACAATCGACTTTCTCAGAATGCTACGACTCTGTTCAGATATTCTCAGGGATTCGGACAACAATCCCCACTCTTGTTGTACATACTGGCTTGGATGATTTCCGCTTCTCCTGGCAGAGCCAGAGAATTTTGGACAGGACTGGGTAATTGTTACTACAGGCATGAGCCCCTGGTACCGGGACACCTATAAATCTGCCAGGGACTGATGGGCTTCATGGTGCATGGGAAGGCATCAATGAATCTTGGCTTCTGTGACTTTTGTTCTAGATTTTTTGACTTCTGTATTTGATACTATCGGACTTTGAATGTTTATTTCTCGGCAATCTCAGCAGGTGACCTTGGATTTCCGGGTATGGCGGCCTGTCGACATCCATTAGTATGTCGGTTGTTGCACGGGTATGCTTTCCTAGACATCTGTGGCCAAGGTATACCTCTACCTGGGACGTTTCCTTAGTTCTTCGTTTCCTGGAAGGCTGGCCAGATAATGAAGGCTTATCTTTATAACAGTTGTCAGCGAAATTGGTCATGTTTTTTTTTGTTTTCGTGTAAATGTCACGTCCCATGCCATTCAGGTCCACCAGCGCCCGACATCAGGATACTCACTGGCTGTATTCTGCTTCCCTAAGCAAAGCTGTGAGGCGTGGATGCTTTAGACTAGCTGTCTGTATTTGACCAGTACTCACACAATGACGTTCAGCAGATGGCTTCAACGCAGCAAAACTGACACGTAGAAAGATGAATCCAGTTGAAGACTTTAATGATCAGACTGACAATCTTGACTAGTGTACAGCAATGCAGGTAAAACGACATTAGATTTGTCCAGCAGTGAGAGCAGAATGACTGCTATGTGACCAGGAAGTAACGAACAACAAGACACAGAGCAGAGGGGTGGAAACTAACTGGATGCAGAAAGCTATGGATGCCCAGCCGAGACAAAATAGCTATGAACTCAATAGCATGTAAGCAGCAGAGACAGATTCAACACAAAACAGAAAATATACATTAAATCCTAAATCATGGGGCATGACACTCCCCATCTGAAATCTTTAGATTTCAAAATAAACTAACACTATAACTTTAAATGTCCTCCTGGAAACCCAATGTGGAGACCTGAAAAACGAAGGTAAAGCATTCGATAATACAACTTTATAGCCAGTAACTAAGTCAACCGTCTTGAAGGTAGGCCATAGTTCCAGATGCGATGAATAATTTTAACAAGTTAACCCATCTTCGTGCTGGAGAAGCCGCTCTAGGCCAAAACTTCCACGACAGTTGTAATTCAACTGGCTGTTCGTTGAAAGGCTTCTGCCGAGAGCAGAAACTTTTAACTGACCTTTTCCCTTGGCAGGAGTATCAGTTCGGTGATTGGCCAGAAGAAACTATGTACCACACCTCTTTTTAGTCCCCTTGACCCTCACGTTTCGGATTCTTCCATCGTCACTAGACATAACCTGAGTGGCAAGACCCATTGGCGGGTGTTGGGAATCCACAAACTTCTGATCAGCTTTGCGCTGTTGTGTGACTGCGTATTTGTCGATCTCTCCTTCCTGGTGCTTGGATTTGAGCAGCCTCTTCTTGAAGTAAGCTTCAGCCAGGTGCTTTGAAACCTTGACACTTCAGATATTGACTTTTGTGGATGTTGGGATAACAAATTTCTGGTGAGCTCTACGCAGGGGCACCCAGTTGATAACCAGTGGCCCTGTTACCAGCAGGAGGCCAGACTGGAGATGCTTCAGAAAAAACACACGCTTCCCCCTGTGGCGTCCATTGAGGAGTATAAATACAGTCCCAGGAGTGATGGAGGAGCGCAAGTTGCGTTTGTGCTGACTGAAAGGATTCTTGCCATGGCTTAACAGCTTTCTTGGAACATTTTCAGTAGGATAATAGCGAGGCATTTTACGCAGTTTGACTACACGTTTTAAACCCATTCTTATCCCCACCGACTGTCTTTGACACAGTAGCTCTAGCCTTCTCCCTTTTCTATCTTTGTTTCTGGGGCTTTGTACTTGCACTTGTAGAGGGCTTTCCTGGCAGAACTGGAACATTTCCCGATTCCGCTGACAAGCACTGGATTTCGTCTGGCATGGATCTGGTTCTTCTTCACAGCCTCGGTTTTCTTCTTCGAGGTGTGCTTTAAAGAGGCAAATCGAGAAGCTGCTTGCTGTGGCTTGTTAGGTAGCTTTTCTCTAGGCGTACGAGAGGGTAAGGGTGCTACCCAGCTATTGGCATCATCCTGAGTGAATTCTTTATCCATCGTCTTGAGAAATTCCCTATCTTCTCTTGCCAGTGCCAGTTTGTTGTCATCATTGGTAGAATTGAACACTGTGGCTCCAAAGGTGTTATCCCAGGACTGAAAGGCCTTTAAATTTATCTTGGTCGTCATGCTGCCATTCGTTGCTGTTCAATTTCTCCTTCACTCTGTAATGGTGTGGGCATGGTTCAAGATGGGTGTTGCGACCATTTAGCAAGATATGTTTTGTAGGAAGCAATCTTGGTAGGTACCTTCATTTCCCTTATACAAACATTGCCTATGCTAACCCAACCTAGATCAAGGCTTTGAGCGAATGGAGCATCATGTGGACCATTAATTTGTTGCCGTACCTTATGTACTCTGAGGATATCTGCATTCTTGTCAAGGACTGGTATTTCGTTAGCTATAGTCTTCAGATGAGGATGGTGTAGGCCAGCTTCTGGTGTAGGGATCTCTTGCTTGTTAGATGGGATCTGGTTGCACTCGACCAGTGTGGGTAATTCCAGATTACCCCCAAGAGAGGCTACTACGAATCCGCTGGCTCTTCCAGAGACCTCTGTAATGCCACTACATGTACCTAAAAGTATAAGGGTAGGAATCTCCTTTTATGTTGAAAAGATCAAAGAGTTCCGCTCTTGCGAGGGACCAATTGCTCTGATCGTCCAGGATGGCGTATACTTTAGCAGACTTTCCTGAGTGATGTTTGTGTGATATGTTAACTAAGCATATTTTAGCACAAGACTTGTCGCAAAGATCTTCACGGCATACTGCTGTACAAGAAGAGGACACTATGGTAACTTCCTGATCTGTAGTCTCCCTGCCGTGCATTAACACGGGAGGGGAGTCTGTTGAGGTTGCAGGCATGTCCTGAGATGGATGTAGCGCCTGCACGTGATCCACACTATCGCATTCTATGCACTTGATAGGAAATTAGCAGTCTTTGGCAAAGTGCTCAGTAGAAGCACAACATCTGAAACCTACACCATATGTCTTTAGGAGCTCCTTGCGCTCTTGGAGTGGTTTCTTTCTAAAGGCGATGCACTTTTTAAGGGGATGTGGCTTCTTATGAATAGGACAAAGGCGGTTAGGGTTCTCAATAGGGATGCACCGATACCACTTTTTTAAGACCGAGTACGAGTACCGATACTTTTTAAAAGTACTCACCGATACCAAGTACCGATACTTTTATTTAATGTCATGTGACCGCTTTCCAATAAGAACAGACCATATAAAAATGCCCCCCGCTCGCATGTATATCCCCCCGATATATATATATATATATATATATATATATTCATACTGCCCCAGCTCATGGATTTGCCCCAGCTCACTCATGGATTTGCCCCAGCACATGGATAATGCCCCAGCACACACATGGGTTATTATGCCCCCACAGCTCACACATGAGTATGCCCCCCCCAGCTCATGGATATGCCCCCACATGGATATTGCCTCCAGCTCATGCATATGCCCCCACATGGATATGCCCCCTCATGGATATTGCCTCCAGCTCATGGATATTGCCTCCAGCTCATGGATATTGCCTCCAGCTCATGGATATTGCCTCCAGCTCATGGATATGCCCCATCATGGATATTGCCTCCAGCTCATGGATATGCCCCCACATGGATATGCCCCCTCATGGATATTGCCTCCAGCTCATGGATATGCCCCATCATGGATATGCCCCCACATGGATATGCCCCATCATGGATATTGCCTCCAGCTCATGGATATGCCCCCACATGGATATTGCCTCCAGCTCATGGATATGCCCCCACATGGATATTGCCTCCAGCTCATGGATATGCCCCATCATGGATATTGCCTCCAGCTCATGGATATGCCCCATCATGGATATTGCCTCCAGCTCATGGATATGCCCCCACATGGATATGCCCCCACATGGATATGCCCCCACATGGATATGCCCCCACATGGATATTGCCTCCAGCTCATGGATATGCCCCCACATGGATATGCCCCATCATGGATATGCCCCCACATGGATATGCCCCCACATGGATATGCCCCATCATGGATATTGCCTCCAGCTCATGGATATGCCCCATCATGGATATGCCCCATCATGGATATGCCCCATCATGGATATTGCCTCCAGCTCATGGATATGCCCCCTCATGGATATTGCCTCCAGGTCATGGATATGCCCCCTCATGGATATGCCCCCTCATGGATATTGCCTCCAGGTCATGGACATGCCCCCTCATGGATATGCCCCATCATGGATATTGCCTCCAGCTCATGGACCGCCCCCCCCCCGACTATACTTACCTTCCTGGGCGCCGCCGAGAATGTCTCCGCGCGCCCGCTCGTTGGAAGGACCCCAGCCGCGACCACGTGATCCCGGCTGGGGTCCTTCCAACGAGCGCGCGCGCGGAGACATTCCCCGGCGGCGCCCAGGAAGGTAAGTATCGTCGCGGAGAGCAGCTGCAGGGCCTATCAGCATTCAGACAGGCCCTGCAGCTGCTCAGTGTGTTAATACTTACCTTCCTGGGCGCCGCCGGGGAATGTCTCGGGCGCGCGCGCACGTTGGAAGGACCCCAGCCGGGATCACGTGGTCGCGGCTGGGGTCCTTCCAACGAGCGGGCGCGCGGAGACATTCCCCGGCGGCGCCCAGGAAGGTATGTATTGCGGAGAGTGCGGGGCCGGCTGTCCGAATGCCGATAGAGCATTCGGACAGCCGCCGCAGCCCCTCGGATACCGGAAGCCGGCTCAATGTCGGCTTCCGGTATCGGAAAAAATATCGGGGGTACTGCACGAGTACCAAGTACTCCTGCAGTACCCAGTATCGGCCCCGATACCGATACTAGTATCGGTATCGGTGCAACCCTAGTTCTCAATCTTTTCACCTTGTTTGCACTTGTCAGGAATTGAGGTAGGAGGGGGAAGGAAATTAGTCTTCACTGATACTGGACCCCTGCTGCCTCTGTGATTAAAGTGCGAGCTGTCGGACATCTGAGGAAGGATGCCTGCAGCGTGGAACTCGTAGGAAAAACTGGGGTCGTTCTTTGTTTCTGCAATGTCTCTTATGAACTCACAAAAGGTAGGGGAAAGGAGATATGGTTCACTCTTTTATACTTTGCTCCAAGTGCAGTCCATTTTTCCTGGATATTGTATGACAACTTTAAAACTATTGGGTTTACCCCATGAGCAAAGTGTCTCTTGGCCAGCTGCAGCTCCCAGAGAAGGTCACTGAGTTCCAAGTATTTCGGATTGTCCTTGCCGGAAATCTTTGGGAAACAGTGCAGGCGATTTCAACAGAGCATTCTCAATGGCTTCAGGGCTGCCATAGCTTTGATCAAGTCTTTGCCAAGCAGCGTCGAGACCTGACACTGGATTATTGTTGTGGACAGCTCTGCGTCTCTTGACACGTTCTGTGGACCAAGCCATCTGATCAGCAGGTCCAGTTCCTCAGCAGGAGTAATGCCAAGATCACTAATTGCAGTTCTGAAGGCACCATTCCAGCTTCTGTACTTTTCAGGCTGGTAATCAAAGTTCGAAAGGCTTGTCTTGGTGAGTTCACGGCAAGCCATGTATCTAGCAAACTAATACATGTCTGTTTTCTCTGACATTGGGCAGGGAAATTAAGTTTTAAAGGCGTTTGCAGTATTCTGGTTAAGTGACACATAGGGTAGTATGCGGTTGCATCTGTATTTAGCCCTGGAGTCGGTTTAACGTCCATAGACTCAGGCAGGCACGGTTTTATAGCTGTATGGTTGCCAGGATGAACTGCCGGAGGGTAGAATTGCATCTGAGAGTTAATGCATTGGGATTGCTGTTGCACTAGGGCGTGTGAAGAAAGTTCATGGTCATTAGCTAGTAGAGTATTGTACTGACCTTGGATGCAGGTTACTGCTAAAGAGACTTTTCCCTGTTTTGGAAGGTTGTCACAAGTGTCAGGAACATTTGATGTTGTGAGAGATTCACTGTTTTGCTTCGGTACATAGTACCTGCTGCGCTTAACGGAATCTTCTGTATCCACGTTGCATAAGCTGATGCTGTCTCTTTCACTTCCCCCAGCAGCTTGTTCTAGGATGCTCAGTGTTGCTATGGCTGTGGCATGCTCACACTGTTTCTCTAGGGCTTCTATTTCCGCTCTTATGCAAGCCTTTTCCGTTTCCATTAGGGATGCACCGATACCACTTTTTTAAGACCGAGTACGAGTACCGATACTTTTATTTTATGTCATGTGACGCTTTCCAATAAGAACAGACCTCATATAAAGCCCCCAGGTCTCATAGATATGCCCCCCTCCAGCTCATGGATACTGCCCCCCAGCTCATGGATATTGCCCCCCCAGCTCATGGATATTGCCCCCCCCCAGCTCATGGATATTGCCCCCCCCCAGCTCATGGATATTGCCCCCCCCAGCTCATGGATATTGCCCCCCCCCAGCTCATGGATATTGCCCCCCCCCAGCTCATGGATATTGCCCCCCCCCAGCTCGTGGATTTGCCCCCCCAGCTCGTGGATTTGCCCCCCCAGCTCGTGGATTTGCCCCCCAGCTCGTGGATTTGCCCCCCCCAGCTCGTGGGTAATGCCCCCCAGCTCGTGGGTAATGCCCCCCAGCTCGTGGGTAATGCCCCCCAGCTCGTGGGTAATGCCCCCCAGCTCGTGGGTAATGCCCCCCAGCTCGTGGGTAATGCCCCCCCTCCGCTCATGGATAATGCCCCCCAGCTCATGGGCTCATGGATTTGCCCCCAGCTCATGGATAATACCCCCCCCAGCTCACCTGGCACTCTCTGCTCATACTTACCTTCCTTTAGCGACGCTGGGAAAGTCTTCGTGCGCGCGCTCCTTGGAAGGTCCCCAGCCGGGACCACGTGATCGCGGCTGGGGTCCTTCCAACGAGCGCACGTGCAGAAACTTTCCCGGCGTCGCTAAAGGAAGGCAAGTATAAACAAAGTGAGGAGAGCAGCTGCAGGGCCTGTCCGAATGCCGATAGAGCATTCGGACAGGCCCATCGGCATTCGGACAGGCCCTGCAGCTGCTCTCCTCACTTTGTTTATACTTGCCTTCCTTTAGCGACGCCGGGAAAGTTTCTGCACGTGCGCTCGTTGGAAGGACCCCAGCCGCGATCACGTGGTCCCGGCTGGGGACCTTCCAAGGAGTGCGCACGCGAAGGCTTTCCCGGCGTCTCTAAAGGAAGGTAAGTATAAACATGTGAGGAGAGCAGCTGCAGGGCCTGTCCAAATGCCGATAGAGCATTCGGACAGCCGCCCCAGCCCCTAGGATGCCGGCTCCATGCCGGCTTCCGGTATCCGAAAAAAATATCGGGGGTACTGCACGAGTACCAAGTACTCCTGCAATACCCGGTATCGACACCGATACTAGTATCGGTATCGGTGCAACCCTAGTTTCCATAGCTGCTTCCTTGCGATCGGCGTCCATTTCCATCTCTTTCCTTTTTGCAAAGGCCGTCTGTATCTTCGTAGTTTCTGCTTTTGCCTGGGCTTGAATAAGCTGCAGACTAATTGATGAACTATTTGAATATTGTGAGGATTTTGACCTTGAGAGACGTGAGCTATTTGAATGCTTGCTAGATGCTGAAATGCGAGAAGCAGTCTCTTGGAGTTGGGCAATTCTCTCTTCTGCCTTTACTCTGGCCTGATGTACTAAATTGTCTCTTTCTGCATTAAGACATTTTAATTCATCTATCTTCTCTAAATTAGAGACATAAATGTGACAGTGGGCAAGATATTGAGCATGAGCTGTAGAAAGCTGTATTGAAACTTCTTTTAGTCAGGATGCATCACAAATAGGTTGTGTGATGGTGGAGACATAACTCCTCACCTGTTCCCAAAGCTGTGACATTTGCTGTGATTTCTCATAGTTTATGTCCATAAGTGTTTCAGTAATCTTCCATGTAGGTTTTGTATTGCGTTTGTTTCTGAGTGAATTTATATTCATTACTTCCACATCTAAAACAATTTGATTCTCCTGTGATGTTAGAGGGCTTCTTCTGTCTGCCATGCTTAAACTGAAGGCTGTTTACTTGTGCTGCAAGCTGGTGTTATAGCCTTTCGCTGCTGGTTTACTGAAAGCTGCGTACTTCTGCTGCAGCTGCTGTTAATGAATTTTACTAACTGCAGTAATGCTGCACAGTAATTGTCTTTTTACTATTCTGCTTCCCTAAGCAAAGCTGTGAGGCGTGGGTGCTTTACACTAGCTACGTCTGTATTTGACCAGTACTCACACGATGAAGTTCAGCAGATAGCTTCAACTCAGCAAAACTGACACGTAGAAAGATGATTCCAGTTAGGGATGCACCGATACCACTTTTTAAAGACCGAGTACCGATACTTTTTAAAAGTATTCACTGATACCGAGTACCGATACTTTTATTTAATGTCATGTGACGCTTTCCAATAGGAACAGACCTCATATAAAAATTTATATGAGATTGACCGCAGCTCACATGGATTTGCCCCAGGTCTCATGGATTTGCCCCCAGGTCTCATGGATTTGCCCCCAGGTCTCATGGATTTGCCCCCAGGTCTCATGGATTTGCCCCCAGCACTCATGGATTTGCCCCCAGCACTCATGGATTTGCCCCCAGCACTCATGGATTTGCCCCCAGCTCACATAGGTTTGCCCCCAGCTCACATGGGTTTGCCCCCAGCTCACATGGGTTTGCCCCCAGCTCTGATGGATATGTCCCCAGGTCTGATGGATATGTCCCCCAGGTCTGATGGATATGTCCCCCAGGTCTGATGGATATGTCCCCCAGGTCTGATGGATATGTCCCCCAGGTCTGATGGATATGTCCCCAGGTCTGATGGATATGTCCCCCAGGTCTGATGGATATGTCCCCCAGGTCTGATGGATATGTCCCCAGGTCTGATGGATATGTCCCCCAGGTCTGATGGATATGTCCCCCAGGTCTGATGGATATGTCCCCCAGGTCTGATGGATATGTCCCCCAGGTCTGATGGATATGTCCCCCAGGTCTGATGGATATGTCCCCCAGGTCTGATGGATATGTCCCCCAGGTCTGATGGATATGTCCCCCAGGTCTGATGGATATGTCCCCCAGGTCTGATGGATATGTCCCCCAGGTCTGATGGATATGTCCCCCAGGTCTGATGGATATGTCCCCCAGGTCTGATGGATATGTCCCCCAGGTCTGATGGATATGTCCCCCAGGTCTGATGGATATGTCCCCCAGGTCTCATGGATTTGCCCCCAGCTCGAACGCTGGGGAAGCTGGCCGTGTGCATGTAAAGCACGCGGCCAGCGTTCCCCTCCGGTGCGCCGCGATACTCACCCATCCTGAAGGTCCGGTCGCTGGGCAGTGATGCGATCACGTGGCCGCCGGGCGCATCCAGCCGAGAGGCAGCGTCACAGGAGCGCCCAGTGGCCGCGGGAACGCATCACTGCCCAGCGACCGAACCTTCAGGATGGGTGAGTATCGCGGCGCGCCGGAGGGGAACGCTGGCCGCGTGCTTTTCATGCACGCGGCCAGCTTCCCCAGCCCCGCGGATACCGGCAAGCCGGCCCAGCGCCGGCTTCCGGTATCGGCGGGATGTATCGGGCCGTTTGCACGAGTAACAAGTACTCGTGCAAACGGCAATATACCGATACTAGTATCCGTATCGGTGCATCCCTAATTCCAGTTGAAGACTTTAATGATCAGACTGACAATCTTGAAATGGTTTACAGCAATGCAGGTAAAAAGACATGAGATTTGTCCAGCAGTGAGGGCAGAATGGCTGCTATGTGACCAGGAAGTAACTAACAGGATGCAGAAAGCTATGAACTTTATAGCATGTAAGCAGCAAAGGCAGATTCAACACAAAACAGAAAAATATACAATAAATCATGGGGCAAGACAGGCTGCGTGCTGACTGATATCAGGAATCCTGGTAGTCACGGGTCAGGCATGCGGCAGGGCGCAGTGTAATGACGCGACACCCGCCGGGTTTAAAGCAGTCTGTGCCCTGATGTGGTTTACACACCCCACAGTGCTCTCCTATGTCTGACGACCCTCTCTATGTACCAAACCCGGCAAGTCTGTTAACCTTTTCTGTGTACCGAACTCAGCAAGTCTAAGATCCATTCTATCTTTCCTGGTGTTAAGACCCCCAACCCTGTTATTCTGTCTGACCAAGTGTGATATTATGGGTCCTGGTGCTGGTTAGCTTCCTTAACCCTTTGTGGTTATGTCTTGCTCTGCTCTCTGGAAATAAGTAGCTTTGTCAACCGCTCAAGGATCAGAAGGGTAGATAGTGCTCTGTGTATAGGGACCGGCCTCATAGATCCTAGGGGGAATTGTGACCGTAAACGTGTGTTTGAGGTGAGAACCCTTGATAATCTCTTGTCGTGCTATTCACCCAGATGGTCCTCTGGGACAAATCAAAATAAAAGCCAAGACCTCTATTACCTCGGTTTTCTTCCCTGCTCTCCTGGACTATCCCTTGTTATGCCCAGTATGGTGCCTTCAGGATTATGCGACTCGTTTCTGTTTTCCGTGTGTTGTTTTTTTTTTTTTTGTCTTTTTGTACCCCTCATGCCACGGTATCCTCTTCTCCCTTGGAATGCTGGGCTCAGTGGCTGTTGGAGTTGTCCGGGTGATATTTCCTGTTTTGGTGCACATTTGGTCAGGGTTGCCATGGCTTCCACGGCCCTGGCGGCAGCCTGTTGGTTGGAGGATGTTATGAGGTCGGCAGACTGGTCAAGGAATCTACGGTTAGGCTTTTCTGTGTCTGTCCAGTTTCTCATTGGACGGAGTCGGTTCTTTGAACTAACAAATAGGAGCCTCAAAGTCCGGTTTTAGAATTGTAAAACTTTTTCATGACAAAGTTTTGATCTTAATAAGGACTTGGAGGCGAGTATTTCCCTCCCTTTATGTGGATTCTAATAAACCTTACGCATTGTGTCCCATGTCCTGTTTATTTTAGACGCTTGTTTCACTGGTTTGCTGTTTTCTAATAACCCCTTTTGAGGGGATATATTTTTCTTTTTTTGAAAAATTTTTCCTGACTTATTATGCTGACAGTTGCGGCTCCTTTCTAGCCCCTCTCTCGTGGCTTTGTTTTCTTTCAGCTTCATGTTAATCTTCTACTGAGTTTTGGTAACCGTTTGAAGTTTCATCCTGATGATGTTTTCTCAGTTCTGTTTTGGACTTTTGTTCTTGTTTTCGTTTGGACTTTCTATGTTTGCAAGAAAGGAGTTGCTGTCCTATGGACAGGATTATATGACATGCTGGGAAGGGGATGGGCTCTTACTTGGGTGGTTCCCTGGTGTAGGAAAACGTTTTTTTTTTCCTTCATGTTAACCTCTTCATTGCTGCTGAGAGATTAACCTCTTCTCTGCAGTTGATGTGTGCAGGACGTCTTGGGGATTCCCCGCTACATGTGGAGGACGTCCCCCACATGTCATGGGGTCTCCACAGTGAAGGGGGAGACCCCAGCTGCTCGGGACAGGGTCCTGGCACGGTCTGACTTCATTGAAGTCAGACTGTCTTGTTAGACCCCGGCTCACTGACGTCAAAATGTCCTGGCGCAATGATTTAATTTCCAGGCACCCGCTGGGGCAGAGACATGAGAGTGCCTGACAGGGAGGTGGTCCATTTTTGGACCCCTTTCCCGAACTGTAAGGACCACAAAAATAAGAGGCATCGCTAGAAAGATCACAGTCTGACCTTTCCAGCGATGCCTCTTAACCTGCCAGTCCTGTGATCCAGCATCGTATTGCGGACTTTTCCCAGAGGTGGCCAGCCTCCGGCGCCTCCTCCACCCACTCACTGATGTCATTGCTCATGGGCACGTGAAGTCTGTAAGGGAATTGACCCCTAGTTGCCCAGTGTTTTCCCTATGGTGGAGATAGGCGATACTGGGGTCCTAAGGACCCCCCTGATTGGAGGCAGCTAGAGGGCAATGTGTTGTTGCAAAGGCCAGAGCATGTGTAAAAAATAATAATTTGTAATGCAACTCTATTGTTCACTTTTCGATTCTATTGTGAACAATGATGCACTAAGTGCTCTCATTTTACTCGATGAAAATTTTAGTTTACGTGATCTTAGCCAAAACTGAATATTTTCTCAAATACAGTAACCGGTTCCCATTTCTAAATGTAAAAAAACAAAACAAGAAAAAGCGGAAAAAGAGCCCCCATAGAATATATACATGCTGTAAATGATCGAAATATGAATGGAAATTCCCCTTTTTTTTTGAAAAAAAAATAATTTTGTTATATCCATCTGCAGAGTCTGCTGGAAATTTATATATATATATATTTTTTATTTATTTATTTATTTTTTGGGTCGTACAATAAAACATGACTTCAAATCACGTTTAAACCTGAGGAGCACACAACGGTAAAAATGAACTCCTCACATAGGGGTGGATTGACTCAGCAGTGAAGGGGTTAAAAGAAGAGAAAGCAAATACTCTCCTCTGAGTACTTATGACGGAAAGTTTTGATTTTAATGAAATTGTAAAAATTTACAATTGTGATCATCAGGGCTGCAAACTGACTTGTTTTAACAATTTACTGAATCTGCCCCTTAAATCCCTTTACGCGCTGGATACTGCAAGCAAACTGGTGGTGCGGAGACTGCAAACTGTGCCACGTTCTTTGTGTGAGACGCTGGCACATACCAGGGTGACTTGGAAGGTTTATGCAGCAGATGAAGTGATGAGTTCTGTGAAGTGCATGGTAACCCCAATGTCAGGCTCCCAGCACCAGGTTCCCCTGTTAATTCCAGTCTGTTTGCCAGATGATAATGCGACGCAGGGACATTCAGGAGATGTTGGCTGTGATTGTCGTCTTCCCTTTTTCATTCTAGACCTTTGTTGGACGTTTCCGGCGAATCATGGACTCCTCCCAGAACGCTTACAATGAGGACACCTCGGGCCTGGTAGCACGGCTGGATGAATTGGAGCGGGGCTTATTCCGAGCTGGCCAGAAAGGACTGAATGCATTTCAGAGCTGGGAAAGGGGAAAAGCTGCTCAGATCACGGCCTCGGGCCTGGTGCAGAGCTATCGCAAGAGGAAGTTTAATGAGACAGAGACGTGAGAAGGTGATGGGAAAGCTTTGCACACCAGGCAACCTCCCGTCCCTCCCTCACAGTATGAACTGTCTGCTTCTCAAGGAGCCGTATCTCAGTGGAAGGAGTCACCCTGCAGGTGGCATGTTTTCCAGGGGAGTGAGTGTTTTGTGGGTGTCGCATGGTGAGAGGGACTTTTATAATGCATACACTGACCAATAAAATATGGATTTAATATTCCACATGGAGCAAGACACATTAAGGCGCAGGGCTCATGACTCCCAGAACGCTGGGGATGTTACTGCCCTCTGCTGCTCAGAGTGCTGCGGGGCACGATGTGCGTCTGCTTGGGAGGGTGCAGTGCTTTCTCTACTAATGTGATGTCACTGGGACAGGAAATAAAACGTCATGTTCGTACAGATACAGACGTGCTGGTTTTTATATGAAATCCACTAATTTTTGGTAAAGCAGAGATCACAGGGGCGTTTGGTGGCTGTATAATCTGCCTCCTATAGGTTGGGGTTTCTCACCTCCCCTGACAGGCTCTGCTGACTGACGTCCCCCTGCTGTGCCAAAGGGGTAAGGATGAGTGAGGTGTGTAATGGGTCCACGCCGGGTCTGTCCAGGGCCCCTTACTATGCATCTCTCTGCCACAGAACTGCTGCAAGGACTGGTAAACACCTCCCAGGCCCGCAGGGCAGCCCCAGTACCCAGAGGGAGAGAAGCTCCCAAAACCCTCAGCCAGACACTGGATAGAGGGGGAACGGAATACCTCTGAATTACACCCAGAATATGGCTGTATACACAGCTTTAACCCCATTCACTGCCAGGTTTCACATTAAACCACTGCAGGGACCAGTGAATTTTTAGAAATCAAATCTGCACAATACATATGTTTAAAACAGGGCTGCCAAACTCACAGGCCCCCAGATGTTGAGGCCTACAATTCCATGAATTCTTCCAAGGTAATAGATGGCCAGGGATTCATGGGTGTTGTAGTTTACTAAAATCTGGTGGAGCTGGAGTTTGTCAGCCTTGCTTTAAACTGTGCCTGACACTCATAAAAGCACATAACCACATGTATGCGTTATTTGACGGGGAGCCAGCACCATCTCTTCGCAACATATCATTACTTCATCTCCCCAATACACACATACAACAGCAAAGGACACCTGCAGGGAAAAAAAAAAATCAGATTTTTATAAACGTCCCCCTGCATTAGGATCATTTAATTTGTACACCAAATATAGGAGTTAAGAGGCTCATCTGAATCTCCGGATATCCTTTCCTCGCCCCCTCTCGTGATCTCGACACCTCAAGGACCAGGAGGGAGTCGGCTTGCCAGGAACCAGAATGGATTCAGCTCGTGGTAAAATAACATTTATTTAAAAACCATAAAAATGACAAATGAACAGTAACCAATGCGTTTCATCCCCTTACTGCATTGGGACTTAATCTTCCCAATACAGCTTGGGATGATCTTCAAGACAACTGGCTCCAAGCTGTTCGGTCCTTTTTGGTTGTCATGGCTGAGGATCTGAAACTTTAGGTTGTAGTTGTAAACTGTGAGGGAGTAGCTGGCAATTCCAGTTGGATACCTCTGTCAGAAGGGTCTCCCTCGCTCCAGGATCTCCCGAGAACAGCGCTCTTGGCCTGGGTATCGCACAGGGATCACCCCCAGTAACTGAGCGAGAGTGGCACCGAGTGAGAAACCCCTTGGTTTAATTTGAACATGCAAGTCACAAAATGTTAAGGGATGACTGGAATAAATATGTACATTAAGAATTTAAATCGAGAACCCCTGATGGGTGACTTCTCGAATCTTCAACCGTCAACATGTAAAATAACAAGAAATATAGAGGCTTCAGTGCATGAGAAATATAAACAAGAAAAACATAGGGCAGTATTACAGATGCAGAATATAGCACAAATCCCCTGCTAAAAAGCGACGTTCACAAGTAAGATTGTTATAAGAAACATCAATAATACTCAGCCAACGTGGCTGACTACGTGAGTATTATTGATGTGCTTTATAACAATTTTACTCTTATGGACCGCCTAACAACGCCGTTGGCCAATCCTTGTTGTCCACTGGACACGTCTGTGGATGACCCAGGTCGGCTGACGGACAGGCCGTCGAACAAAAAAAAAAATCGACAAACCCGCGTTGGTGGGGAAGGGGGAGGACTTGCTGTGGGGAGAAAAAAAAAAACTCTCCTTGGTCCTGAAACAGAGTTTCAGGACCAAGGACAGCCCTGTCGAACACAGCTGTAACAGGAAGAAAAAAAACTCGCCGAAAGCTGTGGGAATGAAAAAAGGAAACGGGAAACCACACTTTAGCTTAAAAAAAAAAAAAAAACTAGGCTCTTTGCGGATGAAAAGAATAAATAGTTTAATAAAAACGAAAAATATAATTTTACATTAAATCTCATGGGCTTCTCCCAGTGAACTGAATCACTTCTCTATGGAACAATTTCCTGGCTGTGGCATGGCACTTAACAATATAATTCATCTTTTTCATGTAAATTGTATCCGACCGTCCGATTTCCTGACAAATCCCATTTGAAATGGGAAAGATCACTAAAGTCGTCCGATGGTGGTCGGATGCAGCAGAAGAAGGCTAATTCCCCGCCATGTTGTGGGATCCGTTGGACAACGACAGACAATATCGGATGTTCACACCAGTGGACAGCCAGCTTTAGCAGCCATTTTAGCAGCTTTCCGCGTGTCTTGAAGATGGTCCTTTTTTTTTTTTTTGGGGGGGGGGGGGGGTGGCGGCAATTTCAGGGTACCATTTAAGATAGCTTGGATCCCCATGATGTCACAGTCTGAAACACACCCAAGTCTGCGACGGGGGCCTGCAGCGAAATCTTGTGGAAGTTATCTCTTGTATCTGATGGAGCTCCCTTCTGAAAATCACCCTAACCACAGCTCCCTGAGGATGACCCTAACCCCAAAAGAGCACCCTGATGGGGCAAAGTGTTTCTGGGCCAGTGGGTAAATTTTTGGCAGATGTCTCCATTTAAGGTGAACGGAATGCAGTCTTTGTGGATTGGCTGGCACATCAAGCTCCTGATGGTGATTGGTTGAAAGCTCTGGAGCCCCGTGGAGCTGCTATCCTTGCTGCTGAATAGGTTTCAGCACCCAGAATAGCTGCTGTCCTTGGTACTGACTAGGTTTTAGCACCATAGACAGCCTCTGCCGAACACAGCCAGACAGAAGGAAAGAAAAAAAAAACCTGCGTTCGGCAAATAAGAGCCTCGTTTTAAAATAAATTATGAATCCAAAAATATCCCAAAATGCCTAACAAAAGGAAACCCATTGAATAAATATTAAATAAAAGATTTTTCTTTTTAGTTTTTTACATTGAAGCCTGTGGGATTATTTTGTAAGGCTGGTCTTTTCTTTTTGGGACGGCTGGTAGAAGAGGGGGATAATAGAGGGAGGAGGAAAGAAGTGGAATAAAGAGGAGAGAGGACAAGGAGGGGCGAAGAAAAAAAAATTAATAAAATTCACTGATAAGACAGGGAGGACGGGAAAGGCAGCCCAAAATAAAGTGGCACTCAGCAGCACGCCCCTGAGACCCCGCAGGGTAACAGAGGGAAACACAGGGCATAGGTCACCGAGGGGACAGAAAGAGCCTAGGTGACTGCCCCACGGCTCACCCTCAGCAAAACCATACCTCCTATCCCGAAAAAAAATTATTTAGCAGGGGAATAGAGAAGGGGAAAAGCGGGGGGAAGGGGCGTGAGGTCGCAATACAGCCGATTTTAAAGTAAGTCCAGGGTAAAAAAAGAGAAAAGAAAACCGTTTCGATGTAGGCTGAATGAAAAAGAACAGTCAAGTCCCAGAGATTAGTCCGGTGCAGAAGGCAGCTGGTCAGGAGGGGACAGCGGTGGTTCCCCGTTAGCGCTACTCAGGTGGCGCTGCAGGCCTAAGGCCGACAAGTGGGTCTAGGCCTCCTCCAGAGTCGAGGCCACCAGAACCTCAGTTTCATGATGAATAAGCAGGGAGCCAGATACTCCCCAACGGTAGCGGACCCCGTGAGCCCGTAGTATTGCCGTAACGGTTCCAAATCGTCGCCAGGGCCAGAAACGGAAGATCCCGGAAGACCGTGACATCCATTCCGTCAAATCGGAGTGGGGGAGCTACGATCGTCGCCCCCAGAAAGCGTTCTCGCACAAGGACATCTCCCAGCATTCTAATGACGTCCTTCGTGGCAGTCTGAGGGGCCGCCGCCGCCTTACGGACCCTAAGCGCACCGAATCCGGGGTATCCTTGGGGAGAGAAAGGATGGCCCTTACCATCCTGTTGGCCAGTAGTCGGAGGTCCGAGGCAGGCAAAGCGTCAGGTATCCCCCTCAACTTCAGGTTCCGCCGTCTGTGGGGCTTCCATGGCCAGCAAGGCGGATTGCAATCCAGCAACCTGGACTCGAAGAGCTTTCAACACCGGTAAAGGCCTCCGCTTGTGATGTCTCCAAAGAGCAGGTCCTGGTATCAAGCTCAAGCACCTCCGCACAGAGAGAGGAGGTACGCTCTGACCTCTCCATCTCCTTGGCTCATGAGGCGCGGGCGTCCGCCAAGAGGGCTCGGATGTCCCGCCTCGTCGCCGGAAGGTCCTCCGAGTCCTGCGGGGTAAGTTGGGAGACTTGCGTGGTGTCGGCAGGGTCCACAGCACAAGGCGCCACAACTGCCGGGGATTGGGGCAGAGTGATCGCATCCCTCAGGCCCGCCAGCGAGAACCGAATGTCAGGAAGACGGGGGCACTCCTCCACTGCTCCAGCTTTCTTATCCTGTTTGCCCATTATCTGGTGGTACACGGGGATGAAGGAGAAAGCGAGAGCACGAGGCAGCAAAATGGCAGTGTCTTCCTACACCAGGCCCGAAAACACCAGCTCTCAGTCAATGCGGACGAGTAGAAGTCCCGCGGTAAAAAATTAAACGTTCAACCCGTCCTGGGGCAGCTCTTTAGGGAAATAAAGCAGGGATAGTCGATATGCAGCGAAAAAAAACATAAAATCGGAGTAATTCTGCAGGAGCTGCTCTCTTCAGGCACCTAGCCACCTTCATTAACTCTTTCAATACAAACATGTGAACTTCATTTTTTTCATTCTAATATAAAAGAAAACAACCCCATTTCCATCCTTATTTATTTATATGCAGATTTAGTGCACCGTTTGAGAAACTAAAGTCTCAGTGAGGTGTCCTTGGCCCTCACTGTAACAAAAAGCTCCACACTCTTTAGTGCAGCAGGCAGGGATTTCGCAGAATACAGGGAGAGAGGTGGAGTCAGTCGCTGCTGTACAGGGATACGATTCAGGGGGTTATGAGTGTAAATCGCTGTACAATACAGATACAAGATGTTGCTGTGATTGCCATACACAGGCATTATGCAGCACATACAGATACAAGATGTTGCTGTAATTGCCACACACAGGCATTATGCAGCACATACAGATACAAGGTGTTGCTGTATTTGCCATACACAGACATTATGCGGCACATACAGATACAAGGTGTTGCTGTATTTGCCATACACAGGCATTATGCAGCCCATACAGATACAAGGTGTTGCTGTAATTGCCATACACAGGCATTATGCAGCACATACAGATATTGCATTGCTAATAATCTCATTCTGATCACTACAAATCCCCATAAGCAGGAGATCTCACCATTTTATTATCTGTCTGCAGCACATTTACTACATCTGCCTGTATGCCGATAATGCAGACCCCGTGTGATATTGTGCCAGATAAGGGACGCCATCTAGAGTTTATAGCTTTTCATCCCAGTGAGATTTCTGTAAAGGATAAACCAATACATGAAAAATAAAAAAAATGAGCAAATTTACATTATTTTACTGTTATTCAGAGATCATTAAAACAAAAACTGTGCAGAATTTCCAGATTCCCCTATTATCATGACGGGGAATCATAATTAGCATAATACTCGCCTCCGTGTCTTTATTATATCTTTTCTTTACTTAAGCCGAGAGCAGCAAAGAAAATCTCTCAAACACAACAACAAAAGTATTTAGAGAAAAATACAGTTTAACAACACATATAACAATAGCAGGTAATGGTACAGTCCAGCTCCCTGCTGTCCAATAGTCAGGTAGACCACTCCATAAATTCCCTGGTAACCCTTGGCTCCTCCTCTTTTCTTGATGCGAGACGGGCTAACATCTTCCTCAACGAAATTGAAACAATGGAAGAATAATCATCCTTTGACAAACTCCAACAGCAAGTTAAAACCTTCAACGTAGACTCCAATAGGAAGGGTTATTTTACGGTGAGAACAATAAAGCTGTGGAATTCTCTGCCTGTTGAGGTGGCTGGGTCAGAGTCTGTACAGACTTTTAAAAAATGACTTAATGACTTCCTGCAGACACAGAATATTAAGGGTTATAATATTTAATATGTGGGTAAAAGCTTCTTGATCCAAGGAGAAATCTGACGCCATTCTGGGGTCAAGAAGGAATTTTTTCCCGGTATGTTGCATATTTCAGACTGTTTTTTGCCTTCTTTTGGATCAACAGCAGTAGGTTATGTGGGAGAGGCTGAACCCGATAGACGCATGTCTTTTTTCAGCCTATATAACTATGTAACTTGAAGCTGAAGCATGGAAGAACATTCATCCTTCAACGAAAAACTCCAATATGAAGCTCAAGCTCTTCTCCAACGAACAGAACAATGGAAGAACTCTTCATCATCCAATGAAAGCTTCGACATGAAGTTTAGGCTGTCGGAAAACAAATGTATTAAAGTTCACCAAGAGCTTATATTAAGGTTTGAAAAAATCCGTAATGACTACTGAAACATAAAAACCTAATAACCAAATATAAAGGGTGGGAATAACCCAATTATCGGGTGGGATAATACTCGCCTCCGTGTCTTTATTATAGAAACATAGAAAATGTGGGCAGATAAGAACCTTTCGGCCCATCTAGTCGCCCAATTACATGGATACTTTACCTGGATTTATCTTTTGTTTAGGATAGCCTTATGCCTATCCCATTACATAATTATGATTCCCCGTCATGATAATAGGGGAATCTGGGAATTATCCCACAAGACACGGAGGCTCATATTATGCTAGTTCAAAGCTTAATTAATTAATGATAGTGACATGTGACACACTGGTTTAAAATAACACTCCCAAAAGGTGGATTCTCTGGACCAGCCTGTTGTTTTAAGATAAAGGCGAAAACAAAACCATATGGCGCATCCAGATTAATTAATAAGTGAACATGCAAATAATTGAACATGCAAATAATTCATAACAGTAGTGCTCAAAGAAAGTGCAACAGTGCTTGATATCAATTTAAAATATCATCATTTTAAAGTGCACGTGCATGAAGTGAACTCCAGAAACAAAGTCCAATATGCAAAAAAAGTGCTCAAGTGTATAATTGTCCAATACTCAAGAAAATCGAGGGGAGGGATGTGTTGATCTTCTCTAAAGTGCTGGTATCGGATTCATTTGTTCATCAATGTTCCTCAAAAAAACCACATCATAGAAAGGCAATAATAGTGCAGGTAGTCATCACAGAGTTGGTCAGAATGTTTTAACCAGAGTATAGACCACTCACATTTATGGGAGCCCACAAGGTCCCGGCTCAAGGAAAGAAAGCCTATGGCCAAATACAGGGTGGTACTCCCCTTCTTTCATCCGTAATGGGTACTAGATAAAACAAAAAAAGTCGGGAGACGGCACTCCCATAGCATAAAACTGTATGTATAGGGTAATAGGGAAGGAAGAATGGATCGCACTCACCAATTCTGGAGCCTCACGATATTTAGGCTCAATGGATATAGCCTTGGGCACTCTTAAAGGTGAAGACCCAGACCACTTTATCTCGACAGCGAATGATCCGTATATGCAAGGAAAAATCAGAGAAAGGTGGCGAATATGGAGTTATAAAACCAATGTATTTATTTAAAAATCAAGCAATAGTAAAAATGGGACAAAAGGTCTCGAGACGCGTTTCGGCTTAAAAAAGCCTTCCTCAGTCGGTATAAAGAACTCGATAATGTCCATATATGTATAAAAACAATAACAATATGCTGTTTTAAGATGTCTACAAGACGACATCCACGGAAGAAAAAACCTCGGAAGCAGAAGCACTCCGGGATGAATGAACTCCGAACACGGAGACGTCTACACCAGCTCCTGACATGATCCATTTAACCCACCCAGCGAGTGTGGTGGAAGTTACAGAATTGTATGGATTGCGTAAGGCTATGAATAAGCTTTGGGATTGGAGTGACAGGTTAGGGGCAGAAACTCTTCCATATTCTTTAAAACAATTACTGGGTAAAGGATAGGACGCTGCGGCAAAACTGGATAGAAGACCTCTGACAATGAAGTCTTTGTCCTATAGGAAACTTTAACATTTCTCCCCGTGTCGGGTAAAACTTCTTCCCGTTAAGTTTAGGGCTCGAACGTGTGAGACTCTATTGCAGGAAATCAAGCAAAGTAAAATGGCCAATTTCACAGAAATCACTTTAATAGACAGAGTTTCATTCTCGGCCACTTATCCAGAAAATTAACTAGAATGACATCCCAGATGTTAGAATAACGGGAACGAGGGGTCGTAACACTGTATACCCTTCAATAACCTACATGTAACGGGGTGCTTCCCGGCAGGAATACCAATAAAACCCTGATGTGAAGCAGATACCTCCGATCTGAGCTTATTAATCGTGCGATACGCTTTACCATCCCCAAATAGATGTGTGAAGAAACTAAACAAGTTACTCAAGGAACTGATATGGGATCAACTTGATGTTCCATGCACCAAGAAACCCATGAGTTCCATGCGGTACCATATCTCCTCCTAGTAGAGGGGGCACAGGAACTCGACAAAACGGAGGCAGATGCATCCGAAATGTTGACTGACGGCCAGTGACCCCTGAAATTACACTTAACAGCTTAAAAAATGAGTGAAGACTCAAAGAATTCTGAAGTGTTCCCTCCGGGTCTCCCAGGGTGGACGATGGGACACGAATTAGCCTGGGAATGTCCACAGACAGTTTTAGGAGGTGCGGGATCCATGGTTGAGACCTCCATAAGGGTGCTATGAGCACTATTGTAGCTAATTGTACTTGTACTAGTCATATTAATGTTGAAATGAGAATGAATAGAGGAAAGCGTCCCTAGCGTCCAGGTCTGGACCAGAGCATCCGTTCTAAACAATTATATACATTCCTATCTCTGTGGAAACCCAACTGACACCTGTGGAAAGCGATCTGCAGCGCGCCCCAGCCAGATCTGCTGGCGTCTGACTCTATGACCAATTCTGGAGTTGGATAGATGATGGCTTTGCCGTTCCATGACTCTAAGGCTCCTATCAGATGAGCGCAGCGTTCACGTCCGTGATGGCGCACAAAAGTACGTCCGTGATAGCATGACATAAAGGCCAATGGAGTCCCACAGACTAAGTACGTCTGCACTGAACTGCGGACGCACAACGGCCGCAGCAAACGGATGCGAGTTAGGCAAGAATGTACAACCCCCTAGAACGGCCGCACAAAGTGCGCTGCGTCCGCATAGCTTTGTGTGTGAGTGATGGAACGTGGTCAGACAGACTGCATTTATACGTCCAGCATTTTTGACGAACAAAATGGTTTTGCATTTTAATTTATTTTCCCTCCTACATCCGTCAAATAATAGGTCAGTGAAAAAACGGACTGTCCGTACAAAATGCGTTCATCTGACCCTAGCCTAAATGATTTAGCCACCACTGCATCTCCAATTTCGACTCGTCGTCCAGAGAGATGCAATCTGGATAAAGCCACCCCCTCTGCAGAAATCGTGCTTTCAGACGTGGAAGAGCTCGACAATAAAGCGGTCCTGTAAAGACCACTTGTATTGCTGCGGAGAGTAGACCCAGGAGGTGAGCTAACCATCTCCGAGAGAATTCTTCTGCAGATAGAAGACATCTGATTTCTCTGTGAATCAGCCGAACTTTGTCTGAAGGCAGAGAAAGAGACATCTCCATCGTAGTTACGGTGACACCTAGAAATTCAACAGACTGTGTCGGTGTAAGGACCGATATTTTGTAGTTTATCGGGATTGTCAGATAAGCGTCTTTCAGATTTATTTTGACCATCCAATCTTGTGGAGATAAAACTCCTTTTAATGATGGAATGTCTTCCATTTTGAAATGATTGTACACAACGTACTCGTTTAGGTGTTCTTTTTTCAGATTGATACTGGTCAGAATTCTCCACCTTGGGATGTCGGTGTGAAATTATACTCACCAAAAATCCTGATCTTCTGGAACCCCTGTAATCACGTTGACGGTGAAATTCTGGTCCATTGTGGAATAAAAGGTGGGGTCCTTTTGGGGCTCTAGTTAAGAGGGTTTAAAGGAGCCTCTTGAGGTGGAATAAGGAATGACGAAAAACCTATTCGAGTAAACTTTCCTGACATTAGTCTTCATCTTACCTGTGGTCAAAAAGGACCTTGTATATTCGGTCATCTCCTTGAAGATGCCTTCTCCAAATAACAGACCCTCAGCGCTGGGACCAGGCTCATAATTATTATTATCATTTATATAGCGCCAACAGTTTATTATGCGCTAAGGTCGCCACTTTAGGGTCGATCCTGAGGAGAATTGAGCGTCTCCTTTTCGCTTGATAAAGCCGTGTTATGTTACCAAAAACACAGACTAATCTCTGTACTCGGCCCCTGTGTTCAAACAGGACTGGTTTTCATTAGTGAGGAAAAACCTCAATCGAATCAATTTTTGCCAATGGACCTACAAAACCAAACAATTTATCATGACACCCCTTAAGGTGGCCTCTACTCCCCTTTTTCGGGACCAATTTGACTGGTTAAGGATGTGAATAATTTCGGGATCTAACTCGGGGTTACATTAAGCTTATGTGACAAAGTTGGGGCTGGACACTCAGCCCTCAAATTACTTCTGGTTTGTTTATCCATTGACATACGGATATGCTGTTCTATATAACGAGCCACATGCTCTATGTGTGTCCATTCCACTGACCGTGGATGTTTTAATTGCTCTGGTACAAACATTGAATTTCTTAGAGCATCTACCGGATCAATAGCCGGTTTTAGAATCCGTGGAGTCAGGTGAGGAAACTGAATCTGATGCCTCAGGAGAGGAGACCGGATCATAATCCGCGTCAGAGGAGCTCACCTCAGAATCTCACATTGCTTCCTCGCTAGTGTAGCGCAGGCTACTTGATTCTGTGTGTGTATTATTGTGTTTAGCGGTGTCCCAGGCTTGGACAGAGACATGCAGCCTGTCACAGCTGCGGAGTACTATTCCCCCCTCCCTTTTTCCCTTTCTCTTCACTGTAAAAGGAAGTTGTTTAAGACCGGAAGATGCAAAGGATTCTGGAACATGTAGTTTCAATTACAGCGGGCCTAATACAATTTGTCAGGAAGAGAACTACACCTCCCAGCAGTGACTAAGGGAAGGGGGCGTTTTCCAAGAGAGGAAGGAGCACATGCAGAGCAGAGGGAAGCCAGAGAGGGTGAGACGGGCAGCGTGAACGGTCCTGTGTTGCCGATTGTGGATGCAGCTGCCCTCGTGCATTCAGCAGAGATCCAGTTGCCCTCACGTGTTGCCAGTACCAGCGGATCGTGCGTCCGGCTGTCCTTGTGCATCCAGTGAAGAAGGTGTCCGTCCGCCTTCGTGTGTTTTCCAGTGACAGAGGGAGCGACCGAGTACATTCAATGGAGACGAAATCCAGCTGTCCTCGTGTGTCCCGCGGAGAGGGATCCGGCTGTCCTTGAGTGATTCCAGCGCTAAGAGATAGCGAACGAGCTACCGTCCAGCAAGGAAGGGGTGAACGTATCAAACTGAGAGAGGTATTCGGCCATCCTGCGTGAGTTGATATTGCTAACTTTGTCTGGCCTAGTTCTACTGCCTGCGCAGTTGCAGCTAAAAGGAGGATCGCTGCAGTTACAAATCTTGTTGTTCTGTGACACTTTGCGAAGATTTCTTTCTCACTTTGTGGAATACAAATATGGTTTCATGTTAAAGGTACCCAACGATAGAAGTCAAGGGCCCCAACGCTAGCAGTCTTGAACGCTTGTGTAATTTCCACTGGCCAGTGGTTAGGCAGAATGTATAAGGTTTAGACAGGTTACTGATATTGGTTATATTGATTATAGTTGATAATCGAAATGCACTGAAGTATGGTAAAGATTGCTGTCTTGCTCATTCATTATTGAGTTGAAAAGTAATGCTAAATTAACTCTTTCAATACTGTTATACTGTTGATTACTTTGTCCTACAAAGGGTTTGCTCGCTAGTCCTAATAAACCCCTTTTAATTTAAAGTAATCTTGTCCTGGTATTACTTGGTGCCGAAGGTGGAGGTGGGTAATCACTGGAGTGAGACAGAAGGCCCGTCAAATTCAGCGGCTCTCGCGGGAGTAGCGCTACACTAGAATATTCTGAGGAGCTGTCGGTATCTTTGCACCTCTAGCGCGCTTCCACTTTCTTTTTTCAGCCGGAGTTATTATATTACATGCGTTTAACTGTCATCTCTACCTTCCATGTTTCAAATAAAGGATACAAAAAGTGCCGGTTAGTAAAAGGGGTTAACTAATGACCACAAAAGTCTACTCCTTCTGGAGATAAAATTTGTCATATTGAGCAGTGATCTGCTATACACAGCGGCTCGGTATATGCCAGAGGGAGCACCATAGCAAAACCTCGATAAGCCCATTGAACATTTCATTGGAGTTTCTCTGCTTCTAACTGCTCTTGGCTGTGGAGAAATGATTAGGTTTCACAGGGGTGAAGTTCTAAAAAACGAAGTGTAGGAACTCACCAAGATTTCTGTCCCCCAATAAGCAATTCTCCTCTCATACCTAACACAAACACGCTGTTAAATCTCATTTATGTATACATGTGGATTTCAGCAAAAATATGTCACAATAAATGTAAGATTTACCACCTGAATACAAGATATATTGTGTGTGGGGCCATTGGGAACTCGGTTCCCTCTGCAAAAATAGTGGAGGTACTGCGTTCCCACGCAATCCCCCTCAACTTTACCCCTGGGTTTACAAAACCCTAAATCTAGTGATGGTCCTATCAGATTCAAACTGAGGGCAATACGTTACCAAACAAGTGAGCACCATTTTTTTTCTCTTTATTGAAAATGGGTAAAAACATTTTTTTATTTGAAGCAGACCGTATCCTTCCTTGTGCATCAGAAATCGTGCAATATATTCTACGTGAGGACACTAGAGGAGGTCACACCAGTCCTCCAGCGGTTTATGTGGAATATATTCTACGTGAGGACACTAGAGGAGGTCACACCAGTCCTCCAGCGGTTTATGTGCAATATATTCTACGTGAGGACACTAGAGGAGGTCACACCAGTCCTCCAGCGGTTTATGTGGAATATATTCTACGTGAGGACACTAGAGGAGGTCACACCAGTCCTCCAGCGGTTTATGTGGAATATATTCTACGTGAGGACACTAGAGGAGGTCACACCAGTCCTCCAGCGGTTTACGTGGAATATATTCTACGTGAGGACACTAGAGGAGGTCACACCAGTCCTCCAGCGGTTTATGTGGAATATATTCTACGTGAGGACACTAGAGGAGGTCACACCAGTCCTCCAGCGGTTTATGTGGAATATATTCTACGTGAGGACACTAGAGGAGGTCACACCAGTCCTCCAGCGGTTTATGTGGAATATATTCTACGTGAGGACACTAGAGGAGGTCACACCAGTCCTCCAGCGGTTTACGTGGAATATATTCTACGTGAGGACACTAGAGGAGGTCACACCAGTCCTCCAGCGGTTTATGTGGAATATATTCTACGTGAGGACACTAGAGGAGGTCACACCAGTCCTCCAGCGGTTTATGTGGAATATATTCTACGTGAGGACACTAGAGGAGGTCACACCAGTCCTCCAGCGGTTTACGTGGAATATATTCTACGTGAGGACACTAGAGGAGGTCACACCAGTCCTCCAGCGGTTTATGTGGAATATATTCTACGTGAGGACACTAGAGGAGGTCACACCAGTCCTCCAGCGGTTTATGTGGAATATATTCTACGTGAGGACACTAGAGGAGGTCACACCAGTCCTCCAGCGGTTTATGTGGAATATATTCTACGTGAGGACACTAGAGGAGGTCACACCAGTCCTCCAGCGGTTTACGTGGAATATATTCTACGTGAGGACACTAGAGGAGGTCACACCAGTCCTCCAGCGGTTTATGTGGAATATATTCTACGTGAGGACACTAGAGGAGGTCACACCAGTCCTCCAGCGGTTTGTGTGGAATATATTCTACGTGAGGACACTAGAGGAGGTCACACCAGTCCTCCAGTGGTTTGTGAGGAATATATTCTACGTGAGGACACTAGAGGAGGTTGAGCCAGTCATCCAGTGGTTTGTGAGGAATATATTCTACGTGAGGACACTAGAGGAGGTTGAGCCAGTCCTCCAGTGGTTTGTGAGGAATATATTCTACGTGAGGACACTAGAGGAGGTCACACCAGTCCTCCAGCGGTTTATGTGGAATATATTCTATGTGAGGACACTAGAGGAGGTCACACCAGTCCTCCAGCGGTTTGTGAGGAATATATTCTACGTGAGGACACTAGAGGAGGTCACACCAGTCCTCCAGCGGTTTATGTGGAATATATTCTATGTGAGCACACTAGAGGAGGTCACACCAGTCCTCCAGCGGTTTGTGAGGAATATATTCTACGTGAGGACACTAGAGGAGGTCACACCAGTCCTTCAGTGGTTTGTGAGGAATATATTCTACGTGAGGACACTAGAGGAGGTCACAGCAGTCCTCCAGCGGTTTGTGAGGAATATATTCTACGTGAGGACACTAGAGGAGGTCACAGCAGTCCTCCAGCGGTTTGTGAGGAATATATTTTTGGTTGAAGAAAAATAGTGTGGAAAGGTTCACCCGGTCATAGATCTCCTTGCCCGCGTTTGTCCAGGTTCATAATCTGTATCTTTCGCAGGGAGATTGGCTCGTGACGGTCCATCTTCAGGATACAGATTTGATGGTGCCCATCATTTAGAGTCAGAGTGACTTTCTGCGGTCCTGTTGGAAAAGGATGCTCTGTCGCTTCGAGTCTTCCTTATGTTCTCTCCTCGGTTCCTTGGTGTTTTTTCAGGCTGATAAAGCTGTTCTGGCACTTTAAGACCTCATGGCATTTTTCTCATAATTGGAGGATCTGCTACTTCACAAGTAATGTCTACTGGACATCTACATCTAGTTTTGGTCATGGTCAGCCTGGGCGCTCTGGTCAGTGTGAAGAAGCCCGTGTCGGCACGTTCTTAAATTTCTTGGGTCTTATGGTCGATCTCTTGAAGAAGACGTGACGTCTACATCTTTCCATGAACATGGCAATCAAGAAGGAAGGGGACGCACGTCCAAACCAGATGTTTTATGCCTTTGCTGGCGCGATGGCACTCCATCTGATGTCCATTCAGGCATTCTGTGCCTGCGCAGGTCATTACAGAGTGTTACAGGGGTTGAAGACATTTCATCCATGTCATCTCTTACAATGATGGCATGGATTGTACAGGATACGGATTCCATGGTGTTTGCATGACCTGGAACAGAGGAGTGACTTGTCATTCAGCTCCTGAGCTCGCTGTGGATTCGATGCTCGTGGACAGGGAAATTGTGGCCATCTGTGTTTTTGGGGCAGATGATTCTCAGAGGATCTGGACTTGCACACCACTTGCTTGGAGCTTGTGGCAGGTCCTTCATCAATTAAGAGCTCTGCTTGACCGGTCCAGCTGCTTTCTCCTAGAACGGACTGTCTGGCCCGCGTCCGGCTGATCTGGTAACGGAGTCAAACGGCAAAACATTGTGAGACGCTAACCCGACAACTCCTTATCACCCGCTCTATTCTACTGCCGGGTATCTTGGGCCTGTCCCGTTATTCTGCCGGGTATCTCCGGGCCTGTCCCGTTATTCTGCCGGGTATCTCCGGGCCTGTCCCGTTATTCTACTGCCGGGTATCTCGGGCCTGTCCCGTTATTCTGCCGGGTATCTCCGGGCCTGTCCCGTTATTCTGCCGGGTATCTCCGGGCCTGTCCCGTTATTCTGCCGGGTATCTCCGGGCCTGTCCCGTTATTCTGCCGGGTATCTCCGGGCCTGTCCCGTTATTCTACTGCCGGGTATCTCGGGCCTGTCCCGTTATTCTGCCGGGTATCTCCGGGCCTGTCCCGTTATTCTGCCGGGTATCTCCGGACCTGTCCCGTTATTCTGCCGGGTATCTCCGGGCCTGTCCCGTTATTCTGCCGGCCGGGTATCTCCGGCCTGTCCCGTTATTCTACTGCTGGGTATCTCCGGCCTGTCCTGTTATTAGGGAACAAAAAGGGGGGTTTGTGAGGATCCTGAGAACAAAGAACGGCACTAGTGGCTGCTCTGCGGTGCGGCCGCTCAGGTCTCGCAAGGCTTTAGCTTGTGCCGTTACAGGGATGAATGCTCTGTGATATCTCCATATCTTTGAAAGCAGAGACAGGCTGTGGAAGGTTCTTATTCTTTATTTACAGGAGCTGCACACAGCGTCTGCATGCTGCCTTAGAACTCTACCATGTGATGAGGAAACTTTATTTACAATGAACAGGAACACAGATAATACCTACAACATGCGCCCTCTAGTGGTGGATAGATATAACACTATGATATACTACATCCCCTTCCCTCTGATAACACTAGTTTCAAAAATACCACCCACATGACCCTAGGCACAAAAAAACTCCCACTAAACTTGAGACTTTGGGTAGACTACCTCCGTCCCAGTGAGTTCCAGGACGCATTCTTGTCCTGTGGCTGGGGAACTCACTACTAAGCTAAGTATAATCCTGTAGATAAGTTGGTGCTTTCTTTGTTCTGGTGGATCGCCGTAATTCTTGCTCCCCCTCCACATGAGCAGTCTCTGATGATTTCTCTGTGACAAGCTCCCCCTCCATCTGTCCCTCTTCCCCGGCTTCTGCAAGTACAACACCGGAAAGGGGAGCCAAAATCTCCCTATCTTGCGTTAATGGTTCCGCCAAACTCTGTAGATCCTCTGGATATGCAACATGTCTATTTCTCACCTGATCTATGTGACGACGCACAATCTGGCCATTTCCAAGTGCAACAGTGCATGACACAGGACCTGTCTGCTTCTGAACAGTCCCCGGAATCCAGGAAGGTCCCACACCAAAATTTCTAGTGTATACTTTGTCACCTTCCCGCAGATGTCTCTCCTTGGCATGTTGATCATGATAAAGTTTTTGCTTCACCTGCTTTTCTTGCACCTGGCCTTTAAAATCCGGATGTATGAGATCCAACGTGGAACGCAATTTCCTCCCACACAAGAGCTCTGCAGGTGATTTTCCAGTCGTGGACTGAGGAGTTATCCTGTAACTAAACAACGCTCTGGCCATCTTGACCTCAATGGAATCTCCTGAACTTTTTTTTATCAGCCCTTTAAATGTCTGCACCGCCCTTTCGGCCAGTCCATTGGACGCTGCATGGTAAGGCGCTGTGGTCACGTGCTTAATACCATTTCGAGCCATGAATTCTTGAAACTCCATACTCGTAAAACTGGTGCCATTGTCCGACACCACCATTTCGGGAATTCCATGCTGGCTAAAGCTCTGTCTGAGGCATTGAATAGTCACTGCGGAGGTGGATTTACTTAACGGGTACGCCTCTATCCATTTAGAGTAAGCATCCACCAAAATCAAAAACATCTTGCCCATCCACGGGCCCGCATAATCAATGTGAAGTCTTCTCCATGGAAGGTTTGGTACTTCCCAAGGATGTAAAGGTGCACACTGGGGAGAATTTCTATTTTCTTGGCACATGGTGCAAGTTTTTACCATTGCTTCTATATCGGCATCCATCTTCGGCCACCACATATAGCTCCGCGCCAGCCCCTTCATCCTGATTATTCCTGGGTGAGTCGTGTGTAAGTGCTTCAGTAGGTCTGTGCGACCTGGGGGTGGAATGACCACACGGGCACCCCACAAGACACAACCTGCCTCCACACTAAGTTCCTCCTTCCTTTTCACATAAGCTCCAAACACTGATTTCTCCACTCTTTTTGGCCATCCTCTGAGGACGAACTCTCTAACCCGTGCTAAAACGGTATCTTTATCTGTCCATTTCCTCACCTGGTCGGCTTTAACCAATGGTACGCCATTTTCTTCCAATAGAAGTACTCTCTCTTCCTCCGCAGGCGTCTCCACCCCTGTTTCCGCGACTGGCAACCGGCTCAAGCCATCAGCATTTTGATGATCCTTGCCTGCTTTGTACACGATGGAGTACTCATATCCACATAATGTCACAGCCCATCTTTGAATGCGTGGCGAGGCCATTTGTGGAACCTCCTTCAGTTCATTAAATAATGAGATCAGTGGTTTATGATCTGTAACAATGGTGAATTGTCTCCCATACAAGTATGTGTGAAACTTCTTCACCCCAAATATCACCGCAAGGCCCTCCTTCTCAATTTGAGAATAATTTTTCTCAGCTGCATTCAGTGTACGTGAGACGAACCCTATTGGCCGTTCAGATCCATCCCCCATCCTGTGCGACAACACAGCACCCACACCATAAGGTGAAGCGTCACAAGCCAGGATAATAGGTTTGTTGACATCATAATGTACCAACAAGGCATCCGACTGGAGAAGATTTTTGGACTTTTCAAAGGCCTCTTTTTGCTCACAACTCCAGGTCCATTTAGTCTCTTTCCTCAATAGTGCATGCAGCGGTGCCAGTAACGTGGACAGGCTCGGTAAGAATTTGTGGTAATAGTTCAATAGGCCTAAGTAAGCCTTTAGTTCACTCACAGACCGCGGTGTGGGTGCCTCTTGTATGGCCTGGACCTTTTCTGCGACTGGCTGCACACCCGCAGCACTGATCTTGTGACCCAGAAAAACCACTTCTGTTCCCAGGAACTTGCACTTGCTCCTTTTCAGTCTCAGGCCACTTTGTTTTAGCCGAGACAAGACCTCCTCCAGATTTCTTAAATGATCGTCCTCGCTGACCCCAGTAACTAAAATGTCATCTAAGTAGACTGTGACGTGCGGCATGTTTTGTAGGATGCCCTCCATAGTGCGCTGGAAAATGGCTGGACTCGACGCCACTCCAAACGGCAATCTACCATAAGTATACAGTCCTTTGTGTGTATTAACAGTCACATACTTTTTGGCGCTTTCATCCAGCACGATCTGCTGATACGCATGACTCATATCCAGTTTGGAGAATTTGTTGCCGCCCGCCAACTGAGCAAATAAGTCTTCCACTTTAGGAATAGGATATTGTTCCACACTGGATGCTCGGTTTACTGTGAGTTTGTAATCTCCACAGATGCGGATTGAACCATCCGGCTTCCTCACCGGTACTATGGGAGCTGCCCATTCCGAAAATTGTACTGGTTCTATAATTTTCTCATCTACCAGTCTCTGCAGTTCTGCCTCCACCAGAGGTTTGACAGCAAAAGGTATCCGTCGTGGCTTATAGAATCGTGGCTGGGCCTCTGAGTTCACATGAATTTTGGCCGTGGTGCCTTTCAGCTGACCTAGCTCATCTTTGAACACCTCAGCATATCGATCTAGCAGGTCAGCCAAATGTAGCGTTGGACTGGCTGTTACTGTATTCACCAGTTGTGGCAACACTCTTAAGTCTTTCAGCCAGTTTCGTCCCAATAAATTTGGCCCGGCCCCTTCAACCACTACCATAGTAAGTTTCTTGTTGTCCATCTGACTCTGCACTGTTCCTATAACCTGACCTAACACCAGCATCTTCTCACCTGTATATGTTTTTAATGTCAGGTTGCATGGTTCCCACTCTGGTATGTCGGTGTTTTTCCATAGCTTAGAGTATTGCTTTTTGCTAATAATTGTAATGCCACAACCTGTGTCCACCTCAAATTCGATGTTCATGCCATTCACCTTTAACTTCTGTAGAATAGGAGCCACTTTAGGCATTGTATGTGAGACACTGTATATCGTGTTTATGTCACCTGCATCTTCTGTCTCACTAACGTCTTCTTCTTTCACTAAATGCGACCTCCCAGCCTTCTCCTTTCCTTTCCTCTCCCCCCTCAGTCCTTGAAATGGGGTTTTGTGACTCTGCATCACGTGCTTGGATTTGCACGCCCGCTTGATGTGTCCACGTTTCTGACAATGGTGGCACAGTTCATTTATAAATTTGCATTCGTGGGGTGCATGATTCCCTTTGCACCTGAAACACTCATAGTCCGTCTTCCACCCCCTCTTATCCACTGCACCCACATTATGCACCACCGATTGTCCCTGATGAGACCTTTGAGACTGTGATTCTTCATCCCCAGAGAAGCCTTGGAGATCTTTTATATTTCTGTCAGCCGACTCCATCGCCAGACACATAGTAAGAGCCTTTTCAAAGGTTAAATCCACTTCTGACAACAGCCGTCTCTGCATCCTGTCGTCATTTACTCCACACACCAGCCTGTCCCGCAGCATTTGTGGTAGTGTAGGCCCGTATTCACAATACTGCGCTAACTTTTTCAACTCCGCCACATAATCAGCCACCTTCTCGCCAGTATGCCGTGTGCGTGAATTAAATTTATATCTCTGCACAATTTCACTTGGTTTTGGATTATAATGGGCTTTGAGCACGACGACAAGTTCCTGATATGTTTTCTCTGCTGGCGTCATAGGACACAGCAAACTTCTCAGCAAACTATAAGTTGACGCGCCGACCCCGCTTAATAACACTGCTTTCCTCTTACCGGCATCAGTAATCTCATTAGCTTGAAAGAAATAGTCCAACACTTCAATATATTCGTCCCACGATTGCAACTCACAGTCAAAGGGGCTCACTGTTCCCACAAGAGCAGCCATTCTGTCTCAGCAATTCACGTCCTTGTAGTTTCTTCTGTTTCTTATTTTTTTTTCTTCTGCTCTGCAGACCTTGAAACTGCACATACACGTTCCACAGTACAACCTGTTTACCCTCGTCGCCAATGTGATATCTCCATATCTTTGAAAGCAGAGACAGGCTGTGGAAGGTTCTTATTCTTTATTTACAGGAGCTGCACACAGCGTCTGCATGCTGCCTTAGAACTCTACCATGTGATGAGGAAACTTTATTTACAATGAACAGGAACACAGATAATACCTACAACATGCGCCCTCTAGTGGTGGATAGATATAACACTATGATATACTACAGCTCCATATGCAAATATACTGTACTTGTGTGTCAGGGAGGCCTGTCCCGTTCTTTGTGTGTCAGGGAGGCCTGTCCCGTTCTTTGTGTGTCAGGGAGGCCTGTCCCGTTCTTTGTGTGTCAGGGAGGCCTGTCCCGTTCTTTGTGTGTCAGGGAGGCCTGTCCGTTCTTTGTGTGTCAGGGAGGCCTGTCCCGTTCTTTGTGTGTCAGGGAGGCCTGTCCCGTTCTTTGTGTGTCAGGGAGGCCTGTCCCGTTCTTTGTGTGTCAGGGAGGCCTGTCCCGTTCTTTGTGTGTCAGGGAGGCCTGTCCCGTTCTTTGTGTGTCAGGGAGGCCTGTCCCGTTCTTTGTGTGTCAGGGAGGCCTGTCCCGTTCTTTGTGTGTCAGGGAGGCCTGTCCCGTTCTTTGTGTGTCAGGGAGGCCTGTCCCGTTCTCTGTGTGTCAGGGAGGCCTGTCCCGTTCTTTGTGTGTCAGGGAGGCCTGTCCCGTTCTCTGTGTGTCAGGGAGGCCTGTCCCGTTCTTTGTGTGTCAGGGAGGCCTGTCCCGTTCTTTGTGTGTCAGGGAGGCCTGTCCCGTTCTTTGTGTGTCAGGGAGGCCTGTCCCGTTCTTTGTGTGTCAGGGAGGCCTGTCCCGTTCTTTGTGTGTCAGGGAGGCCTGTCCCGTTCTTTGTGTGTCAGGGAGGCCTGTCCCGTTCTTTGTGTGTCAGGGAGGCCTGTCCCGTTCTTTGTGTGTCAGGGAGGCCTGTCCCGTTCTCTGTGTGTCAGGGAGGCCTGTCCCGTTCTCTGTGTGTCAGGGAGGCCTGTCCCGTTCTTTGTGTGTCAGGGAGGCCTGTCCCGTTCTTTGTGTGTCAGGGAGGCCTGTCCCGTTCTTTGTGTGTCAGGGAGGCCTGTCCCGTTCTCTGTGTGTCAGGCCTGTCCCGTTCTTTGTGTGTCAGGGAGGCCTGTCCCGTTCTCTGTGTGTCAGGGAGGCCTGTCCCGTTCTTTGTGTGTCAGGCCTGTCCCGTTCTTTGTGTGTCAGGGAGGCCTGTCCCGTTCTCTGTGTGTCAGGGAGGCCTGTCCCGTTCTTTGTGTGTCAGGGAGGCCTGTCCCGTTCTTTGTGTGTCAGGGAGGCCTGTCCCGTTCTTTGTGTGTCAGGGAGGCCTGTCCCGTTCTTTGTGTGTCAGGGAGGCCTGTCCCGTTCTCTGTGTGTCAGGGTGGGCTCCACCTGCCGCCCCTCCCCCTCCCACTGACGCAGCGCCTCTTCTAGTGATTCCACAGCTCCTGCTCCGCCGCCCCGGCATCTGTGTGCGCCATCCCGACACCGTGAGTACCGCCCGGGTAAAGGGGGGGGGGGTCATGGCGGTCCCGGATCTGTCACTCCCCATATTATGGCCCAGAGGGGGGGGGGGGGCACACCCTGGCATTGTTTTCCAGCCGGTGCAATAAGAATGGGCACAGCCCCCTCCCCCCCCCAGGCCTTGCCAGTCACAGGGTGCAGGGACTGGCTGTCTGTGCCCATCTTATGGTTGCCATGGCTAGTGACTTTCCCTCGCAGTGACAGGATAGAGATTGGCACGGCTGGCATTGTAATGGATAGGTCTGGCATTACCCCCTTCTGGTATGGCACAGGTTGCAGGGTGTGTCCCGGCCCCCCACCCTGCATAGTGAATGCCCCCTGTGTCTCTGTGCCGCCTCTGTGCCCCCGGCTGAGCGCCCTGCCTGCTGGCAGCCTCCCCCCTCTCTCTCCCTGCCTGTGCCATCTCTGGGGGACCCCCTGTGCCCCCAGCTGAGCGCCCTGCCTGCTGGCAGCCTCCCCCCTCTCTCTCCCTGCCTGTGCCATCTCTGGGGGACCCCCTGTGCCCCCGGCTGAGCGCCCTGCCTGCTGGCAGCCTTCCCCCCTCTCTCTCCCTGCCTGTGCCATCTCTGGGGGACCCCCTGTGCCCCCGGCTGAGCGCCCTGCCTGCTGGCAACCTCCCCCCTCTCTCTCCCTGCCTGTGCCATCTCTGGGGGACCCCCTGTACCCCCGGCTGAGCGCCCTGCCTGCTGGCAGCCTTCCCCCGCTCTCTCTCCCTGCCTGTGCCATCTCTGGGGGACCCCCTGTGCCCCCGGCTGAGCGCCCTGCCTGCTGGCAGCCTTCCCCCCTCTCTCTCCCTGCCTGTGCCATCTCTGGAGGACCCCCTGTGCCCCCGGCTGAGCGCCCTGCCTGCTGGCAGCCTTCCCCCCTCTCTCTCCCTGCCTGTGCCATCTCTGGGGGACCCCTGTGCCCCCGGCTGAGCGCCCTGCCTGCTGGCAACCTTCCCCCGCTCTCTCTCTGCCTGTGCCATCTCTGGGGGACCCCCTGTGCCCCCGGCTGAGCGCCCTGCCTGCTGGCAGCCTTCCCCCCTCTCTCCTCTCCCTGCCTGTGCCATCTCTGGGGGACCCCCTGTGCCCCCAGCTGAGCGCCCTGCCTGCTGGCAGCCTTCCCCCTCTCTCCTCTCCCTGTCTGTACCTCCTCCGTCTCTCTCCTCTCCCTCCATGTCCCTCTCCTCCTCCTGTCACTCCCTCTGCTTCATACCCCCAGCGCTTCCCCTCAGCAGCGCATCTTTGCTGCTTTCCTGTCCTGGCTGCTACCAGTCTCTCCCCAGTGCCCTGCTGTGCCAGCAGCCCCGTCCTGCTCTTAGTGCGCCCACGCCCAGTCCTCGCTGGCTTCGGCTCTGCAGACAGAATGAAGCTGCTGGGGCACAGGATCGAGCTCTGGGCAGGTAACGCCGGGGTCACCTTGTGCATGTCGCTATACCATGACTGCTGTGACTGGGCACTGTGCCCAGGTACCGGCATCACCTGAATCCTTTGTTAGAGTGTAGGATGGGCTGGCATTGGAAGGGTTAATGACGCTGTACCCCCGGGGTGTCTTTTAGAGGGTATCAGAGTTGGCACCTCCCCAGAGGCTGGCGTTTAGTTGCACGGGGGATGAGATGGGCAGTTGGTGCCCTTGTTGCATTGGCAGACAGCGTGCTGGGCAGGTGCCATCCTGGGGGCGGGTGCTGGAATAGGGACGTTCTTGAGGTCCTCAGGAGAGGTGGGGCGGTTTGGAGCTGGTTATGCAGAGGGCGAGAGATGTTTTCCTCCCTGATCTCCTTGTGGCATGGAGAGGAAAGAGGTACGGGGGCCACATCACGTATGGGAGGGCACTGGCATGAGCAGGGTGGCATCACTGGAGGACGGGGCACAGAGCTGTGGATGGGATGTCTGTGCAGGTAGTGATGAATGGGGTGGGGAGCAGATTGCAGATGTTTGGAGTCAGTGAACCCCGGGGCAGAATAGATTTGGGGAGTTGGAGGTGTTGCATGGGGTAACAGCGCGGGTGGAGATCAGGAATGGGCAAGATGTGGGCAGCTGGAAATGGGGAGCAGTGGATTCTGGGGTGATTAGATAGGAGGCCGGTTTCGAGTAGTGGGGTGAGAGGAGCAGGGGTCTGGGGGCAGAGGATTAAAGGCTGTGGTTTATCACAGGCTTAAAGGGGCAGCAGGAGGAGGAGGGGGGGCTGATGGAGGAGGAGAGGCGTTAATCATGTGATAAAGTTTGACTTTAATTAGTATAAACGCCACCAGACGTCACTTCACAGGTTGGAGGCCGTGATGTGCGTCTCTCACACCTCTCATTGTGTCATGGAGCATGAGTCAGCAGGGCCAGCCTTCTCTTTGTCCATCTGTCTGCCAAAACCCTACAGTACCTGCCCTCCCTCAAGGTAACATCTAACTTGCTGCCCTGGTCATACGGTACCTGCCCTCCCTCAAGGTAACATCTAGCTTGCTGCCCTGGTCATACGGTACTTGCCCTCCCTCAAGGTAACATCTAGCTTGCTGCCCTGGTCATACGGTACTTGCCCTCCCTCAAGGTAACATCTAGCTTGCTGCCCTGGTCATACGGTACCTGCCCTCCCTCAAGGTAACATCTAGCTTGCTGCCCTGGTCATACGGTACTTGCCCTCCCTCAAGGTAACATCTAGCTTGCTGCCCTGGTCATACGGTACTTGCCCTCCCTCAAGGTAACATCTAGCTTGCTGCCCTGGTCATACGGTACTTGCCCTCCCTCAAGGTAATATCTAGCTTGCTGCCCTGGTCATACGGTACTTGCCCTCCCTCAAGGTAACATCTAGCTTGCTGCCCTGGTCATACGGTACTTGCCCTCCCTCAGGGTTACTTGTGAATTGCTTTATGGTTTGTATGCTTTGTGTATAGATGCTTCCACTCAGTGCTCTGAGCTCAGTCCTCACTCGCCGGCTTCCAGTCAGTGCTCTGAGCTCAGTCCTCACTCGCAGGCTTCCAGTCAGTGCTCTGAGCTCAGTCCTCACTCGCAGGCTTCCAGTCAGTGCTCTGAGCTCAGTCCTCACTCGCAGGCTTCCAGTCAGTGCTCTGAGCTCAGTCCTCACTCGCAGGCTTCCAGTCAGTGCTCTGAGCTCAGTGCTCACCCTGTTTGCAGCAAGGAAAGTGGGATCTCAAGTGAGAAGTGAGTTGAGATCCCACTTTCCTTGCTTCATTCATTTGACTAGCGGCGTCCCTTCAGTGGTGATCTCGTGAGTATTCTCGCCTGGGCTCCCTTCCGGTGGAGATCGCAGCAATCGTTTTGCCTCACCCTGTTTGTGTCGCTGGCCGTTTCTATCATATTATTTATTTATAAAGTGTTTCTCCAGGAAGGATACATTGAGATTTCTCTGGTTTTCCAGGAAGGATACATTGAGATTTCTCTGGTTTTCCAGGAAGGATACATTGAGATTTCTCTGGTTTTCCAGGAAGGATACAATGAGATTTCTCTGGTTTTCCAGGAAGGATACATTGAGATTTCTCTGGTTTCCCAGGAAGGATACGTTGAGATTTCTCTGGTTTTCCAGGAAGGATACATTGAGATTTCTCTGGTTTCTCCAGAAAGGATACATTGAGATTTCTCTGGTTTCCCAGGAAGGATACAATGAGATTTCTCTGGTTTTCCAGGACGGATACATTGAGATTTCTCTGGTTTTCCAGGAAGGATACATTAAGATTTATCTGGTTTTCCGGGAAGGATACATTGAGATTTCTCTGGTTTTCCAGGAAGGATACATTGAGATTTCTCTGGTTTTCCAGGAAGGATACATTGAGATTTCTCTGGTTTTCCAGGAAGGATACATTGAGATTTCTCTGGTTTCCCAGGAAGGATACGTTGAGATTTCTCTGGTTTCTCCAGAAAGGATACATTGAGATTTCTCTGGTTTCCCAGGAAGGATACAATGAGATTTCTCTGGTTTTCCAGGACGGATACATTGAGATTTCTCTGGTTTTCAGTTTGTCCTGGGTTCAAGAACATTGAATTGTTACAGAAACACAAAGTAATAAAATACAAGATATTAAGTGACAGCATGTGCTTTGTCTCCAGGTCTGCTGCTGCCTGAGGTCAGCGTGTGTGGCATGAGTGAGCTTCGATTCCCGGAGGAGAAGCCTCTACTCAGGGGACAGGACACTGAAATGGTGAGTGTGGGGTCTCTCTGTATACCACACCCTGGATGTATAGGGGTTTTAGCGCACTGACTGCCCCCTCCTTCCTGCTACACTTGTATTAAGCCGGTGTGCGCAATTCCCTGGCGTGTTGCAGCCCTGCCCTCATCCATAAAGAATATGCTGCACTTTCCTGCAGTGTGATACGCGGCATCGCCCGCCTCTGAGCAGATATATATATATATATATTTATTATATGCACACCCTGCTCTTTATGGGATTTCATCCACTGTCCCACAGAAATCAATAGGATGGCTGGGATTGGCTGATGATACTCAGCCGTTCCCTTACTCCTAGTGAATGTGCTTATTTTTCCGTAACACAAGCTTCTCGTCTAATGTTTGGGTTTATGTTTCAGGAGTCCGCAGACACCTTCCTCTCTACTGCTGACACCGACTGGAAAGTAAGTGTCTCCTGTTGTGTTGTTCAGCTTTTTAATGTACTTAAATGATCCACAAGGTTCTGTTTACAGCAACTTCTTTATTATATGATACATGAGATGAGTGCTGCTTTCTGCTCTGAGCTGGCTCTCCTGCACACTGACTCTTCCTGTGGCAGCAGCTCACTTCCTGTGGCAGCAGCTCTCTTCCTGTGGCAGCAGCTCACTTCCTGTGGCAGCAGCTCTCTTCCTGTGGCAGCAGCTCACTTCCTGTGGCAGCAGCTCTCTTCCTGTGGCAGCAGCTCACTTCCTGTGGCAGCAGCTCTCTTCCTGTGGCAGCAGCTCACTTCCTGTGGCAGCAGCTCACTTCCTGTGGCAGCAGCTCACTTCCTGTGGCAGCAGCTCTCTTCCTGTGGCAGCAGCTCACTTCCTGTGGCAGCAGCTCTCTTCCTGTGGCAGCAGCTCACTTCCTGTGGCAGCAGCTCTCTTCCTGTGGCAGCAGCTCACTTCCTGTGGCAGCAGCTCACTTCCTGTGGCAGCAGCTCACTTCCTGTTCCCTGACCCTTATGAATATTCATTACTTACTCAGCTCAGCACATCTTTTCTTTTCTACAAAAACAAACAACAAAATGCAAACATTGATAATAAGCAATAGAACACTTTCCTCAGAAACAAGTTGTCTATGCATTTTGATGACAATCAACTTACAACACATAACTATGTATAACAGAAATGTAAATGCGTTTAGTGTCAACAGCAGTTAACATTCTTCAATGAGTCTTTGTGGCCTTCTGCCAGCTCTGCCACTTGATGTATGTTGGTCCCCTTGTGATGACTGTTGGAAAGCTCTTCCTGGATGCTCTACTGGGGCACGAATGTCCACTCTATTGTCAGTATCCTCAAATGAGGGCTCCTCAGGAGTATCTATCAGAAATGGTTCCCGATGAATTACATCGTGGTCATGTTGCAGATCAGAGCACACCTCCTCAGAATCCTCACCATTACTGAAAGAATCCATGTCCCGTGACTGTGGTAGGTCTAGAGAGTGACATGGTATCTTCAATAAATGTTTCTGATTGCGTCTCAACACCACTCCATGCTTTGTTTGAACTTTAAAGGACCTGTCTGAGACTTGATGCAGCACTACAGCTTCATTCGTCCAGCGCTGACCAGTCCAGATCTTTACAGTGTCCCCAACCTGCCGCATTTTTATTTTCTTGGCACCTTTGTCATAGTTCCTTTTCTGACGTTCCCTAATTCCGCCCTTCTTTGCAATGTAGGAAGTATGCAACTTTCTGTCATTGTGATACTGTGTCAAATTCAATTGTGGTAACTTAGTCTTTATCTGACGACCGAAGAACAATTCTGCGGGAGATTTCCCCCCTTCAAAGGTGAGGCACTATAATTAAGCAAAGCACCATGTGGGGCCTCCCCTGAGTGACTCGCCTGTGAAAAGAGTCTCTTAAGGCTGAGTGTCCACGGGCACTGTAGTTGGACGACTGATGCGTTCGTCAGACCATGGACGACGTCGGACGTCCGACTAGGTCCGATGAGGGTCTTCCACTGCAAGCGATCTGTCGGAACAACTATGGATGATCAGATAGATTTCAGAGGTGGAGCGCAGAGACTGCCAAAAGCAGAATGGCGTATAAAACACAGCTCATTCTGCTTCTTTAAACACTGCAGTCCTTTGTGAGACAGAATACAAATATACACAGAACAGTAGCAGAGAGGACCCAAGAGCTTACAATCAACCAAGGAGCCTTCCCTGCCCTACCCCTCACCCCTACATAAACAGGGCTAGTCCTACACATCTCACATACATATAAATCTGGATCTCAAACTCTGGCCCCCCAGATGTATATTGCCTACAAATAGTGTAGTTCAGAAACATCTGGGGGGGGGGGGTCAGAGTTTGAGATCCCTGATAGAAATAGTTTAAATGCTTTTATTAATCCCCTGATCCGTTTCTCCACATCCATCTGATCTGCTGAAATACATGCCATGCAAACGAGTGATTTGGTTCTGATCGCACATCTGATGCCGTCTTTACCCGTCGCAGGAAGACGGACGTCGGACGCAATGGACGATGGTCCATTCACCTGCATGTTGTTGGATTGGACGGACGACGATGGACGATATCTGATGATCGCACAAATACGGTGCCAGTGGACGCCCAGCCTTATGATTTTAACGCTACACTCAGCTAATCCATTGCTTTGAGGATATTTTGGACTCGAGGTTCTGTGAAGAAATCCAAACTCTTCAGAAAATGCTTTAAAGTACCTGTAAGAAAACTGGGGCCCATGGTCAGGTTTTAGGATTGTAGGGATGCCAAATCTTGAATATTGCTTGTATTTTCCGGCACACATGCTCTGAGGACGTATTCTGAGTAAGAGTCCAGCACTGCCAGAAATCACGTCCATCAAGTGAAGATATATCCACTCCCACTGTCTGCCAAGGAATCGTCACCATATCGTCCTGCAGTAAAGGTTCTTTCGGTCTGGCCGGCTGAAACACCTGACACGTAGGGCACAGAGAGACTAAAGCTGCGATGTCCCTCATCATGGAAGGTCAGAAAAGCATTTCCCTTGCTCTCCTCTTCCATTGTTCTATTCCTAAATGTCCTTCATGTATTTTTTGAAGCATTTCTCGTCTGAGAGAAACTGGAATTACCAATCTCCTGCCTTTCAAGAGTACATTGTCCAGCAGATGCTGGATGGTTCGGTGAAATATTTCAGGTGTGGAGCACAGACCAAATGGAAGACGCTTGACACCGTGCCTCCCAAAGGGTGTATTGAAAGTACAAATGTGCCGGCTCCCTTTCTCCAGGAGGAACCTGCCAAAAAGAACTGTAAAGAGCTGAGCGCCAGCCATCTCCCCTAGAATTTCATTTCGTGTTGGTATTTGGTAGTGTTCTCTTTTAATACTGGCATTTAACTCTTTAGGGTCCAGACGCAACCCAAGGGAACCGTCCTTTTTCGCCACAATAACCAAGGAATGAACCCATTCAGCTGGTTCATGTACCTGCTCGAGTACATCCATCTTTATCAAGCGCTGTACCTCTTTTTTCAGTGGGTCACGTAGGGCTACTGGTACTTTACGAGGAGCTTGAATCACAGGCAGTGCTTCCGGCTTTAAGGCAACTTTATATTTAATGGGAAGTTTACCAAGTCCACTGAAAACATCCTTATACTTTTCATGTAAGGCATTGAGACTCTCGTGCTTTAATTCTGTAATCTCATAGAGCTTGGTGACCCGTCCTAGTTGTATAGATTGTAATCCAATTAAAGGAACCTTTTCTCCAGGAACCACAATAAACGGGTGTCTTGTTACTGTGGAGTTATGCTTTAGGGTGAGGATGCAATGACCCACAGATGGAATGTCAAGTCCATTATATGCTTTCAGTACTTTAGTTTGTTTCTGAAGGTCTAGGTTACAGTTGTTTCCATAGAGCCTCTGGAATAACATTGGGTTCTGCTCCAGGATCTACTTTAAATGGTATCGGCGCACCATGGCCACGTGCTGTACCTTGTTGCAGATCCATGTTGCTTTATTTGCTGGTAACTGGTAGAACTTGAAGAAACGTCCACTTCTGGTACCATGTGTTGTTCAGCTTTTTAATCTTACTGAAATCATCCACAAGGTTCTGTTTACAGCAACTTCTTTATTCTATGATACATGAGATGAGTGCTGCTTTCTGCTCTGAGCTGGCTCTCCTGCACACTGACTCTTCCCGGGGCAGCAGCTCTCTTCACGGGGCAGCAGCTCTCTTCACGGGGCAGCAGCTCTCTTCACGGGGCAGCAGCTCTCTTCCCGGGGCAGCAGCTCTCTTCCCGGGGCAGCAGCTCACTTCCCGGGGCAGCAGCTCACTTCTCGGGGCAGCAGCTCACATCCCGGGGCAGCAGCTCACATCCCGGGGCAGCAGCTCACATCCCAGGGAAGCAGCTCACTTCCCGGGGCAGCAGCTCACTTCCCGGGGCAGCAGCTCACTTCCCGGGGCAGCAGCTCTCTTCCCGGGGCAGCAGCTCTCTTCCCGGGGCAGCAGCTCTCTTCCCGGGGCAGCAGCTCACATCCCGGGGCAGCAGCTCTCTTCCCGGGGCAGCAGCTCTCTTCCCGGGGCAGCAGCTCACTTCCCGGGGCAGCAGCTCACTTCCCGGGGCAGCAGCTCACTTCTCGGGGCAGCAGCTCACATCCCGGGGCAGCAGCTCACATCCCGGGGCAGCAGCTCACATCCCGTGGAAGCAGCTCACTTCCCGGGGCAGCAGCTCACTTCCCGGGGCAGCAGCTCTCTTCCCGGGGCAGCAGCTCACTTCCCGGGGCAGCAGGTCACTTCCCGGGGCAGCAGCTCACTTCTCGGGGCAGCAGCTCACATCCCGGGGAAGCAGCTCACTTCCCGGGGAAGCAGCTCACTTCCCGGGGCAGCAGCTCACTTCCCGGGGCAGCAGCTCACTTCCCGGGGCAGCAGCTCACTTCCCGGGGCAGCAGCTCACTTCCCGGGGCAGCAGGTCACTTCTCGGGGCAGCAGCTCACATCCCGGGGAAGCAGCTCACTTCCCGGGGAAGCATCTCACTTCCCGGGGCAGCAGCTCACTTCCCGGGGCAGCAGCTCACTTCCCGGGGCAGCAGCTCTCTTCCCGGGGCAGCAGCTCACTTCCTGTTCCCTATGAATATTCATTACTTGCTCAGCACACCTGTGGGATGTGGCTCTGTGATTCCGTGTGAGACGCGTCCCTCGCACTATTGGTGGACGTGCAATGCTAAGGTTCCCCGTGTTTCTACATCCAGGATGGAGTGTCCGTGCTTGCGGGTAGCTGGGGATTAAGCGGTTAATTAGGCTGGTTTGTGCGTCCTGTCAGCTGAACGCGCTCACACACTCTGTCACAGCTTGTACTAATGTCACACACACATACTGCAGCATTGTTATTTTATATTTCTCATACTGTAATAATTATTTTGCTTTTCAGTTTGTAAATTTTAATACATCGACTCTGAGGCTCCTATTGCTTCTCTTTCTTGCTTTTATTAACATAGCAGCAAGTGGCAACTAGCAAGAACTTTGAAATATGAAGCATTTATATTGAATAAAGAGAAAACATAACAGTAATAACAGGTATATGGTATCTTCTAACACCCCTTCCACTCCTTTGGATCTGTCCTCTTTCCTGTTCAGTGCCCATCAAAACCAATCCACGTCCCTCCTACTTCCTCTTTCTTAGCTGCTCGGCGACTAGATAAGTATAAATATTATCTCTGCTGCAATATCCCGTTTTTGTCAATTGATTTTGGGGTATACATACATACATGTGTTTGTACAGTAGATTTATCTGTGTTTGTTTAGTCTCTAGCGAGCGCCCGGCTTTAACCGCGGCGTTCGCGTTTTTTCTCAAGTTTCCCTTTGATCTCCCTGGTGACCGCGGTGTAACCCCGTCTGCCTGCCTCTCCAAGACGCCGCACGCGCTCGCTGGCTAGGTGGGCGGAGTGTACCCGATAGGTCTGCGCACGCAGGGGAAATTCCGGACATTCTCCCGGCTCCATACTGCGCCATGCCTCGCGGAAAGACCCCGCAACGTGCAGCCTCCCCGGCGGAGATCTCAGCACAGTCCTCCAATGAGAGTGCGGGTGAGCAATCTCAACCTCCAGTGCTTGTACAAGCTCAAATGGCTCCTTCCCAGCCTCCCACCTTAGACCCTTACATGCAGGCGTCCATTGACTCTGCTGTATTTAAAGCTGTCTCCGTTTTGTCTGCAGATTTTACCCGCTCGTTAAAAGATATTATGGCAGAAAATCGCCACCCTGATAACCCCCCGCCACTGGCGGATTATGACATGGGCAATACACTCACCGCGGTGAGGCCCCCCGAGCTCCCCCTGGCCACCACGGGGAAACAGTCTGTGAAAAAAGCACAGCACATGACTGGAGGGGCTGGCATCCCCGCAACAATGCCGGGACACGTGCACCCATCCCCCATTGCTGCACCCCGTAAACGGGCTCCTGCACACACAACATCATCTCACTCCAAGAGATTTAAATTGCCTTCGGTTTCCAACCCTGACACCGCTATTGTCCCTGCCCCGCTTCAGGACTCTATCCCTGATTCGGAGGAGGATGACACTAGCGATGTCATAGATGTCTATGCCTCGGATGAGGAGTTCACGGAAGACACCGTAGAAGTTGATACAACAGCCCGCCCGAGCATTATCTATGATCCTTTGGGGAACCCCCTTTTCTGCCCAGAGGACCTATCCCATCCACGGTCCGCAGATTGGTCCCCATTACCCCACGTTGAGAAGTGGGTTGATGCGCAGGTGCGGAAAGCCCTGGATAAAAATACACGAAACCGCATGAAAGCGGAATGTCCTCGCCCCACCACGAGTGGTAAAACGTGCTTAACACCTGAAGTGGATAAGGCGTTCGTAGATTTTGTCACCCCTAAAGGCTGGACGCCCAGTAAGGGCTTAGACCATGCTTTTAAGGCGTGCCAAGACAAACTACTGGACACTATGGGTCCTCTGATAAAATTGCTGGATACAGCAGAAAGAGCAAAGCTTTCCGGTGAACCCCTAGACCCGATCCAGATAACTAACTGGACTCAACGGTCTCTAAGTTTCTTGGGTAACGCCAACACGGCATTAGCTTCTGAAAGGCGTAAATGTATTTTACTCAAGATGGATCGCCAATTAGCTGGTGTGGCGGATATGAATTGGGCGCTGCGGCCAATGGGGCTTTGTTTGGGAAGACTTTCCTGAGAGATATGAATGAATATTCCGGGGCCTTCAATACCATGGAACGAGTGTCCAATTCACTCAAGAAAGTGTTCTCCGGGGTTTTTCCACGGGCCGGTGGATATCAGGGCCAAGCTGCCGGCCGTGCAAAACCCTTCGCTTCAGGTCCCGCAGGAGGCAATCCCTCCACTGCAACGGCTCCCGCGCCGTCCCCGTTCTTCCCTTCCCGATCCCGACCATGGAGGGGCAGAGGATTCCGGGGTTCCAGAGGCGGTCATTCTTCCTCAACCTTCAGGCATACAGGTACCTTTAAACCTTCTTCATCCGTCTACGACCAAAGTAGGAGGTCGTTTAAAATTGTTTCACACAGCATGGTGTCACATTACGTCGGACCCTTGGGTCCTCAATACGGTTCTAGGTTTCGTTCTGAGTTCTCTTCTCCCCCGCTCCAACTGCATATCCCTCCCCCTCTCCCCTTTTCAGGGGACGGTCAGGCGCTAGTGGAGCGGGAGATTACAGAACTATACCAAAAAGGAGCCATAGAACGGGCCCCACGGGGACCCTCGGGCTTCCTGAGCAACCTGTTCCTGGTCCCCAAGAAGGGCGGAGGTGTTCGCCCAGTTATCAACCTCAAGGAGTTGAATGGGTCAGTGATCTATCGTCATTTCCAGATGGAGGGCATGCACATGCTCAAGGAAATATTGAGACCCCGCGATTGGTTGGCAAAAGTGGATCTCAAGGATGCATACCTGACCATCCCTATTGCCAAGGAATCGCGGGATTTCCTTCAGTTTCGTTGGGGTCCCGACCTGTGGCGATTTCGCTGCCTGCCGTTCGGCCTCTCTTCGGCTCCTTGGTGTTTTACCAAGATGCTGAAACCGGTCGTGGCATGGCTACGCGCCAAAGGGGTCCGTCTCATTATATATTTGGACGACGTGTTGCTGATGGCCTCCACATATATTGGACGGTCAGTCTCTTCCAGTCTCTGGGATTTTTGGTGAATCAGGAAAAATCAATCCTCTCTCCATCTCAAACCCTGGAATTTCTGGGATTCGGGGTGCACAGTGTCACGATGTCGGTCACTATCCCTCTACCCAAGTGCCGATCGATCTTACGCGAGGTTCGGTCCCTTTTGGAGGCTCACACCCCATCCTTACGGGACCTAGCTCGCGTGATCGGTCTCCTAGCGGCCACACGGCTAGCTGTCAAACCAGCCCCGTTACATTATCGGGCCCTCCAACGCCTGAAGGCCCTTTTTCTCAGATGGGGTCTCCCCTACTCCGCTCAGATCTCTCTCTCGGGAGAGGCCAGACTGGACTTGGACTGGTGGATCGTTCACCTCCACTCCTGCAACGGCAGGCCTATCCTGGTGCCACCCCCGACGCTTACAATCGACTCAGACGCTTGTGGGTCAGGTTGGGGTGCTTATTGCGACGGTTCCTCCACGGAGGTCGTTGGTCCGTGCAGGAGCGTCAACTGCACATGAACGGTCTGGAGCTCCTGGCAGGACTTTTTGCACTGCAGAGTTTCCTCAAAGATCACGTTCATCGTTCAGTCCTCCTCCGGATGGACAACTTCCCAGCAGTTCGATATATCAACTCGCTGGGCGGCCCTCGCTCCCTCCTTCTGACAACAATGGCTTCCCACCTCTGGGAGTGGTGTTTTCAGACCGGGATCGAGGTCCAAGCACAGTTCATTCCAGGTATCTCGAACCAATTCGCGGATTGGAACTCGAGACATACCGAGGACTCCGGAGATTGGCGTCTGAGCTCGGCAGCTTTCTCCGACGTGAGATCCCTTTGGGGACCTTTTCACGCGGATCTTTTTGCCAGCCGGCTCAACACCCATCTTCCGATCTTCTTCAGTTGGCGGCCAGACCCACTGGCAGAGGCAACGGACGCGTTCTTTCAGGATTGGTCCGGGGCTCGCCAGTACGCCTTCCCGCCATTTCAACTGATAGCTCGCACACTGCGTCAGGTCAGGACACAACAGGCCCAGATTGTGATCATCACACCCTTTTGGCAGAACCAACCTTGGTTCCCGGTACTATTGGATCTCCTCATGGATGTTCCCCGTTTTCTCCCGACTCTCCCGGATCTCCTGAGAGACGCCTCCGGGCAACCTCACCCTCTCCTGTCATCAGGATCCAGTTAGTTATTGGCCTCACTGGTTTCGGGACGCCCGGGGGAGCCGGAGAGCTTTTGGACCGAACTACTGCACTCCTACGCCAGGCGTGGGCCCCAGGTACTCGATCCTGCTACAAGTCAGCTTGGCTCACCTGGCATCATTGGTGTTTGTCAAGGGATCAAGATCCCTTCCAGGCCCCTTTGAGCTTTGTTTTGGATTTCCTTACGGATATCTTCGACCAAGGCAAGGCTTATCGTACTCTCAACGTATATAGATCAGCTTTATCAGCTTACCACGTGGGTTTTCAGGGGACACCTTTGGGCAAACATCCGTTGGTGTGTCGTCTGCTTAAAGGTATCAGATCTGACCGTCCTCCGTTGCCTAGATATACGACAACTTGGGACATGCATATCCTCCTTGATTTTTTGGAACAATGGCCCTCTAACAAGGATTTAACCCTACGTCAGCTTTCGGCGAAATTATTGGCCCTTCTTTGCATGATTTCTTGCAAACTGGTGGCTGATGTCAGGGCTTTAGACTTCAAGGCTCGTTCTTTCATACCAGAAGGCGTGCGCTTTGACATCTCCCGCCGTACCAAACCGTCCATTTCGTCTGCCTTTTACCCAGCCTTCCAGTCACGCCCGGCTTTATGCCCGGTCCTTTGCCTTCAGGAATACGAATCTCGTACTACCGCCCTCCGGGGCACGGAGGTTTCACCTCTCTTTATTTCTTTCCAATCTCCCTTCGCTTCGGTAGGTTCTACTACGCTTGCGCGCTGGCTGCGCTGGCTCTTAGTGTTAGCGGGTGTAGATACCTCAATTTTTGGAGCTCATTCGGTTCGTAGCGCTGTTGCTTCTTCCGCTGTTTCGGCAGGTTGTCGGTTGGAGAACTTATTGCGATCAGCTGACTGGTCCAGGGAGTCCACCTTCCGTTCATTTTATTTCAAACCTGTTGTTCATTGGTCATCCGCAGTTGTGGGTTAGCTTTGAACAAGCAATAGGAGCCTCAGAGTCGATGTATTAAAATTATAGAATTTAGCTAAGTATGACGATAAGTTAGAATTTTAATAATAAGACTCTGAGGCGAGTATTGCCCACCTCTCCCGCCGCTATTGTGGTTTTGGTTGTTTCCTGGGTCTGCGGATCCAATATCTTCCACTCATGTTTTTTCTTTCCTCAGCCTCATAACGGATTTCCTGGTTCCCGGTGGATTGCCCTTTGGGTTCCCTATCTACCTACACCGATCACCTCGTACAGCAAAGAAAGAGGAAGTAGGAGGGACGTGGATCGGTTTTGATGGGCACTGAACAGGAAAGAGGACAGATCCAAAGGAGTGGAAGGGGTGTTAGAAGATACCATATACCTGTTATTACTGTTATGTTTTCTCTTTATTCAATATAAATGCTTCATATTTTCAAAGTTCTTGCTAGTTGCCACTTGCTGCTATGTTTAATAAAAGCAAGAGAGAGAAGCAATACTCGCCTCAGAGTCTTATTATTAAAATTCTAACTTATCGTCATACTTAGCTAAATTCTATAATTTTTGTCCTTGATGTGTGAATACTCCCCCCTCCCCCGATAACATCACAGTGTGTTTATAACAGAATAGGACGACTTCCTGCTGCTAATAACGGAGTCCATTATATGTATACTGTATCCCTGGGGGTCTCTGTGTATTGGGCTGAGTGTATACTGTATCCCTGGGGGTCTCTGTGTATTGGGCTGAGTGTATACTGTATCCCTGGGGGTCTCTGTGTATTGGGCTGAGTGTATACTGTATCCCTGGGGGTCTCTGTGTATTGGGCTGAGTGTATACTGTATCCCTGGGGGTCTCTGTGTATTGGGCTGAGTGTATACTGTATCCCTGGGGGTCTCTGTGTATTGGGCTGAGTGTATACTGTATCCCTGGGGGTCTCTGTGTATTGGGCTGAGTGTATACTGTATCCCTGGGGGGTCTCTGTGTATTGGGCTGAGTATCTGTATACTGTATCCCTGGGGGTCTCTGTGTATTGGGCTGAGTATCTGTATACTGTATCCCTGGGGGGTCTCTGTGTATTGGGCTGAGTATCTGTATACTGTGTCTCTGGGGGTCTCTAGATGTGGTGGTTGCTGCCCCTCCCTACCAGTGATTGTTAAAGTGTAGCAAGAAACCTCATGATACAGAATAGTAAAGGTAACATTAGTGAGGGTAACGGTGATACTGTGCCCCCGCAGGTTTTCCCGTAGCATCCCATTAGAGTGTTAGATTCCGGGGCAGGCAGCACCTCGTCACGTTGAACTGGAATGAAGCACTACCCTCAGTGATACTCCCCATAACTCTTTGTGCCGCCACAATCATGACCTACTGGTGTCCATAGGAATCCATGGTGGGTTGCGCTGCAGGGCCCACCCACAGTGTTCTCCAGGTGAGTGACCCCCCGCCCACTGGTGTCACTGGACAAGTCAGAATCTGGCCTTTCTAATGAAACAAACCTCACCATGTAAACAAAAAATACAAACCATCAAATATAAAAAAATATATATATTTTTGTTCCAAAGTGATGGTATTGTCCATTTGTCATGTATAAAATGAACAGCACCACTGCCGTTACCTTCTCATTTCCCGCGCCGCGAGCTGTGTCTTAGAGTCATATTCCTAAAACACTATCCTCCAAGATACAAGCGAAAACACTTTTTTTCCAGTTTTAGTTAAAATCGCGTATTTTCTCAGAAAAATACACTAACAGGTTCCTATTTATAGATTATTTTAACAAGAAACGGCATATAATATATAAAAATTCTTTTACACGCTGTAAATGACTGAATCTGTATGGAAATTCAAGTTTTTTATATATATATATCATTCTGACAGGACGTGACATATACATAGAATAATATTATTATGAATCTGCCGAGTCTGCTGAAAAAAGGGATATATAATGTGTCTGGGTCCTACAATAAAACATGATGACAAGTCACGTTTAAACATGATGAGCATAAAATGGACAAAATGAGCTCCGCACTAGTGATGGGCCGAACACCCCCGTGTTCGGTTCGCATTCGAACAAGAAAATTTGAAAAAGTTTGAATTCAAACTCAATACAAGTCAATGGGGCTGAAAGTTCGGTTTTTAGAGTGCCCTGCAAGAGGGCATATATGCAAGATATTTGCCATAAAAGGTGTATGGGGGTCCGGGTAGTTCCCTGGGGGACAGGAAACCAGGACAAAAAGTTTAAAAAGAAACGTTTTTAAAGGGACAGTGAGTTTTCCATGACCTAAAGGTTAAGAATAAAAACGAAAAATTCCTTCAAATATCGTGCCTAGACTATTTTGCGCCCTAGGCAAGACCAGTTACTTGCACCCCCCCAAAAAAAAAAAGGCTCACATGGGTGTATTTGCCCCCAGCTCTCACATGGTGGATATATTGCCCCCCGCTCACATGGGTACATTTGCCCCCAGCTCACACATGGCATGAAGATATTGTCCCAGCTCACACATGGCATGAAGATATTGCCCCAGCTCATACATGGCATGAAGATATTGCCCCAGCTCATACATGGCATGAAGATATTGCCCCAGCTCACACATGGATATATTGCCCCAGCTCACACATGGATATATTGCCCCAGCTCACACATGGAGATATTGCCCCCAGGCTCACACATTGATATTTGCCCCCAGGCTCACACATTGATATTTGCCCCCAGGCTCACACATTGATATTTGCCCCCAGGCTCACACATTGATATCTGCCCCCAGGCTCACACATGGGTATTTACCCCCAGGCTCACACATTGATATTTGCCCCCAGGCTCACACATCAGGGTATTTACCCTCAGGCTCACACATGGATATTTGCCCCCCGGCTCACACATGGATATTTGCCCCCCGGCTCACACATGGAAATTTGCCCCCCGGCTCACACATGGATATTTGCCCCCTGGCTCACACATGGGTATTTACCCCCAAGCTCACACATGGGTATTTACCCCCAGGCTCACACATGGCTATTGGTCCTCAGAACAAGCAGGGTAAGTAACAAGTATACAAACTGATTCGGTAAGCTAGCGATGCGGGAATGAAACTCCACGGCAAGGTGAGGTGTAAGCTCGCGCTCCTGATTTAAAGGTCCCGGTGGCTCTGCGTCATCACGCCGCGCCCTGCCCCCTGATCACACACAGCTGCGCTGGGTGCCACCGGAGCTCCTGGCATTCGGCCAGCTGGCGGCACCATGCGTCCAGGGGCCCCCCGATCGCCACCCGGGGCCCTGGATGTCACAATATTACAATCCAAATGCAAACGGGTTAAGTAACCAAATTTGTAAGAAGAATAATTAATGCAGCATATAAATCCTCACACTGCCGGGCGGCACCTCTACAGTCTGACGCTGTGTGCAACTTCTGAGAAGATACGCTGTTAGTGTAGCGAGGAAGCCGGCTGTGCATTTTGCATTGCTTCCTCTACACTAATAGCGTATCTTTTCAGAAGCTGCACACAGCGCGCCGGTATATGCAGCGTCTAACAGTGTGGGAGACGGGAGGCTGCGCTTGTTGGTGGATCCAGGAATCAGGTGAGTATTAGAAAGGAAAAAAAAAAGTTTTATTTTATGTTCCCGGGGACATTTAAAAATGCCCTCGGATTTTATTTTTTTAGAAATGTGTCGCCTTACTTTAGCCTGGTGGTCAGTGGGGGCTCCCTGGATCCTGATTGGGGGGGGGGGGTCTGCCGTGGCCGCAGGTGCAGTGGCTCCCTCCCTGCGCCTCCTCTCTGCGCCACCTCTCTGCCACATGCACCCTGCCGGCCAGCCCGCACAGTCGCAGCTCTCTCATCCGGCGGCCGCATGCTCCTCAAGGGATCCTCAAGGGATCCTTGGGAGGCCCCAGCGGGCTGCCCTCTACAGTGCCTGATGTTTTAGCAACAAGAATGTTTTATCCCATAGGCTTCAATGTTAAAAATATTCCCTTTTAATTCAATATCTAATAAACCGTTGCTTATAATATTCTGCAGTAAAGAGTCGCTTATTTTTAGAAAAAAAATTTTGGATTTTTTTCAAACTTTTTGCGAACGGCCTGAAAAGTTCAATGTTCGCGAACTTTCAAACAGCTGATGTTCGATGCGAACTCATGTTCGCATCGAACCGCCAGCCCATCCCTACTCAGCACATAGGGGTGAAATGGCTCAGCAGTGAAAGGGTTAAACCTGTCGCATTGAAACACCGAAAATCAGGATATTTTGTCAGAATTTCGGTGCATTTCAGCACTCGGTGAGTAGAAGACACAATTGTGACACAATATGGGGCAGGCGGTGAATTGCACCCTATTTTGCTGTAAATTCGCCAGTATTTGGTGAAATGACAACTTAGTAAATAGACAAATTGGCCCCAAATTGGTGTACGTCCTCACGAGTGGTAGAGGCAAAGGTTGAAGTGAGGAGTCCCAGGTTGATGCCAAGAAGCACATCAGTAGGCAAATCTTTCATGATCCCGATCTCGACGTTCTGAGCTACAGTGCCCCAATCTAGATCTACCCTGGCCAAGAGAATACGACAGACGTGTCCTCCAGCGACTCGAGCAGCCACAGAACATCCCGTCTCAGCCAGGATGGGAATCCGATGAGGCTGGGCCAGCGTGTGTGTAGCTCCTGTGTCCCGAAGTCCTTGCATTGCCCATCCATTGATACAAACCAGCTGCTGGTGGTGCCTCCGGGTGTCACTTGTCGCAGCCTGTACGGGGTTGACTTCATGGAGGATTCCTTAATCCTCATTTACCGTAGCAGCAGGTTCGTAGTCCGGGTCTTGCTGGAAGAAGTGGCCCGAGCTGGGTAAGGAGGCAGCGAGCAGCTCAAGCCCATAACCAAATTGCACCAAACTGTGAATTTCCCCATACGGTGCAATTTTGTGGCAGATTGGTGAATTGCCAGCTTTCTGAATAGACAAATATTGGTTCAGGGAGAAAGGAGACATGAAGGGTTATTCAGAGAGCAGCAAAGTTTCAGTGTTGTCTCGTTTGGTGCAATCAGTGATTTCAGTCAATTCGCCGTCCCTGCGGTGAATCTACTATTTACCGCAGGATCTCTGAAGTGCACTGAACGGGATCTGCCGAACGCCACCAATGAACGTCTGGTCGCATGCTGCCGAATGACTGGTCACATGCTGCCGAAAATATCCGGTGATCCGCCGAACTTACTGCTGTATGCCACCGATCAGCCGAACTGGTAGAGAAAAAAAAAGCCGTAACTCTGCTATTTTTAATAAAGGTGTTTAAAGCTATAAAAATGCATCGAAATCACAAAAGGTAAAGAGAAATAGCCTTTAGGCGCACGTGAAGTGTGGCTCAGCTAATTCGCTGATATATGTAGCCAAATGTTTAAACATAGACAGGGTCACTTTAATGGAGGATTTGTAATTACTCAATTGCCTGTTATTAAAATATACACAGTCAAAAGTTCACAAGTCCTTCTTTATAGCCCCTCAAGGTTCAGAAAGAGTCTTCTTCTTTGGTCAGCTCAGCAGAATTTTCAAACTCTCTATAAAATATATAAAGAGAGAGAGGACCATTGCGCGGTATATAACATTTAAAAGCCCCTATTCGTCCCCTAGGGGGTACTTACAGGATTCAGAGCCGTGTCCTGGCTCTGAGGGGGTATCCGCTTGTAGGGTATTTTATATGGCAACCCTTTGCCCTCTTGTGGATCCTCCGCCGTCCCGATCAGATTATTGGTGCAAAAAAGGAAATGTATAAACTCCACCTTCTGACGGGTTGCAAAGGATTTTATTAAAAAATAAAACAATTGATAAAATAAGGGTAGAAAGCACTCATATGTGCTGCTAAGACGCGTTTCGCCGAATAATTCGGCTTCATCAATTAGTAAAACCGTATACATGACATTTCCTTTTAATATACAGCCAAAGTAGATTGAATAGCCTCGGTTTGAGTTGGCGTGCGTTCCACCGTGGTTACTTCCGCGTTCCACCGTGGTTACTTCCGCGTTCCACCGTGGTTACTTCTGCGTTCCACCGTGGTTACTTCCTTAAAAAAAATAGAATACATAACATAATTCCCTAAATATCTAAAACACATCTATTAGTGTCATACAAGAGGAATGGTTGCCATATGCTACACATCCTTAATCAAAGATACCTTTGTTCTTATTCTGGCTTTATAATCAGAGAAATAAAAGGTGTTCTATGTCTTCACCACAATTATTAATAATGAGTCAATTTACTGTTCTCACTTGCCCGTGTTATATATGATAACATATAAGCGGATTGGTAGAATATTTAAATCTAAATACTATCCAAAGAAAAGGGGATATTTAATATACTCCAAGGATTAGTGATAGACAGAGAGGGGCAGCAAAAGGGACTGACGGTCTCATTAAATGGTTGAGAGGTGAAATATTAAGGACTATTGGATTCTATCTTGCAGGATAGATCGAACTAACTAAGTTTTTAAAAAATGTATCATCTCGAAATCCGAGTTAAGGCCATGGGGGATTAAGGTGTTAAACTCATAGATGGTTTTCATTTCTTCCATCCCAATCTTCTTTTCATAATCTCCTCCCCTCCAATTCTTATATACTTTCTTAACACCCATAAATCGAAGGTTTTCTGGATTCGAACTATGCATTCTTTTAAAGTGTAGGGGAACACCTTTTATTTCTCTGATTATAAAGCCAGAATAAGAACATTTCCTTTTTTGCACCAATAATCTGATCGGGACGGCGGAGGATCCACAAGAGGGCAAAGGGTTGCCATATAAAATACCCTACAAGCGGATACCCCCTCAGAGCCAGGACACGGCTCTGAATCCTGTAAGTACCCCCTAGGGGACGAATAGGGGCTTTTAAATGTTACATACCGCGTAATGGTCCTCTCTCTTTATATATTTTATAGAGAGTTTGAAAATTCTGCTGAGCTGACCAAAGAAGAAGACTCTTTCTGAACCTTGAGGGGCTATAAAGAAGGACTTGTGAACTTTTGACTGTGTATATTTTAATAACACGCAATTGAGTAATTATAAATCCTCCATTAAAGTGACCCTGTCTATGTTTAAACATTTGGCTACATATATCAGCGAATTAGCTGAGCCACACTTCACGTGCGCCTAAAGGCTACTTCTCTTTACCATTATCTTGTGTTTTTGGTGTCAAACACTCGCCTCGGGCAGCACGGAAAAGTAGCAAACGTAGGTTCGAAGCGCCCACTGTTCCCACATTCCTGTTATCAATTTGTTGAAATCACAAAAGGTCCTATAAAAAAATAATTAAACGGTCACAAAATAAAAAAATACCCACTATTAATTAAATAAAGGCAATTTGCTGACGCTGGAAGGAATAAACGGTTGCAGCATTTATTTTTTAACCAAATTCTTTGGTTCTGATTTTTACTGAAATATAAAAAAAAAACCCATTTAAATAACAGACCGTTTTAGGCTTGGGTCAAACGAACGCATTATTCACAGCAACTGTCAAAAAGTGCGTCCAAACGCATTGACGTATTTTTTCACGGAATGCGCGAAAACGGTCAGATGACGCGCATTGTCGTGTGTGATTTTTTTACGGATCATCAAAAAAACACTTCTTGCGTCTGGACGTTATGTAGGCTGGACATTAGCAGCGTCTGACGTCTCCTAATCATGCACACACGCCACTAGCGGACGCAGCGCGCTCTGTACTTCAGTACTAGCGGTATCACGTTCTCGAAAAATTGCGTTCATTTTCCATTTGCGTTGCCGGCCGGACTTTCGTGCGGCCGTACTTCGTATATTGGCTGTTATTGCGCGTCATTTGCTGCTACTGCGGCCGTGATTAAGTGATAAACGCACGTTAAAAGTGCGCTAGTCTGACCCCAGCCTTCTCATTATTCATATGACCTTATATTATTACCATGCATTTTTTTTGTTTGTTTTAAATGCCTTTTCAAACATTGCGGTTTGTGTGTGTGTTTATTATTATTTTTTTTACCGTTGTTCGGTGGCTGATCAGCGTTTTTTCGGCAGTCTATTTGGTGCATAATTGGCTGCGTTCAGTAATCTGGTCGGCGGGGTGATTGGCAGCGTTTGGCACACTTCGAGGACCCTGCAATAAATGCTGAATTCACTGCAGGGTTGGTGAATTGAACTTGCTGAAGGGAGTTGAACAAGAGAGCGCTGAAATTTGGGTGAAATTTTGGTGCTCTCTGAATAACCCCCATATAGTGTTCCTTTTAGATTTTCCTGATGTGCTAGAGAGCTCTTTGTGTGATTGGTCGTTAGACACTGATATGTGCATATTTACAGTTCTTCTGATAGAGTTTGTGATTTCTGGGCCGTTATTCAGGGAATATGAATGGTAACACGGTCACGTTCCTTTCACTCATGGTTCGTGTTTGAAGCCATTTATTATCAATCAAGTGCGTTTACTCTTTATAAATCATAACGACAACAGGAACTCCCCAAATCACCGGATCAAAACCTTTACACCCCCCAGCTCTTAATAGCGGGTATCGCCCCCTTTAACATCAGTGACAGCTTGAAGTCTTTTGTGGTGTCTGTGGATGAGGCTCTTTATCTTCTCAGATGGTTCTTCTGGGCATAAAGCCTCCAGTTGCTGTAATTTCTTGATCTCTTACATGAACTTCACGTTTATCTCCCCAGAGCGACTCAATGATATTAAGGTCAGGAGATGGAGAAGGCCACTCCAGAACCTTCACTTTATTCTGCTGTAGCCAATGACAGCTCGACTTGGCCTTGTGTTTTGGATCATTGTCATGTTGGATTGTCCCAGTACGTCCCATGTGCAGCTTCCGGCCTGATGAAGGCACATTTTCCTCCAGGATTTTTTGATAACACACTGCATTCATCCTGCCAACAATTCTGACCAAATTTCCTGGGCCTTTTATAACTCACACATCCCCAAAACATCAGCGATCCACCTTCATGTTTCACAGTAGGAATGGTGGACCTTTCATCGTAGGCCTTGCTGACTCCTTTCCAAATGTAGCGTTTATGGTTGTGACTAAAAAGTTCAGTTTTGGTCTCCTCCCTCCAAATGACTTTGTGCCAGAAGGTTAGAGGTTTGTCTCTGTGCTGTTCGGCGTATTGTAAGCAGGTACTTTGGGCATTTGCGTAGTAACGTCTTTCTTCTGGTGACTCGACCATGCAGCCCACCTTTCTTCAAGTGCCTCCTTATTGTGTATCTTGAAGCATCCGCGCCACATCTTTTCACAGAGTCCTGTATTTCACCTGAAGTTATTTGTGGCTTTTTCTTTGCATTTTTACTGGCAGTTGTGGCTGAAATTTTAGTTGGTCTACCTGACCGTGGTTTGGTTTCAGCAGATGCCCTCATTTTCCGCGTCTTAGATTTTGAACACTGCTGATTGGCTGATTCTCAATTCCTTGGATATCTTTTTATATCTCTCTTTCCTGTTTTATACAGTTCCTTTACACCTTTTCCCGCAGATCCTTTGACAATTCTTTTGCTTTCCCCATGACTCAGAATCCATAAACGTCAGTGCAGCACTGGATGAAAGCTGCGAGGTTGTCAGGAGTCCAGAAACGTCAGTACATCACTGGATGAAAGATGCGAGGGTCTGTCAGGAGTCCAGAAACATCAGTGCAGCACTGGATGAAAGATGCAGGGTCTGTCAGGAATCCAGAAACTCATTGACCTTTTATACACACACACACTAATTACAAGCAAACAGATCACAGGTGAGGAGGGTTACCTTTAATAGCCATTCAAACCTGTTTGGGTCAACTTGTGTGCGTGTTATGCGGCCAAAATCACCAAGGTATGTAAACGTTTTGATCAGGGTCGTTTGGGGAGTTTCTGTAGTCGTTATAATTTATAAAGAGTAAACACACTTGATTAATAATAAATGGCTTCAGCAAACACCATGAGTGAAAGAAAAGTGTTCGTGATGGAACCTACCGTCACTGGGGCATCTGGAGGGGGCTGTGGGCTAGCCTCCTGCCCAGTGCCTATGTCCCATGAACGATACTATTGGGGAATTGGTTGACCTTCTAAATATATTTGGCTTTTCACTGGTTTAAACACCCCCCCCCCCCCCGGCAAACTAAAGATTTCCGAATGTCTATGTATTATTCACTTATGTAGTTATTGTAGAGTCTCTCCTTGTGTATATTGTGTACATTCCCTCCGTTATCTAACCCCTCTCTGTATAGCGTAGATCTCTGTATTACTATCCTCCCTGTATAGTGTAATTTTCTCTAACAGAAGATATTCCTTTGTTTTACCTGCTCTCCCCCCCTTTTCCTCCCAGGAGGTCCCATTGTCCATTGTTTAAAGGTCCTGTGCAGTTATCTGTTTGGTTGTATTCATGAATGGGGGTTATTCCTTGACTGTGGAGCTGTGTGAATAAACAGTCCGTCTGCTTTTTGAATTTCAACGGTCTGCATCCTTCTTTCAACTGCTGTTAAAGTTTGAGTGGGCTGTTAGGGAAGCTTCTCCAGCGACGGTCGAGACTGTGTTTAATGGAAGAGAGCCGCAGACAGAGGTACTCAGTTAAGGTACTGTAACCGGCATCACTAGGTTCACTTCAGGACGGCGCCGGACCGGACACAAGCAAGGATTGTCTGAACACGAGTCTCTTCAGGAAAGGCAAACTTTATTGTGTCGTCACACAAATGCTCACACAGGATTGAATCGCAAAGAGTGAGCCCCGTCTCCCCCCCCGACGAGGGGTTTTATACCCCAAATACATAATTAGGTACATCCCAATTAGCCCACCTCCCGATGACACTTTATTCCACCCCACGTGGGTTAATACCTCCCATTGTTAGTACAAAGGCATTCCATATATTGACCGTAAATTGGCAAACTTCATGTTAGTCTGACAGTTTGTGATTTGCTGCCGCACTCAATCCGGGTCGTGCCCACCTCCCTAAAGGCTATGTTTATTTGTTACAGATAAAGCATGGTCTGGTTTCTACGCTCTCTTTGTCTCTCTGCAGGCCTCGGTGACCTTGCAGTATCCATTTGTCATCCTGTCTCTCCGTGCCAAGAGCTGACCGGATTTTCCCTTCGTTTTATTGCTTCTCTGTTAATCTACCACATTCCTAAAATTCTATGTAAGCTTTATTCTAGTGTCTATTGAAATCTACCTAGTTATTTGCAAGTGAACCAATATTCTGAACAAGATGGCCGCTTGGCTCATAATAGCGACCATCTTCTAGCCTGATTCCACTTCATTCCCCCCTTGGCTCAAGCCTCAGGTTCTTTTCCTGATGCTTGTAGCCATCACACCCCGCTATTCTTAAACTCCTCATACTTTAGGGGACCTATTTTTGTTGGGAACATGTCTTGTGGGATCATCAGTGGTATCTTTTTGTGTCTGTGTAGGTGTCAGTACTTTCTTGCACAGTGGCCATAGGCATAGCCCTATGCGGTATGTCAGTGTTCCTACGACCAAGATCACCACTATCATCAGAATCATGGATCCGATCTGTGAGATGAATCTTAGGATGGATCCAAACCACTCTCCGATTGCTCCGAACCCACGGAGTGGATTCCAGCCTTCAGCAGCGATTCTCCTTGCTGTGTTCTGCAACTGAGCTACCTTCTCTTGGTGATCCTGGATTACCTGGTAGTAGTCTGGGACATCATGTGTGGTGTTCCTAATGAAGGTGCAACATTCATAATGCATTGTCATCTCACACAATCCATTCAGGGCCGCACTGATTTGCTCAAGCGCCATGTCATGTATCATCTGCACCTTACGTATCTCACGCACCTCCAGATTCAGCAACTGAATATCCATACTAGTTTTATTCAGAATTTCATCCATCAAACTGGCGTAACTGTTCAGTCTCACCATCAACTCTCTTCCCCATCCAGTCCATGCCGGCAGCCATGACCATATCCGATCCACCTTTTTAAACAACTCTCTCTTCTGTCTTTCAAACACCAGTGGGTACCTAGGGTGGAGTGCTGTGTCTGTATTAGTGCCTTCTCCCCTTACCCTCTGGATTGGGATCAGTTTTGCCAGATAACACATCCCCGTTATCGTTGGTGGCACCCATGTGTAACACACCTTTCCACAACACACCTGGTACCCCCCTTTCAATATAAATGGAGACAAATGTAGTGTTCCCTTCGCTATCTCTATCGTCAGTCGCCTCATCCGTCTTGTCGTATCCAGTGCACTCTGCTTTCCATCAGTCACCTTCGCAATCACCTCCTCTTGTTCACTCGTGAGCTTTCTACATCGTATGTATAGAAAATTTGCCTGCTCTTTTGTGTCGAATGTGTAAATGTATGATGTCCAGTTAAACTTGCTTGAGTAGCACCCTCCACCCTCATTATGTGTGTCTTTATCTGGTCCTATTTGGAAACACCACTCTGGCGGGTATACTGGTCCTATTATGGGATACCCGGGACTGAATGATTCTGGTTTCTCCCTTGGTGCATCAAAAGAGTGTATGGTGACATTCCCTGACGCAAACATACTCAGATTCATTGGAACAGAAGCAAATGGGATGTGGATTGTCTCTGGATGCATCCTACTACACACCCAGCACGCAGTTTGCCCAGACTTTTTAGCATAGTCATATTTAAATTGCACAAGTAAATGTCCTCTTGGCAAAATATCAGATGTCGCTTCTCGTTTTTGTCTCCACATAGTACGATTCTCCATCACCGGGTGCGTACCATTCCAGATATGGGAAATATCCACTTTCCCGGCAGTGCTTGGGCACCTGGGGCAGGCTCCATGCGAGAGTCCATAAATCAAGTTTGCAAGGTACAAAATCAGTACCACAAATGCCCCAAATGTCAAAATCCCTTGGGCAATGCTTTTCACAGTTACATAAACCCAATCCCTCCCCACCGGAATTTCAAAAACAAAGGACATTTCTGGATGATCAGGGGTGGGGGCTGGGCCCCTAAAAAGCACCCTTGGGGTATCCCCCGTTGGTGGATGGTCAGGACTTGTGTCCATCAAGACACCCACTTGTGGAATCATTTGGGTGTCTTCAGTTGGATCATTCAGGTGCTCATGACTGTGGTCTTTGTCAGCTTTAGCCTCAGCGGATTGGTCTCGTTGGCGACGACCTTCCATGCTGGTTCAGGATTGGCTGCAGCTACTTTCAACCTGGAGTGATGTATCCACGGGACCACCTCGGCAACCTTTACTGCTGTAGGGGTTGATAACAGGACAAGGTAAGGACCTCTCCACTTTGGGCCTAGTGGGTAATTTTTCCACTCTTTCACCCATACTGAATCACCTGGACAATACTTGTGCAGTGGGGGATATAAAAAATGAGGTATGTTATCTCCCACCCAAGTATTCAATTTCTGCATTGATTTACCCAACAGTACAACCTGATCATTTAATTTAGTTTCTCCCAATGCCCGAAGGTCCCCCCTTAGTCCATTAATCAGAGGGGTAGGCCATCCAAACATGAGTTCGTACGGACTTAGCTTTAATTGGGGGGTTGGCCTGCACCTAATGTGCAAGAGGACTATCGGCAGCACATCCAACCAGCCTAGCGATGTCTCTTGACACAATTTGGACATCAGAGTCTTTAGGGTGCGATTCAGTCTCTCGACCTTTCCCGAGCTTTGGGGCCTGTAGGCAGTGTGTAGCTTCCAGGTGATGCCCAACAGACGGGCAAGCTGTTGTAAACAGTTCTGTATGAATGCAGGGCCATTGTCCGACCCTATCTCGAGAGGAAGTCCATAGTGTGGTATTATTTCTCTCATCAGACTCTTCACCACTTCCACAGTCTTTTCAGTTCTTGTTGGGAAAGCTTCCACCCATCCTGTCAGAGTACACACCATCACCAGTAGGTATTTGTATCCTTTGCAGGGCGGCAACACTGTAAAGTCTATTTGTAGTGATGCCATTGGAGATAGCCAGATTGGCTGCTTCCCTGGAGGTTGAGATGGGCCTGTTCTCGGGTTGTTCTTGGCACATGTCACGCACTGCTGGGCTATTGCTTTGCAGACTACTGACAGTCCGGGTACGTAGAAATGTGGCTCCAGTGCTGTTCCATCATTTCTCTCCCTCCATGGGTACTTGCGTGGAGTGTTCTTACAATTTCAGGGGCTAATGTTGCTGGGAGGACTATTTGTCCATTCTTCAGCTGGTACCACCCGTCTTCTCCATATTCGCCTTGTTCTCCCGACATCCATTTCTTTTCTTTTTCTGAATACACAGGTGTCCATTCACTCAGTGGTGCCGGTAGGAGTGCAGCCACCACTGGTCAGTAGTGGGGAAATTAATGGAAACCATGTTAAAGGAAAGGATTGTTGAACATCTAAAAACACATAGATTACAGGATCAGAAACAACATGGGTTTACCTCAGGGAGATCATGCCAAACTAATCTTATTGATTTTTTTGATTGGGTAACAAAAATAATAGACACAGGTGGTGCAGTAGACATTGCTTATTTAGATTTCAGTAAGGCTTTTGATACTGTTCCGCATAGAAGGCTTATCAATAAATTGCAATCTTTGAGTTTAGATTCCAATATTGTTGACTGGATTAGGCAGTGGCTGAGTGACAGACAACAGAGGGTTGTGGTAAATGGAGTTTATTCGGCACAAGGTCTTGTTACCAGTGGGGTACCTCAGGGGTCAGTACTTGGACCCATTCTCTTTAATATTTTTATTAGTGATATTGCAGAAGGTATTAATGGAAAAGTATGTCTTTTTGCTGATGACACAAAGATTTGCAACAGGGTTGACGTTCCTGGAGGGATCAGCCAAATGACAAATGATTTAGGTAAACTAAAAAAATGGTCGGAGTTGTGGCAATTGAGTTTTAATGTGGATAAGTGCAAGATAATGCACCTGGGACGTAAAAACCCAAGGGCTGAATATAGAATATTTGATACATCTGAGGGTTGGGATTTAGGGGTCATTATTTCAGAGGATCTAAGGGTAAGTAGTCAATGTAATAGAGCAGCAGGAAATGCTAGCAGAATGCTTGGTTGTGTAGGGAGAGGTATTAGCAGTAGGAAAAGGGAAGTGCTCATGCCACTGTACAGAGCACTGGTGAGACCTCACTTGGAGTACTGTGTGCAGTACTGGAGACCGTATCTCCAGAAGGATATAGACCTCTTAGAGAGAGTTCAGAGAAGGGCTACTAAAATGGTGTACGGCTTGAAGGAGAAAAGTTACCAGGAAAGGCTTAATGATCTTAACATGTAGAGCTTGGAAAAAAGACGAGACAGAGGAGATATGATAGAAACATTTAAATACGTAAAGGGAATCCACAAGGTAGAGGAAGGGAGTATATTTAAAAGGAAACAAAATAGCAAAACAAGAGGACATAGTCTTAGATTAGAGGGGCAAAAGGTTTAAAAGTAACATCAGGAAGCATTATTTTACTGAGAGGGTGGTGGATACATGGAACAGTCTTCCAGTAGAAGTGGTAGAGGCCAAAACAGTGATTGAATTTAAGCAGGCATGGGATAGGCATAAGGCTATCCTAAACAAAAGATAAATCCAGGTAAAGTATCCATGTAATTGGGCAGACTAGATGGGCCGAAAGGTTCTTATCTGCCGACATTTTTCTATGTTTCTATGTTTCTATGGTTTTGCTTTGTATCGTGCCAATTCTCCATGGTTTCCCCAGACAAATTCTTCTTTTGGGAAATAGTATCGCCATGCGAAGAACAGCAGATCTTGTCTGTCTTGTAAATCTCTTACTGCTGGTATGAAAAAGTTCATTGCACTTTTCTTCATTCTTGGCAGTCTGTTCTTGATAAGTATCTCCTTGAGGAAGAACCTCACCAACGGGGCTTGGTATTCTTCTGCTCCCAACTCTCCCAAACTTAGCAGTATTCGTGTAATCCGTAGATTATTATGAGGATTGGTTGTCAAATTTTCAAAACGTGAGGCGAAATTTTCTGCTCGTTCAACTTCGGTTACTTCTGTGTCTTCTTCACCCTCCCCCATTACTTTTACGCCGAAGAATTTCAGCATCATTTTGTAGGCTCTGCGTAGTCTTTGCTGAACTTCTGAGGTGTTAATCATCAGGCGTGTCTCTTGTGGATTCAGAGGAGTGGAGTAGAAATTTCGGCCTTGAGTCTGAGTTGGGAAAAGCCATTGGATATAGTCATGATTAAGTTCTAATAGTTCGTAATCATCTTGCCATTTGTGCAAAATTATTTCAATGAACTCGCCTTTGGGTTCAAATCTCCTCCAATTCATGTAGAATTCGTAGTTTGGCATGGGAGGTTGAGGCTCTTGCTTGCAGAGCAGTACTTTGGCTTGATCACTTGTTATCAGTGGTTTTGCAGCTGCTTTTGCGGCCTGATCAGCGCGCCTGTTGCCTTTTGGGATTTCATCATGACCCTTTTGGTGGTCACGACAGTGCATGATACTGACAGCGCTTGGTTTCCATACATTATTATTATTATTATTATTCTTTATTTATAAAGCGCCAGCATATTCCGCAGCGCTGTACAATAAACACAGTATAGACAGGGTTACAATACATTGAACAACATTTGACAAACAGTACAGGAGGAGATGAGGCCCTATTCCCGTAGGAACTCACAATCTGGGAGGGTTGGGGTTGGAAACAGGAGGAGAGGACTGTAAGGTGAGAGTGATTGATGGTTGTGTCAGTGAGTTGGGTGGTCGCTTCCCTAAATAGGAATGTTTTAAGGGAGCGTTTGAAGGAAGAGAAGTTAGGGGAAAGTCTGACCGTACGAGGGAGAGCGTTCCAGAGAGTGGGGGCTGCGCGTGAGAAATCCTGCAGTCTATCATGGGAAGAGGTGATGCGGGGAGAAGCTAGGCGCAGGTCACTGTTTGACCTTAGGGAGCGGGCTGGGGTGTATTTGGTGATTAGTGAGGACAGGTAGTGTGGCGCTGAGTTAGTGAGGGTTTTGTAGGTAAGGATAAGGATTTTGAACTTAATTCTGCAGTGGATGGGGAGCCAGTGAAGGGACTCGCAGAGGGGAGCGGCAGAGACAGAGCGGCGGGTGAGGTGAATTAGCCTGGCGGAGGCGTTCAGGATGGATTGTAGGGGGGAGAGGCGGGACAGAGGGAGGCCAGATAAGAGATTATTGCAATAGTCGAGTCGGGAGATTACCAGGGCAGCTTCTAGGAGGGCCGCGATTTCAGCTGCATACTTGATTTGTTGTCCTGAGGAAGTAAGCAGGCCTCTTTCTTTGTAGAGTGCACCATGTGCATGGACAGTCATGAAGGCATACTTGGAATCAGTGTAGATATTTACTCTTTTGCCTTCGGAGATTTGTAGAGCTCTGTTTAGGGCTGTTATCTCAGCCAATTGTGCAGATGTATGGCCTGGTAGTGGATTTGCCTCAATAATTTCTTCTGCTGAGACTACTGCATAGCCGGAGACTTTCTTCCCATCATCCATGTAGCTGCTACCATCAGTGAATAACTGTAGATCGTATTTGTCTAGGGGTACGTCTTTCAAATCTGGCCTGCTACTGAACACTTCTTCCATGACTTGGAGGCATTCATGATTTGGATCCTCTTCACAGTCAGGCAGTAAAGTAGCAGGGTTCAAGGTAGCGATGAGGTCCAAATGAACCCGTGGATTTTCACACATCATAGCTTGGTACTTTGCCATCCGGCTATTAGTGAACCAGTAGCTTCCTTTCACATCCAGCAGGGCCTTGACAGCATGGGGCACCTTGACATGAAGAACTTGTTCAAGGGTCAGCTTGTCTGCTTCCGCTATCAGCATTGCGGTGGCTGCCACTGCTTTCAGGCATGAGGGTAGGCCACAGGGTCGAGTTGCTTGGAGAGATAGGCCACAGGCCTTAGCCAAGAGCCGAAACATTGGATCAACACTCCTGTTGCTGTTTGATTGTGTTCATGAACGTACAGCTGGAAGGGCTTGCTGTGATCTGGTAGTCCCAGTGCAGGAGCCTCCATTAGCAGAGTCTTTAATTTCAGGAACGCTGCTGTTTGCTCTTATTCCCAGTGGAAGGGGTCTTGTTCTCCCCCATTTGTGGCTTGATGAAGGGGCTTGGCAATATCTGCGAAGTTGGGGATCCACAGGCGGCAGAAGCCTGCAGCTCCCAGAAACTCACGGACTTGTCTTCTGGTCTTTGGTTGGGGTATTCGGCATACTGCTTCTTTTCTTTCAGCCCCCAATGCGCGCTTAGTACCCGTTAGGTTTCCAATTAAGTATTTTACACTTTCTTTGCATATTTGTGCTATCTTTCTTGACACTCTGTATCCTGCTTGGCATAGTAGATGTAGCAGGGCTTTTGTGGCAGATAAACAGTCTTTTTCTGTGGGAGAAGCCAGTAATAAATCATCTACATATTGTAACAAGACAACTTTGTCTGGCTGAGCGTTGAAGGAGTGGAGATCTTGGCTGAGCGCGCATCCGAAAATCGTGGGCGAGTTCTTGAATCCTTGAGGGAGGCGTGTCCAAGTCATTTGATGGCACGCCCCCGTGGTGGGCTCTTCCCACTGAAATGCAAAAAGGGGCTGGCTTGCTGGAGCCAGGCGGATGCAAAAGAAAGCGTCTTTTAAATCAAGCACTGTGTAATATTTTGTATCTCCGGGAATTAACGCCAGCAAATTGTATGGATTAGGAACCACAGGATGTAGGGTTACTGTGGCTTCGTTAACAGCTCGTAAATCTTGGACTGGGCGGTACTCTTGTGTGCCCTCTTTCAGTACTGGCAACAGGGGTGTGTTTCACGGTGACACTCAGAATTTCAATATGCCGTGGTTTTTAAGTCTCTGTAAATGTGTCCGGATATTCTGCTTGGCTTTCTGTGGGATATGATATTGTCTTAAAGCCACAGGCGTTGCACCAGGTTTTAAATCGACGTATACTGGGGGAATATTTACAGCTAGTCCGGGCGGGTTTTCCTCCGCCCACACCCCAGGAATTTCGAGGAGTAGTGTGTGCGGGTCCGGGCTTGCCGGCGGCGTTGGTGCTGTGCGCCATTCTTCCTCTCTTGGCATAATTACTGCAATTTTCACAGATTGGGGGTTCTGGCTGGCTGGGTTGTACTGCCGAACAGAGCTGCCACTCTCAGGCAGGTCTAATTGAGCGTGACCCCCGGGAAGGAACGTAATTTGGGCTTGCAATTTGCAAAGGATATCCCGCCCCAGGAGCTGGATGGGACATTCGGGCATATACAAAAATTCATGTTCAACATTATGCCCACCCACACTACATTTTCGAGAAGCAAGGAAAGGGTACTTAGCAGACACTCCCATTGCTCCCATAATATCAACTTAATTTCCCACTGGGGGTGCAATTTGCTGAGTCACAACAGAATATTCGGCACCGGTGTCAACCATAAAAATTTCATTTTTATTTCCCACTCTCATAGTGACCGTGGGCTCGTGGTTACCGAGCGGGATGGGCCCAGGTCCTTGTCAATATGCATCCTGCCCCTCAAATGACGTTCCCGCCAATCCCACAAACCCTGCTCCAGCACCCTCATTTCTCTCATATCTGCCGTCTGTTACCTGACCATTGGTGGCTTGACCTCCCGATTCTCCAACCTCCCCTTGTCCCCCAAATTTAGCCAAAAATGCAGGACAGTCGTTTTTCCAGTGACCTTCACCCCGGCACCAGGCGCACTGGTTGGGTCCCAGGGGTTCCCTAGGGGCTCCCCTACCTCTTCCTCTAGCTCCCCTACCCCTTGCTCTCCCTCTGTCCGGGCCACCTCGTCCTCCACCATTTCCCATATAACCAACAACACCTGTGTGTCCCCTCTGTCTCTTCATCTCCTCCCGTTTTTCCTCTAGATCCCGGTTATGAAACACTTTATTAGCAATCTCTACCAATTCGCTAATACCTTTTCCCAAAAACCCATCTAATCTCTGTATTTTATTCCGTATATCCCTCTGTGACTGTCCCACAAACGAAGAATTAATTAACCTTTGATTCTCCACCGCCTCCGGATCAATAGGACTATACATCCTATATGCATCTAGTAATCTTTCCAGAAATGCGCTTGGAGGCTCCTTAGCTTCTTGTACCACGTCTGCTATTTTCCCCATGTTTGTGGGTTTCTTCCCTCCCGCTTTAACACCCATTATTACTGCTGTTCTGTACGTCTGGAGGTGGGCAATACCCTTTGTGGTGCTGTACGGCCACTTGGGATCTGTCTTGGGATAGTGTTCCTCTGCCCACGCTTCTGGCTGGGGCTTAGCATCTGCTACGGCTTGGGCGAGTAAAATCTTCTGCGCGCTACTATTTATCCGGGCTCTTTCCTCTGTGGTAAACATTGTCAACATTAATTGCTGACAATCTGCCCTTGTGGGGTTATGTGTGAGCATAACCGACTCTATCATACTGGCCACTGCTGCGGGATTAGTGGAGTACAGTGGTGTGTGTGTGTTTTCCAGTTAAAAAGATCTGTTGTCGTGAATGGGACATATGTGTATTGCATTGGCCCAGGAGCTCCATTCGCCAGTAAAGGACCTGGCACTTCCCGTAGGGGCAATTGCATCCCACTCTTATAGGGATTGTGCTGATATGGTTCCCGGGGTTTATGTATATTGTTCGCTGCGCGAGTGGTAGCCCCCGGCTTCTCATCTTCACTCTCATCTTCGCTATTCTCCTGGGATACTAATTTATATACGCTCCCATCGGGCATCTCAATCTTTCCTGGTGGGACCTCTCTGTCTCCTCCACCCGCCGCCCCCTGTTCTTCTTCCTCGATATTGCGTTGCGGCGCGAAGGGAGCCGGCTGGGAAGTAGCAGCTGCCTGCTCCCCCCTCGCCGCCCGCGCAACCGCGGCACTCAAAGCTTCTCTAGCTGCCCCGTAACATGACGGGTATGGCGGGGGCAAGGGATCACCCTCCTCTGGGTGTTCTACCAACACCGATCTCTCTTTCTCTTTATTATTTGGTGGTACCTGCTTCTTGTGTTGTCCCGCCATCATTATAAAATGACTTTTATCTTTTACACAGTATCTCCATATATCTATATACGGATACTGCTCAGGATGTCCGCATTTCCCGGTAACTTGGGAATGCACGCTCTGTATTAGCTCGGGGTCCATTGACCCCTGCTCTGGCCACTCTGGAACTAACAGTGGCCACACAATTGTACACATTAATGTTAGCTTCCCACTCTTCTTAGTTTACTCCACACCATAATCATGCGTTGTATATAACGCCTCAAAATTCCGCACCATATACCCTAGGGGCGTCTCACCCTCCTTTACCTTCTTGGGCTTGGATGACCCCTTACCCATTGTTTCCCTTAAAAATAACAGTAACCTTTTTACAACACAGATATTACTTTTTAGCAATGACAATTAAAATCTACAGTCTGGTACTTAGTCAACAGTTCATATATCGGATTTGCTTCCTCCGTCAGTAGCCGGACTGCAGTCGCCTGAGCCGGAAACGTACTTCGGGAGTCCACTCTCAAGTTTGCTTTCTCGCAGGGCGAGTAGGCGCTCGTTCACTCACAGCATTCAAATCACTCACAGCACGTACTGTACCAGATACTTTCAGCACAAAACAAAACAAACAATTCAACTCTTTCTACTAGCCGAGGGCACGCCGTCCCTCCTTTTGGCTCCTTATACCCCGTTAATTGAACTCTAACTCTTGCCTGCTTGTGACTATGTGCACCCCGTTCTATAACAACACTCCCGTCTGCAATTCCAATTTGCCTATGGGCAATCTACCCACCCGGCACCACTACCTCTGCAGCTACCTCTGACCTCAATTGGCCCTCTTCACTACACGACGTACACACTAGCACTGACTCAGGGCTCTCAGCCCAGTCACAGAAATCCCTCCTCCTTTCCTGGTCCATGTGCAGAAGCTCTGTTTACAAACACTGACTATGACTATGCAACTCCACGTGGCTACTTTCTCCCTCTCTTACAGAACTACCCTTTAGTTAACATCTGATCCCCCGGGTCCAGACACGCGCTAGCCACTTTCTGGCCCCGTGCTATATGCGGCGGGTTCAGTATGTCAACGAGACCGTGGCCGCTGGTCTCCTTATCCGAATTTCGGTCGGACGTTTCCCTTTATACCGGTATTTCTGATACACATACAAACATAGAAGACACTTTACCTATCCCGGATGAGCCGCCAAGAAATGTAACCGGAATCACTGGGTTCACTTCAGGACGGCGCCGGACCGGACACAAGCAAGGATTGTCTGAACACGAGTCTCTTCAGGAAAGGCAAACTTTATTGTGTCGTCACACAAATGCTCACACAGGATTGAATCGCAAAGAGTGAGCCCCGTCTCCCCCCCGACGAGGGGTTTTATACCCCAAATACATAATTGGGTACATCCCAATTAGCCCACCTCCCGATGACACTTTATTCCACCCCATGTGGGTTAATACCTCCCATTGTTAGTACAAAGACATTCCATATATTGACCGTAAATTGGCAAACTTCATGTTAGTCTGACAGTTTGTGATTTGCTGCCGCACTCAATCCGGGCCGTGCCCACCTCCCTAAAGGCTATGTTTATTTGTTACAGATAAAGCATGGTCTGGTTTCTACGCTCTCTTTGTCTCTCTGCAGGCCTCGGTGACCTTGCAGTATCCATTTGTCATCCTGTCTCTCCGTGCCAAGAGCTGACTGGATTTTCCCTTCGTTTTATTGCTTCTCTGTTAATCTACCACATTCCTAAAATTCTATGTAAGCTTTATTCTAGTGTCTATTGAAATCTACCTAGTTATTTGCAAGTGAACCAATATTCTGAACAAGATGGCCGCTTGGCTCATAATAGCGACCATCTTCCAGCCTGATTCCACTTCAGTACAGTCGCTCCCTCACAGGGTTATCCTTTATAGTCTCTGAATAATGGAAAAGAAATCATAAATTCTGCCAGGGTATGTAAACTTATGAGCACAACTGTATATGTCCTTTGTGAGAGCATTTTAATGATTTAGTTTTGTAGTTTCTGCATGATCTGCTTATTGTATTGTTTTTCAGGTAGGTTTATAACATTTTTATATATTTTTAAATTTAGGTTAACAAAAACATTCAAAAATTTTTTTGTCTGATTTAATCGTAAAAAATAATCGCCCAACTAATCAATTATGAAAATAATCTTTAGTTGCAGCCCTAATTATGTTACAAGCTATCATTGTGATTGTTTGCTGAATGATGGTTGGGTAAAGGATCGCTAATATGGCTTTGGATATTCAGAATTGGGCAGAGTTCTGGGTCAGTAGATGCTTGGGGTGGGCATTGGTAGATTTGGGAGGGTCGGTAGATGCTTGGGGCTGGTAGGGTCGGTAGATGCTTGGGGCTGGGAGGGTCGGTAGATGTTTGGGGCTGGGAGGGTCGTTAGATGTTTGGGGCTGGGAGGGTCGGTAGATGTTTGGGGCTGGGAGGGTCGGTAGATGTTTGAGGCTGGGAGGGTCTGTAGATGGTTGGGGCTGGGAGGGTTGGTAGATGCAGGGGGTCTGTAGATGCTCAGGGCTAGGGTCGGTAGAAGCTCGGGGCTAGGGGTCGGTAGATGCTCGGGCTGGGAGGGTCGGTAGATGCTCGGGGCTGGGAGGGTCAGTAGATGCTCGGGGCTGGGAGGGTCAGTAGATGTTTGGGGCTGGGAGGGTCGGTAGATGTTTGGGGCTGGGAGGGTCGGTAGATGTTTGGGGCTGGGAGGGTCGGTAGATGTTTGGGGCTGGGAGGGTCGGTAGATGTTTGGGGCTGGGAGGGTCTGTAGATGGTTGGGGCTGGGAGGGTCTGTAGATGGTTGGGGCTGGGAGGGTTGGTAGATGCAGGGGGTCGGTAGATGCTCAGGGCTAGGGTCGGTAGATGCTCAGGGCTAGGGGTCAGTAGATGCTCGGGGCTAGGGGTCGGTAGATGCTCGGGGCTAGGGGTCGGTAGATGCTCGGGCTGGGAGGGTCGGTAGATGCTCGGGCTGGGAGGGTCGGTAGATGCTCGGGCTGGGAGGGACGGTAGTTGCTCGGGGCTGGGAGGGTCGGTAGATGCTCGGGGCTGGAGGGTCGATAGATGCTCGGGGCTGGGAGGGTCGATAGATGCTCGGGGCTGGGAGGGTCGATAGATGCTCGGGGCTGGGAGGGTCGATAGATGCTCGGGGCTGGGTCGATAGATGCTCGGGGCTGGAGGGTCGGTAGATGCTCGGGGCTGGGAGGGTCGGTAGATGCTCGGGGCTGGGAGGGTCGGTAGATGCTCGGCTGGGAGGGTCGGTAGATGCTCGGGGCTGGGAGGGTCGATAGATGCTCGGGGCTGGGAGGGTCGATAGATGCTCGGGGCTGGGAGGGTCGATAGATGCTCGGGGCTGGGTCGATAGATGCTCGGGGCTGGGAGGGTCGGTAGATGCTCGGGGCTGGGAGGGTCGATAGATGCTCGGGCTGGGAGGGTCGATAGATGCTCGGGCTGGGAGGGTCGATAGATGCTCGGGGCTGGGTCGATAGATGCTCGGGGCTGGGAGGGTCGGTAGATGCTCGGTAGATGCTCGGGGCTGGGAGGGTCGGTAGATGCTCGGGGCTGGGAGGGTCGGTAGATGCTCGGGGCTGGGTCGATAGATGCTCGGGGCTGGGAGGGTCGGTAGATGCTCGGGCTGGGAGGGTCGATAGATGCTCGGGGCTGGGAGGGTCGATAGATGCTCGGGCTGGGTCGATAGATGCTCGGGGCTGGGAGGGTCGGTAGATGCTCGGTAGATGCTCGGGGCTGGGAGGGTCGGTAGATGCTCGGGGCTGGGAGGGTCGGTAGATGCTCGGGCTGGGAGGGTCGGTAGATGCTCGGGGCTGGGAAGGTCGATAGATGCTCGGGGCTGGGAGGGTCGATAGATGCTCGGGCTGGGAGGGTCGATAGATGCTCGGGGCTGGGAGGGTCGATAGATGCTCGGGGCTGGGAGGGTCGATAGATGCTCGGGGCTGGGAGGGTCGATAGATGCACGGGGCTGGGAGGGTCGATAGATGCTCGGGGCTGGGTCAATAGATGCTCGGGCTGGGTCGATAGATGCTCGGGGCTGGGAGGGTCGGTAGATGCTTGGTAGATGCTCGGGGCTGGGAGGGTCGATAGATGCTCGGGGCTGGGAGGGTCGGTAGATGCTCGGGGCTGGGATGGTCGGTAGATGCTTGAGGTTGGGGGTCAGAAGATGCTTGAGGTTGGGGGTCGGTAGATGCTTGAGGTTGGGGGTCTGAAGTTTTGGGCTGGAGTCGGTAGATGCTCGGGTTGGGGGTCGGTAGATGCTCGGGGCTGGGAGGGTCGATAGATGCTCGGGGCTGGGAGGGTCGGTAGATGCTCGGGGCTGGGAGGGTCGGTAGATGCTCGGGGCTGGGAGGGTCGATAGATGCTCGGGGCTGGGAGGATCGGTAGATGCTCGGTAGATGCTCGGGGCTGGGAGGGTCGGTAGATGCTCGGGGCTGGGAGGGCCGATAGATGCTCGGGCTGGGAGGGTCGATAGATGCTCGGGGCTGGGAGGGTCGGTAGATGCTCGGGCTGGGATGGTCGGTAGATGCTCGGGGCTGGGAGGGTCAGTAGATGCTTGGAGCTGGGATGGTCGGTAGATGCTTGAGGTTGGGGGTCGGTAGATGCTTGAGGTTGGGGGTCGGTAGATGCTTGAGGTTGGAGGTCGGTAGATGCTTGAGGTTGGGGGTCAGAAGATGCTTGAGGTTGGGGGTCGGTAGATGCTTGGGGCTGGGAGGGTCGGTAGATGTTTGGGGCTGGGAGGGTCGGTAGATGCTCGGGGCTGGGATGGTCGGTAGATGCTTGGGGCTGGGATGGTCGGTAGATGCTTGAGGTTGGGGGTCGGTAGATGCTTGAGGTTGGGGGTCGGTAGATGCTTGAGGTTGGGGGTCAGTAGATGCTTGAGGTTGGGGGTCGGTAGATGCTTGAGGTTGGGGGTCGGTAGATGCTCAGGGCTAGGGGTCGGTAGATGCTCGAGGCTAGGGGCCGGTAGATGCTCGGGGCTAGGGGCCGGTAGATGCTCGGGGCTAGGGGTCGGTAGATGCTTGGGGCTAGGGGTCGGTAGTTGCTCGGGGCTGGGAGGGTCGGTAGATACTCGGGGCTGGGAGGGTCGTAGATGCTCGGGGCTGGGAGGGTCAGTAGATGCTCGGGGCTGGGAGGGTCAGTAGATGCTCGGGACTGGGAGGGTCGGTAGATGCTCAGGGCTGGGAGGGTCGATAGATGCTCGGGGCTGGGAGGGTCGATAGATGCTTGGGGCTGGGAGGGTCGATAGATGCTCGGGGCTGGGAGGGTCGATAGATGCTCGGGGCTGGGAGGGTCGATAGATGCTCGGGGCTGGGAGGGTCGATAGATGCTCGGGGCTGGGAGGGTCGATAGATGCTCGGGGCTGGGAGGGTCGATAGATGCTCGGGCTGGGAGGGTCGATAGATGCTCGGGGCTGGGAGGGTCGATAGATGTTTGGGTCTTGAGGTCGGTAGATGCTGTGGTCGGTGGAAGCTTTGGGCTCGGTCAGTGGATGCATGGGGCTAGGGGTCGGTTTGATGCTAGGGGTCGGTAGATGCTTGGGGCTGGGGGTCGGTAGAAGCTTTGGGCTGGGGATCGGTAGATGCTAGGGGTCAGGGGTTCGTAGATACTTGAGGTTGGGGGTCGGTAGAAGCTTTGGGCTGGGAATCGGTAGATGCTTGAGGTTGGGGGTCGGTAGATGCTTGAGGTTGGGGGTCGGTAGATGCTTGAGGTTGGGGGTCAGTAGATGCTTGAGGTTGGGGGTCGGTAGATGCTTGAGGTTGGGTGTAGGTAGATGCTTGATGTTGGGGGTCGGTAGATGCTTGAGGTTGGGTGTAGGTAGATGCTTGATGTTGGGTGTCGGTAGAAGTTTTGGACTGGGATGGTCGGTAGAAGTTTTGGACTGGGAGGGTCGGTAGATGCTTGGGGCTGGGAGGGTCGGTAGATGCTTGGGGCTGGGAGGGTCGGTAGATGTTTGGGTTTGGAGGTCGGTAGATGTTTGGGTCTGGAGGGCGGTAGATGTTTGGGTCTGGAGGGCGGTAGATGTTTGGGTCTGGAGGGCGGTAGATGTTTGGGTCTGGAGGTCGGTAGATGTTTGGGTCTGGAGGTCGGTAGATGTTTGGGTCTGGAGGTCGGTAGATGTTTGGGTCTGGAGGTCGGTAGATGTTTGGGTCTGGAGGTCGGTAGATGTTTGGGTCTGGAGGTCGGTAGATGTTTGGATCTGGAGGTCGGTAGATGCTGTGATCGGTAGAAGCTTTGGGCTCGGTCGGTGGATGCATGGTGCATGGGGTCGGTAGATGCTAGGGGTCGGTAGATGCTTGGGGCTGGGGGTCGGTAGAAGCTTTGGGCTGGGGGTCGGTAGAAGCTTTGGGCTGGGGGTCGGTAGAAGCTTTGGGCTGGGGGTCGGTAGATGCTAGGGGTCAGGGGTTGGTAGATGTTTGGGGCTGGAGGTCGGTAGATGCTGTGGTCAGTAGATGCATGGGGCTAGGAGTCAGTAGATACTAGGTACTTGGGGTCGGTAGATGCTTGAGGTTTGGGGTCGGTAGATGCTTGAGGTTTGGAGTTGGGGTCGGTAGATGCTTGAGGTTGGGGGGGTCGGCAGATGCTTGAGGTTGGGGGGGTCGGTAGATGCTTGAGGTGGGGGGGTCGGTAGATGCTTGAGGTTGGGTGTCGGTAGAAGTTTTGGACTGGGAGGGTCGGTAGATGTTTGGGTCTGGAGGTCGGTAGATGTTTGGGTCTGGAGGTTGGTAGATGTTTGGATCTGGAGGTCGGTAGATGCTGTGATCGGTAGAAGCTTTGGGCTCGGTCGGTGGATGCATGGTGCATGGGGTCGGTAGATGCTAGGGGTCGGTAGATGCTTGGGGCTGGGGGTCGGTAGAAGCTTTGGGCTGGGGGTCGGTAGAAGCTTTGGGCTGGGGGTCGGTAGAAGCTTTGGGCTGGGGGTCGGTAGATGCTGTGGTCAGTAGATGCATGGGGCTAGGAGTCAGTAGATACTAGGTACTTGGGGTCGGTAGATGCTTGAGGTTTGGAGTTGGGGGTCGGTAGATGCTTGAGGTTTGGAGTTGGGGGTCGGTAGATGCTTGAGGTTGGGGGGTCGGTAGATGCTTGAGGTTGGGGGGGTCGGTAGATGCTTGAGGTGGGGGGTCGGTAGATGCTTGAGGTTGGGTGTCGGTAGAAGTTTTGGACTGGGAGGGTCGGTAGATGTTTGGGTCTGGAGGTCGGTAGATGTTTGGGTCTGGAGGTTGGTAGATGTTTGGGTCTGGAGGTCGGTAGATGCTGTGGTCGGTAGAAGCTTTGGGCTCGGGGTCGGTGGATGCATGGGGCTAGGGATCGGTGGATGCATGGGGCTAGGGGTCTGTAGAAGCTTTGGGCTGGGGATCGGTACATGTTTGGGGCTGGAGGTCGGTAGATGCTATGGTCAGTAGATGCATGGGGCTAGGGGTCGGTAGATGCTAGGGGTCGGTAGATGCTTGGGGCTGGGGGTCGGTAGAAGCTTTGAGCTGGGGATCGGTAGAAGCTAGGGGTCAGGGGTTGGTAGATGTTTGGGGCTGGAGGTCGGTAGATGCTGTGGTCTGTAGATGCGTGGGGTTAGGAGTCGGTAGATACTAGGTACTTGGGGCCTGTGGGTACAGACAGTAAATTCTGGCTGTGTTTTGGAGTGGATAAGGCAGTTATTGGGGATGCTGTGTATCCATGATGCATATTTGGGGGAAAGGCTGATGCTTAGGACCCCTTGGCTGCCATTTTGGATGCAGTCCTTGGGCCCCTGGTGGTGCAGGTTGCGGGTGGCATGGTTCAGGTCATGTATCTCTAGTCAGACGGTAGCAGAGGGAGGGCTTCTTACTCTCAGCCAATTGCTCCTCCGTGGTCTCTGCAGTAAAAGGAGGGAGGGGGCAGAGGATGCTGCGGAGGGATGGGCAACTGAAGCTTCAGACACTGCACAGCTGTGCTGGTTGAGCATCTCTCCCGCATCCATCCTTTTCCTCCTCCACCCCTCGTTGTGATTTAGCAGTATATTCCTTGCCTCGTGATGCCAGAGAGCTGGGATGGGGTGAGTGCTGTTATATGGGGTTTTGGTGCGGGATACGTTGAGTTTGTCTTGCTCTTGTGTCGGGTGGGTGTGATAGGTGGTTGTGTCGGGTGGGTGGGTGTGATAGGTGGTTGTGTCGGGTGGGTGGGTGTGATAGGTGGTTGTGTCGGGTGGGTGGGTGTGATAGGTGGTTGTCCTGGTATTGTACCGGTTGTGTAGGGTGGTTCTCTTGCTATTGTGCCACATGCATTGAGTGATTGTCCTGCTCTTGTGTTGGGTGTAGGGTCACCAGGTCAGCCATGTTTTCCTGGACACATATTACTATTTCTTGCAGAGGGGAGCACATGGAAAAGTGCTGCCCTGCAACATGTATAATTCATATGCCGCAGGACTGAAATCAAGGCAGGTCACCTGGGATTCCTTTATGATTTCTTACCTGCAGTGTATGGATTTATTCGTGCTGCGGGTGTCTTGTTTCATGCATTGCCCATAATCATGAATAAAACCTAGGTGTCCAGGAAAACATGGCCGATCTGGTAACCCTAGTTGGGTGGTGTCCAGCTCCTGTGACAATTTATGTAGGGTGGTCATCTTGCTCCTGAGCCATGTATGTTGGGTGGGTGGTGTCCTGCTCCTGTGCCGGTTGGTTGCCTTGCTCCTGTCCTGGGTGTGGCTGGTGGTTGTCCTACTCTTGTGTTGGATGGATGGGTGTCCTGCTGCGGTGCTGGCTTCACTGGGGGACATGTTCTCATATCTGTAGGGTAGTTAATAAATTGTGGGCAGCATAAAGCGTCACTGAAATTCTTGCTCTCCTGGGGTCGCTCTATACAGCTGACCCTGGCCAAGGTCACCACAACTTCCAATGTCACTGCATTCACAAAGTCTTGCTCTGTACAGACATGTCCTACGCGCTCTGCACCCACCGGGCTCATTCATCAGGGCTGTGTCAAAGAGGGGGGAACAAAACACAGAAATACTCTACAGCAGTGTTTCCCGAAACTGTCCTGACCTCAGGAGCCGCTGACACAACACGTTTGCAGGATATGTGAAGCTCAGGTGACAGGATTTGCTGCTCAGTGATTGCAGGATTCAGTCTGCGTTACCCCAAGGTGATCTGCAAAATCTGCCCTGTTAGAGTCCCGAGGAGAGATTTGGGAAACCCTGCTCTACAGCCATGCCATCAACCATGGAAGAATGCTAGCTCAGGCAATGGGGCGGCTGTGATGCTCTGCATGCCTGGAAGCGGTGGGGAGGCTGTGATGCGCTGCATGCCTGGAAGCGGTGGGGCGGCTGTGATGCTCTGCATGCCTGGAAGCGGTGGGGAGGCTGTGATGCTCTGCATGCCTGGAAGCGGTGGGGCGGCTGTGATGCTCTGCATGCCTGGAAGCGGTGGGGAGGCTGTGATGCTCTGCATGCCTGGAAGCGGTGGGGAGGCTGTGATGCTCTGCGTGCCAGGAAGCTGTGGGGAGGCTGTGATGCTCTGCTTGCTCTGCACTGGTTAGGAGGACAGCTGGGGTGCCCCCTGCAGTTGGTGTGCTGTGATGCTTGTGGTTGTCACCTTGAGAAGGACACAGACCAGGCAGCCTGGCGTGGGGAGCAGTGTACGTGCCCTGAATCCTTCCCATTGATAATGCCATCTCATGCTTTACTGGGGACAGCGTGATTGGTTGGAAAAAGAGGAGCGCGCATGGAGACCAAAAGACAGGGAAATCAATTCATTTAAAAGCTACAGCACAATGCCTTTAAGGTGGGGCTCATGGACTGTGAGGTGGGACCTCCGGGCCTATTAAATATGGGCTCATGGCCTTTATCGTGGGAGGCCTGAGGCTTGTTCTTCCCTAAGACTCAGATCAGTACACTTACACCTCCTATGTCAGCCCCCTTACTCCCCTTGCACCGCTCATGTCAGTCTTCATCCATCTCCCACAACCCAAATTTAGTCATTTACCTTCTTCAGACCCACATATGAGTCTCCAAAATACTCCGGTACCACTGTCAGATCCCATCCACCCCACCAGACTACACATTCAGACATCATATTAATCAGTGTCCTTACTGTTACCCTCCCCGTGTCACTGTCCTGCTATCCTGCCCAGGCCTGGCTCTGCAACATGCGGTGCTGCTCTGCAGAGCCAGGCCTGGGCAGGAGTTCTCTTACCTCATGGGGCTCAGTATAATATGATGCCGGTGTTGGCACAGAGGAAGTCAGGCATATTCCTGGCCAGGTAGTTGGTGGGTTCTCATTCGACCAATCCAACCTCAGTAGTTTCTCTAGTGGATGTAGTGAACAATGGTTTACGTACCAACAGACCCCCCTCTGCTTGCCCACTGTTGCATGGATGCCATTGATTTGCCTTCACTCAATCAGGGGGCTGACTGAAGGATGTATTACATAGAATAGGTGGTGGACAACGGGTGGATAACTTGGATTAGCCGGTGGATGATTTGGATTATGTGCAATGGAGAGGTTACATGGATTGGGTGGTAGATGATGGATTGAAACAAATTGGTGCCTGATGGGTGGACAGAAAGAATTTGATGGTTGGGTGACAAGGATTGATGGGATGCTGTTGGATGGATAAAGAGGATTCGGTGGTTGGGAGACATGGATTAGGTGGGTCACTGTTGGATGGATATAGAGGATTCGGTGGTTGGGAGACATGGATTAGGTGGGTCACTGTTGGATGGATATAGAAGATCCGGTGGTTGGAAGACATGGATTAGGTGGGTTGCTGTTGGATGGATATAGAGGATTCGGTGGTTGGGAGACATGGATTAGGTGGGTGGGTGTTGGATGGATAAAGAGGATTCGGTGGTTGGGAGACATGGATTAGGTGGGTGGGGGTTGGGTGGATATAGAGGATTCGGTGGTTGGGAGACATGGATTAGGTGGGTCGCTGTTGGATGGATATAGAGGATTAGGTGGGTGGGTGTTGGATGGATAAAGAGGATTTGGTGGTTGGGAGACATGGATTAGGTGGGTCGCTGTTGGATGGATATAGAGGATTAGGTGGGTGGGTGTTGGATGGATAAAGAGGATTTGGTGGTTGGGAGACATGGATTAGGTGGGTCGCTGTTGGATGGATATAGAGGATTCGGTGGTTGGAGACATGGATTAGGTGGGTGGGTGTTGGATGGATATAGAGGATTCGGTGGTTGGGAGACATGGATTAGGCGGGTGTTGGATGTGTGACATTTCCTTGTGATCCAGAGTTTCATTTTTTGAGAATTTTCAGTGTACATGGAAAGCCACACTGTGTGTATGAATTGTACTGATGTGTCATGCCACACACATGAATTGTGAGAAGGAAATGGAAAGAACATTTTGTGCATGAAATGTGGGACGACTTTTTCCTTGTTCTCTCACCACCTCTCTTTTCTTAAAAGGAGCATGACCTTGAGACCCCCTATGGGATGATACATGTTGTTATACGAGGAACCCCGAAAGGAAACCGTCCAGTAATCCTCACATACCATGATGTGGGACTGAATCGTAAGTGCCGCTCTCCTGGTGATCTGATGGGACTCGAGAAGGACTGGGTGGGTGGTCAGTGAGTTTGGGGACATTAAGTCTGGCACATAGGGGGTGGAGTGGAGATTCAGTAATTTTGCGGCACACCAGCCGGTAAAGTGGAACCATAGCTTAGCTGTTCAGTCGCTGAGCACGACACACTGCGCCGCTGACACAGATCTGTTTCGGTCCCATAAATACTGCTTTACTTGTTATTTCCAGATAAACTTTGTTTCAACACCTTCTTTAACTATGAGGACATGCAGGAGATCACCAAGCACTTTGTCGTCTGCCACGTGGATGCCCCAGGTCAGCAGGTTGGGGCCTCTCAGTTCCCACAAGGGTAAGTAAGGTTGAGGGTATTCCCCTCCCTGTCCGAGTTCATCTCCTTAAGGTCTATGTCTCCTTTTCACATAATGTCTCCGCGGCTCCTGATGCCACCTGTTTGTCCTCATCACGTCTCCTCTATTTCCCAATCACATGATCTCCTTTTCACCTAATATTTCCTGTTATTATCTCCCGCTGTCACAATCACCTCAGTCTCCTGTCCTCCCATCTCCCATCTCCCATTCTGCTGTCCTCCCATCTCCCATCTCCCATTCTGCTGTCCTCACATGTCCCATTCTCCTGTCCTCACATCTCACATCTCCCATTCTCCTGTCCTCACATGTCCCATTCTCCTGTCCTCACATCTCCCATTCTGCTGTCCTCACATCTCCCATTCTGCTGTCCTCACATCTCCCATTCTGCTGTCCTCACCTCTCCCATTCTCCTGTCCTCACATCTCCCATTCTCCTGTCCTCACATCTCCCATTCTGCTGTCCTCACATCTCCCATTCTGCTGTCCTCACATCTCCCATTCTGCTGTCCTCACATCTCTCTCCTGTCCTCACATCTCCCATTCTCCTGTCCTCACATCTCTCTCCTGTCCTCACATCTCCCATTCTCCTGTCCTCACATCTCTCTCCTGTCCTCACATCTCCCATTCTCCTGTCCTCACATCTCCCATTCTCCTGTCCTCACATCTCCCATTCTGCTGTCCTCACATGTCCCATTCTCCTGTCCTCACATCTCACATCTCCCATTCTCCTGTCCTCACATGTCCCTTTCTCCTGTCCTCACATCTCCCATTCTGCTGTCCTCACATCTCCCATTCTGCTGTCCTCACATCTCCCATTCTGCTGTCCTCACATCTCCCATTCTGCTGTCCTCACATCTCCCATTCTGCTGTCCTCACATCTCCCATTCTGCTGTCCTCACATCTCCCATTCTCCTGTCCTCACATCTCTCTCCTGTCCTCACATCTCCCATTCTCCTGTCCTCACATCTCTCTCCTGTCCTCACATCTCCCATTCTCCTGTCCTCACATCTCTCTCCTGTCCTCACATCTCCCATTCTCCTGTCCTCACAATCTCCATTCTCCTGTCCTCACATCTCCATTCTGCTGTCCTCACATGTCCCATTCTCCTGTCCTCACATCTCCCATTCTCCTGTCCTCACATGTCCCTTTCTCCTGTCCTCACATCTCCCATTCTGCTGTCCTCACATCTCCCATTCTGCTGTCCTCACATCTCCCATTCTGCTGTCCTCACCTCTCCCATTCTCCTGTCCTCACATCTCCCATTCTCCTGTCCTCACATCTCCCATTCTCCTGTCCTCACATCTCCCATTCTGCTGTCCTCACATCTCCCATTCTGCTGTCCTCACATCTCCCATTCTGCTGTCCTCACATCTCCCATTCTGCTGTCCTCACATCTCCCATTCTGCTGTCCTCACATCTCCCATTCTGCTGTCCTCACATCTCCCATTCTGCTGTCCTCACATCTCCCATTCTGCTGTCCTCACATCTCCCATTCTCCTGTCCTCACATCTCTCTCCTGTCCTCACATCTCCCATTCTCCTGTCCTCACATCTCTCTCCTGTCCTCACATCTCCCATTCTCCTGTCCTCACATCTCCCATTCTCCTGTCCTCACATCTCCCATTCTCCTGTCCTCACATCTCCCATTCTCCTGTCCTCACATCTCCCATTCTCCTGTCCTCACATCTCCCGTTCTCCTGTCCTCACATGTCCCATTCTCCTGTCCTCACATCTCCCATTCTGCTGTCCTCACATCTCCCATTCTGCTGTCCTCACATCTCCCATTCTCCTGTCCTCACATCTCCCATTCTCCTGTCCTCACATCTCCCATTCTGCTGTCCTCACATCTCCCATTCTGCTGTCCTCACATCTCCCATTCTCCTGTCCTCACATCTCTCTCCTGTCCTCACATCTCCCATTCTCCTGTCCTCACATCTCCCATTCTGCTGTCCTCACCTGTCCCATTCTCCTGTCCTCACATCTCCCATTCTGCTGTCCTCACATCTCCCATTCTCCTGTCCTCACATCTCCCTTTCTGCTGTCCTCACATCTCCCATTCTGCTGTCCTCACATCTCCCATTCTGCTGTCCTCACATCTCCCATTCTGCTGTCCTCACATCTCCCTTTCTCCTGTCCTCACATCTCCCATTCTGCTGTCCTCACATCTCCCATTCTGCTGTCCTCACATCTCTCTCCTGTCCTCACATCTCCCATTCTCCTGTCCTCACCTGTCCCATTCTCCTGTCCTCACATCTCCCATTCTCCTGTCCTCACATCTCCCATTCTCCTGTCCTCACATCTCCCATTCTCCTGTCCTCACATCTCCTGTCCTCACATCTCCCATTCTGCTGTCCTCACATCTCTCTCCTGTCCTCACATCTCCCATTCTGCTGTCCTCACATCTCCCATTCTGCTGTCCTCACATCTCTCTCCTGTCCTCACATCTCCCATTCTCCTGTCCTCACATCTCCCTTTCTCCTGTCCTCACATCTCCCATTCTCCTGTCCTCACATCTCCCTTTCTCCTGTCCTCACATCTTTCTGCTGTCCTCACATCTCCCATTCTCCTGTCCTCACATCTCCCTTTCTCCTGTCCTCACATCTTTCTCCTGTCCTCACATCTCCCATTCTCCTGTCCTCACATCTCCCATTCTCCTGTCCTCACATCTCCCTTCTCTGTCCTCACATCTCCCGTTCTCCTGTCCTCACATCTCCCGTTCTCCTGTCCTCACATCTCCCATTCTCCTGTCCTCACATCTCCCATTCTCCTGTCCTCACATCTCCCATTCTCCTGTCCTCACATGTCCCATTCTCCTGTCCTCACATCTCCCATTCTCTTGTCCTCACATCTCCCGTTCTCCTGTCCTCACATCTCCCGTTCTCCTGTCCTCACATCTCCCGTTCTCCTGTCCTCACATCTCCCGTTCTCCTGTCCTCACATGTCCCATTCTCCTGTCCTCACATGTCCCATTCTCCTGTCCTCACATGTCCCATTCTCCTGTCCTCACATGTCCCATTCTCCTGTCCTCACATCTCTCTCCTGTCCTCACATGTCCCATTCTCCTGTCCTCACATCTCCCGTTCTCCTGTCCTCACATGTCCCATTCTCCTGTCCTCACATGTCCCATTCTCCTGTCCTCACATGTCCCATTCTCCTGTCCTCACATGTCCCATTCTCCTGTCCTCACATCTCTCTCCTGTCCTCACATCTCTCTCCTGTCCTCACATCTCCCGTTCTCCTGTCCTCACATGTCCCATTCTGCTGTCCTCACATCTCCCATTCTGCTGTCCTCACATCTCCCATTCTCCTGTCCTCACATGTCCCATTCTCCTGTCCTCACATGTCCCATTCTGCTGTCCTCACATGTCCCATTCTGCTGTCCTCACATCTCCCATTCTCCTGTCCTCACATCTCCCATTCTACATGGTTGTCTCCGTCTCCTCAATTCTTACTTTCCCCGTGCGTCTTGCTCCCCCTCATGCCCCCTTCCACTCCATTCTCCGTTGCCTCCCACCATGTAACATCACCTGCTCTGTCTCTCAGGTACCAGTATCCCACCATGGAGAACCTGGCGGCCATGTTGCCCAGCGTGATGCAGCACTTTGGGTGAGCTGCCTTTATGTTTGTTATGTCTTTTCGCACGTTATAGAGCGGTAACGCGTTCCTTTGTGCCGTCTCACACCCCGGTAGAGCCAGGTAGATGATTGGGACTGGTTTATGGTGCGCTGGTAGCGAGGTGGACGGCCATGGTGTGATGCGCTCGCAGCCTCCGGGAGCCGCCTGGGGTTTGTATATGTGACATCTTGTATGTTGTAGCTTTCAGAGTGTCATTGGGATCGGCGTCGGGGCTGGAGCGTACGTCCTGGCCAAGTTTGCGGTGAGTATGTTAACCTCTGCCGTGCCAGTCTGTGTAACCCCCTGCTCGGTGTCTGTACATGGAGAATGTGGGGGGAGGGGCAGAGTTGTGGGGTGAATTAATAACAGTATCGTTTATAAAGCGCTATTAACCCCTCATGCAATGAGATCCATTGTCTGAGCATTTCCTGCACTCTCCTCTTTTTAACCCCTGCTGTCTCGCGTGTTGCGGCTGAATCTCGCTCCCCTCCTCCGCAGCTGATTTTCCCGGAGCTGGTGGAAGGTTTGGTTCTGATAAATATCGACCCCAATGGAAAGGGCTGGATCGACTGGGCGGCATCAAAGGTAAGTGTGTGCGTGGGGTCTGTGACATGCCAGGGGGACTGATGGTCACTGCTGGAAGATGTGTGGGGGGTCACTGTGCTGTGTGGAGATGTGGGGGGGTCACTGTGCTGTGTGGGAGATGTGGGGGGGTCACTGTGCTGTGTGGGAGATATGGGGGGTCACTGTGCTGTGTGGGAGATGTGGGGGGGTCACTGTGCTGTGTGGGAGATGTGGGGGGGGTCACTGTGCTGTATGGGAGATGTGGGGGGGTCACTGTGCTGTGTGGGAGATGTGGGGGTCACTGTGCTGTGTGGGAGATGTGGGGGGGGGTCACTGTGCTGTGTGGGAGATGTGGGGGGTCACTGTGCTGTGTGGAGATGTGGGGGGTCACTGTGCTGTGTGGGAGATGTGGGGGGTCACTGTGCTGTGTGGAGATGTGGGGGTCACTGTGCTGTGTGGGAGATGTGGGGGTCACTGTGCTGTGTTGGAGATGTGGGGGGTCACTGTGCTGTGTTGGAGATGTGGGGGGTCACTGTGCTGTGTTGGAGATGTGGGGGGTCACTGTGCTGTGTGGGAGATGTGGGGGGGTCACTGTGCTGTGTTGGAGATGTGGGGGGTCACTGTGCTGTGTTGGAGATGTGGGGGGTCACTGTGCTGTGTTGGAGATGTGGGGGGTCACTGTGCTGTGTGGGAGATGTGGGGGGGTCACTGTGCTGTGTTGGAGATGTGGGGGGTCACTGTGCTGTGTGGAGATGTGGGGGGTCACTGTGCTGTGTGGGAGATGTGGGGGGGTCACTGTGCTGTGTTGGAGATGTGGGGGTCACTGTGCTGTGTTGGAGATGTGGGGGGTCACTGTGCTGTGTTGGAGATGTGGGGGTCACTGTGCTGTGTGGGAGATGTGGGGGGGTCACTGTGCTGTGTTGGAGATGTGGGGGGTCACTGTGCTGTGTTGGAGATGTGGGGGGTCACTGTGCTGTGTTGGAGATGTGGGGGGGTCACTGTGCTGTGTGGGAGATGTGGGGGGGTCACTGTGCTGTGTTGGAGATGTGGGGGGGGTCACTGTGCTGTGTGGGAGATGTGGGGGGTCACTGTGCTGTGTTGGAGATGTGGGGGGGTCACTGTGCTGTGTGGGAGATGTGGGGGGGTCACTGTGCTGTGTTGGAGATGTGGGGGTCACTGTGCTGTGTGGGAGATGTGGGGGGGTCACTGTGCTGTGTTGGAGATGTGGGGGGGTCACTGTGCTGTGTGGGAGATGTGGGGGGGTCACTGTGCTGTGTTGGAGATGTGGGGGGGGTCACGTGTAACGCTTGTCTCCTGTTCTCTCAGCTCTCTGGACTCACCAGCTCTCTGCCAGACACGGTGTTATCTCACCTGTTCAGCCAGGTAGTGTGTCCGAGCACCTGTATCTGCACCTCCAAATGACATTCCTGGCCGCTGCCTTGGGCACCCACATAATCCCTGGTACTCCAGCGGTTTCTCTGGGTGCCTCATCCACCAATCCCCGAGGCACCTAGCTGACCCGTGACCCGCGGCACCCAGCTGACCCGCGGCACCTTGCCTCTCCTCCACCGAAATACCCCGGCCTAGGGGATCACATTCACCACTACAGTTCAGCTATTTCCCAGCCACACCAGCTCCCCCTCATTATGCTTCTGTTCCCTCTAAGCACCAGATACTCCCACTTCATCCACATCCCAGCTGTCTTTGGTATTGTGGCGGTATCCATGTAACACGGTTATGGTTATAGCCTTGGCGTAGCAGTGGATTCGGCAGTATTGACGCGGCACGGCAGTATCCATGTAACACGGTTATGGTTATAGCCTTGGCGTAGCAGTGGATTCGGCAGTATTGACGCGGTATCCATGTAACACGGTTATGGTTATAGCCTTGGCGTAGCAGTGGATTCGGCAGTATTGACGCGGCACGGCGGTATCCATGTAACACGGTTATGGTTATAGCCTTGGCGTAGCAGTGGATTCGGCAGTATTGACGCGGCACGGCGGTATCCATGTAACACGGTTATGGTTATAGCCTTGGCGTAGCAGTGGATTCGGCAGTATTGACGCGGCACGGCAGTATCCATGTAACACGGTTATGGTTATAGCCTTGGCGTAGCAGTGGATTCGGCAGTATTGACGCGGCACAGCGGTATCCATGTAACACGGTTATGGTTATAGCCTTGGCGTAGCAGTGGATTCGGCAGTATTGACGCGGTATCCATGTAACACGGTTATGGTTATAGCCTTGGCGTAGCAGTGGATTCGGCAGTATTGACGCGTCACGGCGGTATCCATGTAACACGGTTATGGTTATAGCCTTGGCGTAGCAGTGGATTCGGCAGTATTCACGCGGCACGGCGGTATCCATGTAACACGGTTATGGTTATAGCCTTGGCGTAGCAGTGGATTCGGCAGTATTGACGCGGCACGCGGTATCCATGTAACACGGTTATGGTTATAGCCTTGGCGTAGCAGTGGATTCGGCAGTATTGACGCGGCACGGCGGTATCCATGTAACACGGTTATGGTTATAGCCTTGGCGTAGCAGTGGATTCGGCAGTATTGACGCGGCACAGCGGTATCCATGTAACACGGTTATGGTTATAGCCTTGGCGTAGCAGTGGATTCGGCAGTATTGACGCGGTATCCATGTAACACGGTTATGGTTATAGCCTTGGCGTAGCAGTGGATTCGGCAGTATTGACGCGGCACGGCGGTATCCATGTAACACGGTTATGGTTATAGCCTTGGCGTAGCAGTGGATTCGGCAGTATTGACGCGGCACGGCGGTATCCATGTAACATGGTTATGGTTATAGCCTTGGCGTAGCAGTGGATTCGGCAGTATTGACGCGTCACGACGGTATCCATGTAACACGGTTATGGTTATAGCCTTGGCGTAGCAGTGGATTCGGCAGTATTGACACGGCACGGCGGTATCCATGTAACACGGTTATGGTTATAGCCTTGGCGTAGCAGTGGATTCGGCAGTATTGACGCGGTATCCATGTAACACGGTTATGGTTATAGCCTTGGCGTAGCAGTGGATTCGGCAGTATTGACGCGGCACGGCGGTATCCATGTAACACGGTTATGGTATTGTCTTGGCGTAGCAGTGGATTCGGCAGTATTGACGCGGCACGGCGGTATCCATGTAACACGGTTATGGTATTGTCTTGGCGTAGCAGTGGATTCGGCAGTATTGACGCGGCACGGCGGTATCCATGTAACACGGTTATGGTATTGTCTTGGCGTAGCAGTGGATTCGGCAGTATTGACACGGCACGGCGGTATCCATGTAACACGGTTATGGTATTGTCTTGGCGTAGCAGTGGATTCGGCAGTATTGACGCGGCACGGCGGTTTGACTCTATGCTTTCGCTTGGCAGGAGGAGCTGATGAATAACACAGAGCTTGTACAGAATTACCGGCAGCAGATCGGCAGCTGTGTCAACCAGAACAACCTGCAGCTCTTCTGGAACATGTACAACAGGTAGGGAAAGCTGCAGACGCGACGGCCACCAGCCAACACCATAACCAGGGTCCCATGTGCCTGCACCGCGCTGTAACCATGGTCTGAGCATGCTCGGCGTTCCACTCGGCCACTCTTTACTTTCTTCGTCTTTTTCCATCAGCCGGAGAGATCTGGAAATGAATCGTCCAGGAACTGTCCCCAACGCTAAGACCTTACGGTGAGACGCACCACCTCCTGCCGCCACACCTTTCTCTGAGAGCGGTTTCTGAGTCTGTCTCATCGCCACGTCTGTCTCTGTCGGATGACCTCGCTGTGCTTCGTCTTCACTTGTGTCATCCGTCTCTATTGTCTTTCTAGCGCTTGTTTTCGGTCTGAATTCTTCTTCTTCTCCGGCGGCTTTGTGGAGTCTTTCTCTATGGTCTCTCTTTGAATATCTCTTGGTTTGGTGTCTCTCCCAGTCTCTGATTTGGCTCTCTTTTTGTCGGTCTCTCTCTTTCTTTGATGCCTCTCATTGTTTTGCTTTGTCTCTTTCTCTGTTGTCTCACTCTCTGCTTTCTCTTGCTTTGTCTCGCTGCTGTGTCTCGCGCGGTCTCGCTGCTGTGTCTCGCGCGGTCTCGCTGCTGTGTCTCTTTGCTGTCTCGCGCGGTCTCACTGCTGTGTCTCTTTGCTGTCTCGCGCGGTCTCGCTGCTGTGTCTCTTTGCTGTATCGCGCGGTCTCGCTGCTGTGTCTCTGCGCGGTCTCGCTGCTGTGTCTCTGCTGTCTCACGCGCTGTCTCGCTGATGTGTCTCTTTGCTGTCTCACGCGCTGTCTCGCTGATGTGTTTCTGCTGTCTCGCGCGGTCTCGCTGCTGTGTCTCTTTGCTGTCTCACGCGCTGTCTCGCTGCTGTGTCTCTCTGCTGTCTCACGCGCTGTCTCGCTGCTGTGTCTCTTTGCTATCTCACGCGGTCTCGCTGCTGTGTCTCTTTGCTGTCTCGCGCGGTCTCGCTGCGCTGTCTCTTTTCTCTTTGCTGTCTCTCTGCTGTCTCGCGCGGTCTCTCTGCTGTCTCGCGCGGTCTCTCTGCTGTCTCGCGCGGTCTCGCTGCTGTGTCTCGCTGCTGTGTCTCTTTGCTGTATCGCGCGGTCTCGCTGCTGTGTCTCTTTGCTGTATCGCGCGGTCTCGCTGCTGTGTCTCTTTGCTGTATCGCGCGGTCTCGCTGCTGTGTCTCTTTGCTGTATCGCGCTGTCTCGCTGCTGTGTCTCTTTGCTGTCTCGCGCGGTCTCGCTGCTGTGTCTCTTTGCTGTCTCGCTGCTGTGTCACTTTGCTGTCTCGCGCGGTCTCGCTGCTGTGTCTCTTTGCTGTATCACGCGGTCTCGCTGCTGTGTCTCTTTGCTGTATCGCGCGGTCTCGCTGCTGTGTCTCTTTGCTGTATCGCGCGGTCTCGCTGCTGTGTCTCTGCTGTCTCACGCGGTCTCGCTGCTGTGTCTCGCTGCTGTTTCGCGCGGTCTCGCTGCTGTGTCTCTTTGCTGTATCGCACGGTCTCGCTGCTGTGTCTCTTTGCTGTCTCGCGCGGTCTCGCTGCTGTGTCTCTTTGCTGTATCACGCGGTCTCGCTGCTGTGTCTCTTTGCTGTATCGCGCGGTCTCGCTGCTGTGTCTCTTTGCTGTCTCGCACGGTCTCGCTGCTGTGTCTCTTTGCTGTATCGTGCGGTCTCGCAGCTGTGTCTCTTTGCTGTCTCTGCTGTATCGCACGGTCTCGCTGCTGTGTCTCTTTGCTGTCTCGCGCGGTCTCGCTGCTGTGTCTCTTTGCTGTCTCGCGCGGTCTCGCTGCTGTGTCTGTTTGCTGTATCGCGCGGTCTCGCTGCTGTGTCTCTCTGCTGTATCGCGCGGTCTCGCTGCTGTGTCTCTTTGCTGTATCGCGCGGTCTCGCTGCTGTGTCTCTTTGCTGTCTCGCGCGGTCTCGCTGCTGTGTCTCTTTGCTGTATCGCACGGTCTCGCTGCTGTGTCTCTTTGCTGTATCGCGCGGTCTCGCAGCTGTGTCGCGCGGTCTCGCTGCTGTGTCTCTTTGCTGTATCGCGCGGTCTCGCAGCTGTGTCTCTTTGCTGTCTCTGCTGTCTCGCGCGGTCTCGCTGCTGTGTCTCTTTGCTGTATCGCGCGGTCTCGCTGCTGTGTCTCTTTGCTGTCTCGCGCGGTCTCGCTGCTGTGTCTCTGCGCGGTCTCGCTGCTGTGTCTCTGCGCGGTCTCGCTGCTGTGTCTCTGCGCGGTCTCGCTGCTGTGTCTCTTTGCTGTATCGCGCGGTCTCGCAGCTGTGTCTCTTTGCTGTCTCTGCTGTCTCGCGCGGTCTCGCTGCTGTGTCTCTTTGCTGTATCGCGCGGTCTCGCTGCTGTGTCTCTTTGCTGTCTCGCGCGGTCTCGCTGCTGTGTCTCTGCGCGGTCTCGCTGCTGTGTCTCTTTGCTGTCTCAGCTCGCGCGGTCTCGCTGCTGTGTCTCTCTTTGCTGTATCGCGCGTCTCGCGCTGCTGTGTCTCTTTGCTGTCTTGCGCGGTCTCGCTGCTGTGTCTCTTTGCTGTATGCGCGCGTCTTCGCTGCTGTGTCTCTTTGCTGTATCGCGCGGTCCTCGCTGCTGTGTCTCTTTGCTGTATCGCGCGTCTCGCTGCTGTGTCTCTTTGCTGTATCGCGCGGTCTCGCTGCTGTGTCTCTTTGCTGTCTTGCGCGGTCTCGCTGCTGTGTCTCTTTGCTGTATCGCGCGGTCTCGCTGCTGTGTCTCTCTGCTGTATCGCGCGGTCTCGCTGCTGTGTCTCTCTGCTGTATCGCGCGGTCTCGCTGCTGTGTCTCTTTGCTGTATCGCGCGGTCTCGCTGCTGTGTCTCTTTGCTGTATCGTGCGGTCTCGCTGCTGTGTCTCTCTGCTGTCTCGCGCGCTCTCGCTGCTGTGTCTCTGCTGTCTCGCGCGGTCTCACGCGCTGTCTCTGCTGTGTCTCTCAGGGCTCCGGTGATGCTGGTTGTTGGAGATAATTCGCCGGCTGAGGACAGTGTGGTGAGTTTTTGGGGGACGCTCTCTGCTGTGTATAATAACACATTACATGATCCACTAACACGTAAATACAAAGTTCCTGTAACTGTCCGGCTCTCAGACTCGCTCCTGCGCGCTCTCAGACTCGCTCCTGCGCGCTCTCAGACTCGCTCCTGCTCGCTCTCCGACTCGCTCCTGCTCGCTCTCCGACTCGCTCCTTCGCGCTCAGACTCGCTCCTGCTCGCTCAGACTCGCTCCTGCTCGCTCTCAGACTCGCTCCTGCGCGCTCTCAGACTCGATCCTGCGCGCTCTCAGACTCGCTCCTGCGCGCTCTCAGACTCGCTCCTGCTCGCTCTCAGACTCGCTCCTGCGCGCTCTCAGACTCGCTCCTGCGCGCTCTCAGACTCGCTCCTGCGCGCTCTCAGACTCGCTCCTGCTCGCTCTCCGACTCGCTCCTGCTCGCTCTCCGACTCGCTCCTTCGCGCTCAGACTCGCTCCTGCTCGCTCAGACTCGCTCCTGCGCGCTCTCAGACTCGCTCCTGCGCGCTCTCAGACTCGCTCCTGCGCGCTCTCAGACTCGCTCCTGCTCGCTCTCAGACTCGCTCCTGCGCGCTCTCAGACTCGCTCCTGCGCGCTCTCAGACTCGCTCCTGCGCGCTCTCAGACTCGCTCCTGCGCGCTCTCAGACTCGCTCCTGCGCGCTCTCAGACTCGCTCCTGCTCGCTCTCAGACTCGCTCCTGCGCGCTCTCAGACTCGCTCCTGCTCGCTCTCAGACTCGCTCCTGCGCGCTCTCAGACTCGCTCCTGCGCGCTCTCAGACTCGCTCCTGCTCGCTCTGACTCGCTCCTGCGCGCTCTCAGACTCGCTCCTGCTCGCTCTCAGACTCGCTCCTGCGCGCTCTCAGACTCGCTCCTGCGCGCTCTCAGACTCGCTCCTGCGCGCTCTCAGACTCGCTCCTGCTCGCTCTCTCCGACTCGCTCCTGCGCGCTCTCAGACTCGCTCCTGCTCGCTCTCAGACTCGCTCCTGCGCGCTCTCAGACTCGCTCCTGCGCGCTCTCAGACTCGCTCCTGCTCGCTCTCAGACTCGCTCCTGCTCGCTCTCAGACTCGCTCCTGCGCGCTCTCAGACTCGCTCCTGCGGGATTATTTCTCACTGGGGAATCCAAGGCGGGTATTTGTGAGAGTCGGGTCTAATGGTTTTCCTGGGGTGTTGGGGCCCGGGAATGGTTGTTACTCCGCGGGCACAGAAGGGGGCGCTCACGTGGTGCTCTCTGTTTTTTAGGTTGAATGTAATTCCAAGCTGGACCCAACAAACACCACATTCCTGAAGGTATCGCTGGCAGATCCGGCCGTGTCATTTAGTGAGCCTTCCTGTGTCAGATCTATGCTCTGTGTCCACGAGGTGGACGCCTCTGGGGACGGACTTAGTCTGGTGTTTGTTTGGATTTAAAGTCACCATATTGTCATTTCAAGGCTGCGGCAATCTTTCCCCTCGCTCTTATTTCACCTTTCAATCCATGGCTCCTCTCATCCTCTTCCCTATAGCCTCTGGTTCTTTTCCTCCTCCACACTGGAGTCTATCCTCCTTCTCTCCCCGTAACCTGCGGCTCTCCTTTTCCTTCCCTATCTCTACTCCTGCTCCCAGTAGCCTCTGGTTCTCCTCCTCCTTGTGGCTCTCCTCCCCTTTCCTATTTTGTGGCTCTTCTCCTGCTCCCTGTAGCTCTCCCCCTTGTAGCCTGTGATTCTCTTCCTCCTCCCTGTAGCCTGTGGCTCTCTTCCTCCTCCCTGTAGCCTGTGGCTCTCTTCCTCCTCCCTGTAGCCTGTGGCTCTCTTCCTCCTCCCTGTAGCCTGTGGCTCTCTTCCTGCTCCCTGTAGCCTGTGGCTCTCTTCCTCCTCCCTGTGGCTCTCTTCCTCCTCCCTGTGGCTCTCTTCCTCCTCCCTATAGCCTGTGGCTCTCTTCCTCCTCCCTATAGCCTGTGGCTCTCTTCCTCCTCCCTGTAGCCTGTGGCTCTCTTCCTCCTCCCTGTAGCCTGTGGCTCTCTTCCTCCTCCCTGTAGCCTGTGGCTCTCTTCCTCCTCCCTGTAGCCTGTGGCTCTCTTCCTCCTCCCTGTGGCTCTCTTCCTCCTCCCTGTAGCCTGTGGCTCTCTCCCTGCTCAGCGTAGCCTGTGGCTCTCTTCCTCCTCCCCGTAGCCTGTGGCTCTCTTCCTCCTCCCCGTAGCCTGTGGCTCTCTTCCTCCTCCCTGTAGCCTGTGGCTCTCTTCCTCCTCCCTGTAGCCTGTGGCTCTCTTCCTCCTCCCTGTAGCCTGTGGCTATCTTCCTCCTCCCCGTAGTCTGTGGCTCTCTTCCTCCTCCCCGTAGCCTGTGGCTCTCTTCCTCCTCCCCGTAGCCTGTGGCTCTCTTCCTCCTCCCCGTAGCCTGTGGCTCTCTTCCTCTGCCCCGTAGCATGTGGCTCTCTTCCTCCGCCCCGTAGCCTGTGGCTCTCTTCCTCCGCCCCGTAGCCTGTGGCGCTCTTCCTCCGCCCCGTAGCCTGTGGCTCTCTTCCTCCTCCCCGTAGCCTGTGGCTCTCTTCCTCCTCCCCGTAGCCTGTTGCTCTCTCCCTGCTCAGCGTAGCCTGTGGCTCTCTTCCTCCTCCCTGTGGCTCTCTTCCTCCTCCCTGTAGCCTGTGGCTCTCTTCCTCCTCCCTGTAGCCTGTGGCTCTCTTCCTGCTCCCTGTAGCCTGTGGCTCTCTTCCTGCTCCCTGTAGCCTGTGGCCCTCTTCCTCCGCCCCGTAGACTGTGGCTCTCTTCCTCCTCCCCGTAGCCTGTGGCTCTCTTCCTCCTCCCCGTAGCCTGTTGCTCTCTCCCTGCTCAGCGTAGCCTGTGGCTCTCTTCCTCCTCCCTGTGGCTCTCTTCCTCCTCCCTGTAGCCTGTGGCTCTCTTCCTCCTCCCTGTAGCCTGTGGCTCTCTTCCTCCTCCCTGTAGCCTGTGGCTCTCTTCCTCCTCCCTGTAGCCTGTGGCTCTCTCCCTGCTCAGCGTAGCCTGTGGCTCTCTTCCTCCTCCCTGTAGCCTGTGGCTCTCTTCCTCCTCCCTGTAGCCTGTGGCTCTCTTCCTCCTCCCTGTAGCCTGTGGCTCTCTTCCTCCTCCCTGTAGCCTGTGGCTCTCTTCCTCCTCCCCGTAGCCTGTGGCTCTCTTCCTCCTCCCCGTAGCCTGTGGCTCTCTTCCTCCTCCCCGTAGCCTGTGGCTCTCTTCCTCCTCCCCGTAGCCTGTGGCTCTCTTCCTCCGCCCCGTAGCCTGTGGCTCTCTTCCTCCGCCCCGTAGCCTGTGGCTCTCTTCCTCCTCCCCGTAGCCTGTTGCTCTCTCCCTGCTCAGCGTAGCCTGTGGCTCTCTTCTTCCTCCCTGTGGCTCTCTTCCTCCTCCCTGTGGCTCTCTTCCTCCTCCCTGTAGCCTGTGGCTCTCTTCCTCCTCCCTGTAGCCTGTGGCTCTCTTCCTCCTCCCTGTAGCCTGTGGCTCTCTTCCTGCTCCCTGTAGCCTGTGGCTCTCTTCCTGCTCCCTGTAGCCTGTGGCTCTCTTTCTCCTCCCTGTAGCCTGTGGCTCTCTTCCTCCCCCCTGTAGCCTGTGGCTCTCTTCCTGCTCCCTGTAGCCTGTGGCTCTCTTCCTGCTCCCTGTAGCCTGTGGCTCTCTTCCTGCTCCCTGTAGCCTGTGGCTCTCTTCCTGCTCGCCGTAGCCTGTGGCTCTCTTCCTGCTCCCTGTAGCCTGTGGCTCTCTTCCTGCTCGCCGTAGCCTGTGGCTCTCTTCCTGCTCGCCGTAGCTCTCCTGCTACATTCTTTCTATATCCATGTTTTCTGTCGGTCGGCCTGTGTTTTGATAGTCATGTAGTGATGGTGTTTTCCTCCTTTCTTCCCGCAGATGGCTGACTCTGGAGGGCTGCCACAGGTGACACAGGTAAGAGCTCCTAATGTGTCAATATATCACACTATGAGACCTTGTGTATAATACACAGCCCGGGGTCGTGGTTATAACATACACCCTCCAGCCCTGTCTCATGAGCTTTCATTCTGTGGGGAAGAGGACGGGGCTGATACACAGGTACATCATTCTGTGACTGTGCCATGTGGACATACCGTATTCCTGTGCACGAGATGCCGCCGCTCTGCAGGGCTCAGGGCAACGTTAAACATGGCTGTAACACAGGGCCTCTCACTGCTCCATGCGGGATATCTTTCTGTATGAGGCGGCGTGGCCTGACTAAGCTTAACCAGCACAGATCAGACACTGGGGCTTATTCACTAAACAGCAAGCCACTGAATGCAGAGTCTTCACATAGCAGGGTAGAGGGAATGTGGGATATGTCGGTTTGCGGGGACGGAGACTCGCGTGGGACATTCCATACTGAGATGACATTTCACTTTCTCTCTGGAACAGCCCGGGAAGCTGACAGAAGCCTTCAAATACTTCCTGCAAGGCATGGGATACAGTAAGTACAGAGCATCCGCATCCTGCGTGTGGGTGTGTGTCCGCATCCTGCGTGTAGGTGTGTGTCCGCATCCTGCGTGTAGGTGTGTGTCCGCATCCTGCGTGTAGGTGTGTGTCCGCATCCTGCGTGTGGGTGGGTGTCCGCATCCTGCGTGTAGGTGTGTGTCCGCATCCTGCGTGTAGGTGTGTGTCCGCATCCTGCGTGTAGGTGTGTGTCTGTATCTCTCTCTGTCGCTGTATCTCACTGTCGCTGTATCCCTCCCCGTCATTGTATCTCTGTCGCTGTATCCCTCCCCGTCATTGTATCTCTCTGTCGCTGTATCCCTCCCCGTCATTGTATCCCTCCCCGTCATTGTATCTCTGTTGCTGTATCCCTGTCATTGTATCTCTGTTGCTGTATCCCTCCCCGTCATTGTATCTCTGTCGCTGTATCCCTCCCCGTCATTGTATCTCTGTCGCTGTATCCCTCCCCGTCATTGTATCTCTGTCGCTGTATCCCTCCCCGTCATTGTATCTCTCTGTCGCTGTATCCCTCCCCGTCATTGTATCCCTCCGTCATTGTATCTCTGTCGCTGTATCCCTCCCCGTCATTGTATCTCTGTCGCTGTATCCCTCCCCGTCATTGTATCTCTGTTGCTGTATCCCTCCCTGTCATTGTATCTCTGTTGCTGTATCCCTCCCCGTCATTGTATCTCTGTCGCTGTATCCCTCCCCGTCATTGTATCTCTGTCGCTGTATCCCTCCCCGTCATTGTATCTCTGTCGCTGTATCCCTCCCGTCATTGTATCTCTCTGTCGCTGTATCCCTCCCCGTCATTGTATCCCTCCGTCATTGTATCTCTGTCGCTGTATCCCTCCCCGTCATTGTATCTCTGTCGCTGTATCCCTCCCCGTCATTGTATCTCTGTTGCTGTATCCCTCCCTGTCATTGTATCTCTGTTGCTGTATCCCTCCCCGTCATTGTATCTCTGTCGCTGTATCCCTCCCCGTCATTGTATCTCTGTCGCTGTATCCCTCCCCGTCATTGTATCTCTCTGTCGCTGTATCCCTCCCCGTCATTGTATCCCTCCGTCATTGTATCTCTGTTGCTGTATCCCTCCCTGTCATTGTATCTCTGTTGCTGTATCCCTCCCTGTCATTGTGTCGCTGTATCCCTCCCTGTCATTGTATCTCTGTCGCTGTATCCCTCCCTGTCATTGTGTCTCTGTATCCCTCCCTGTCATTGTATCTGTCGCTGTATCCCTCCCTGTCATTGTATCTCTGTCGCTGTATCCCTCCCTGTCATTGTATCTGTCGCTGTATCCCTCCCTGTCATTGTATCTCTGTCGCTGTATCCCTCCCTGTCATTGTATCTCTCTGTCGCTGTATCCCTCCCTGTCATTGTATCACTGTCGCTGTATCCCTCCCTGTCATTGTATCTCTCTCTGTCGCTGTATCCCTCCCTGTCGCTGTATATCGGTCTCTGTTTCCATCAGACTGCATTGTGTCCCCTAATCGGTTCTCTCCCTCCTTCTCTGATGACTTCACTCTGTTCTGTGTTCACTCTTTCACACACGTCTTCCTCCCTTTGTCTTTGTCCCTTGTTTTTTCTTCCCCCTCTCTCTGCCAGTTGCTTCCCTGAAGGATCGGAGACAGAGTGCCAGTGCAGGAGCAGGTACCCTGACACCCCCCCCCAACCCCTCGCTGCCCAATGCATGTTACCTGCTCCGCTTGCACACCGTGCCGGGTCTGCCCGGGCATGCCATCCTTACAGCCCTGTAGGGATAAGGACATGGGTAGAGAACCAAGTGGAGAGTATGCAGGGAAATGCTACAAACTGCAGCCATGATGCCAGTCCCAGGGCGCCAGCCTGGCCATTTCAGTGGCTGCTACTTTTGCCAGATATTTTCCAGTCCATTGTTGGAACTGAATAGCACAGTGGAAAAAATTCCAGCAAACTACAACTCCCATGAGGCTCTGGTGCCCCACATGAATTGTAGGGCATCAGAGTGGCCCGGTGTGACAGACTGCCTGGCACACCGACTGTGTGCCTCTGTCAAGCTCTAGCTTTCTCCAGGCTTCAAACAGTCTCTGTAATCACCAGGCACAACCAGTGTTTCAGAGTGCAAAACCAAGACTGAAAAACACACAGCTAAAACACAGTTCAGGGACACCCCCCCCCCTTCAAGAATACATTACAGATTAGATCAGATAATTCCAGTACAGGACAATAGGACGAGACATTCAACACATGCAATCTTATCTTAACCTGCCTGCTAGATGCTAGGGGGAGGTTTGAGGGAAGCGGGGATATTTCTACACTATACAGAGAGCGTAGTGTTCTAATACAGAGGGAATAATACACGGACATCAGGGGATAGGGCATTAATGAACCAGAGGTAGTTTCTTCTGCGGTAACTGGCCATTATGCCCAGACCCCTGGAGGACTTTCCCAACACCCCCAAACAAACAGATTCCCAGAGAAATATTTAACCCCTGCAGCCTTGGTCTGTCACACCCGGCACCAAGTTAGATCCTCGTCCCCTTCACTGGACGGTGTCAGACGTTTAGGTATGATGTAGTCGGACCCTGGAGCAGAGCGTCTGTGATTTCTCTGTGTGTACGGTTATGCATTGAGAGACTGTCATGCCGGTATAGGGGTTACACGGTGCCGGGCTCTTTATTGGGGTCCCCATTCTGATAGAGGGGTCCTCCTGATAACACCGGAAGACGTCGACTGATGGAGTAATCAGATGGAGTGAAGGATTCTCTGCGTTCACAGCGTTTAAAGTGTTAAAGGAGCCCTGGCCGGTCAGGGTAACGGGTTAGACTGGTTAGCGGTGCATATCACGTGACTTAGACAACTGCCGGTATCATCAGCAACCGGAACACATAATAAAGGGGAGATCGTCAATACAGGTCACAGCCCTAAATCTGAAATACAACCTCGATTGATCTCAAGAGATACGTGTCGCCTTGAGGCCGGAGGCACACTAGGTGTCTTCTTGTGCACACTAGCGTGCGCTGCCGGAGCCCGGCGCAGCGTTGTGATGCTGCGGACGGAGCTGGTCACATGCGTACGCGCGTAGCATGCGTGCATCTAGCGATCATCAATGTCGATGCGCGTCGACGGGGATGCAAAGCGTGATCCTCCATAGGAGGATCGCATTTTGCAGCCTTGTGGAGGGGGGCAGGTGGGCGTCGAGGGGGGGCCGGTGCATTAACGCACGCTAGTGTGCCCCCGGCCTAAAACGTAACCTTTATTAATGAAGCCGTAAAAAAAGGAGAATCATTGAATCAACTAAAACTGTGGCCACAGCGTGACAAGCCTGAAAACCAGTAATGACCACCATTATAGTAACCTGCCCCCGAATAAAGAGAGATTTATGTGACACCATGGAATAACATTATAGTAACCTGCCCCCGTATAAAGAGAGATTTATGTGACACCACGGAATAACATTATAGTAACCTGCCCCCGAATAAAGAGAGATTTATGTGACACCACGAAATAACATTATAGTAACCTGCCCCCGAATAAAGAGAGATTTATGTGACACCACGGAATAACATTATAGTAACCTGCCCCCGAATAAAGAGAGATTTATGTGACACCACGGAATAACATTATAGTAACCTGCCCCCGAATAAAGAGAGATTTATGTGACACCACGGAATAACATTATAGTAACCTGCCCCCGAATAAAGAGAGATTTATGTGACACCATGGAATAACATTATAGTAACCTGCCCCCGAATAAAGAGAGATTTATGTGACACCACGGAATAACATTATAGTAACCTGCCCCCGAATAAAGAGAGATTTATGTGACACCACGGAATAACATTATAGTAACCTGCCCCCGAATAAAGAGAGATTTATGTGACACCACGGAATAACATTATAGTAACCTGCCCCCGAATAAAGAGAGATTTATGTGACACCACGGAATAACATTATAGTAACCTGCCCCCGAATAAAGAGAGATTTATGTGACACCATGGAATAACATTATAGTAACCTGCCCCCGAATAAAGAGAGATTTATGTGACACCACGTAATAACATTATAGTAACCTGCCCCCGAATAAAGAGAGATTTATGTGACACCACGGAATAACATTATAGTAACCTGCCCCCGAATAAAGAGAGATTTATGTGACACCACGAAATAACATTATAGTAACCTGCCCCCGAATAAAGAGAGATTTATGTGACACCATGGAATAACATTATAGTAACCTGCCCCCGAATAAAGAGAGATTTATGTGACACCATGGAATAACATTATAGTAACCTGCCCCCGAATAAAGAGAGATTTATGTGACACCATGGAATAACATTATAGTAACCTGCCCCCGAATAAAGAGAGATTTATGTGACACCATGGAATAACATTATAGTAACCTGCCCCCGAATAAAGAGAGATTTATGTGACACCATGGAATAACATTATAGTAACCTGCCCCCGAATAAAGAGAGATTTATGTGACACCATGGAATAACATTATAGTAACCTGCCCCCGAATAAAGAGAGATTTATGTGACACCATGGAATAACATTATAGTAACCTGCCCCCGAATAAAGAGAGATTTATGTGACACCACGAAATAACATTATAGTAACCTGCCCCGAATAAAGAGAGATTTATGTGACACCATGGAATAACATTATAGTAACCTGCCCCGAATAAAGAGAGATTTATGTGACACCATGGAATAACATTATAGTAACCTGCCCCCGAATAAAGAGAGATTTATGTGACACCATGGAATAACATTATAGTAACCTGCCCCCGAATAAAGAGAGATTTATGTGACACCACGGAATAACATTATAGTAACCTGCCCCCGAATAAAGAGAGATTTATGTGACACCACGGAATAACATTATAGTAACCTGCCCCCGAATAAAGAGAGATTTATGTGACACCATGGAATAACATTATAGTAACCTGCCCCCGAATAAAGAGAGATTTATGTGACACCATGGAATAACATTATAGTAACCTGCCCCCGAATAAAGAGAGATTTATGTGACACCATGGAATAACATTATAGTAACCTGCCCCCGAATAAAGAGAGATTTATGTGACACCATGGAATAACATTATAGTAACCTGCCCCCGAATAAAGAGAGATTTATGTGACACCACGGAATAACATTATAGTAACCTGCCCCCGAATAAAGAGAGATTTATGTGACACCATGGAATAACATTATAGTAACCTGCCCCGAATAAAGAGAGATTTATGTGACACCACGGAATAACATTATAGTAACCTGCCCCCGAATAAAGAGAGATTTATGTGACACCATGGAATAACATTATAGTAACCTGCCCCGAATAAAGAGAGATTTATGTGACACCACGGAATAACATTATAGTAACCTGCCCCCGAATAAAGAGAGATTTATGTGACACCATGGAATAACATTATAGTAACCTGCCCCGGAATAAAGAGAGATTTATGTGACACCACGGAATAACATTATAGTAACCTGCCCCCGAATAAAGAGAGATTTATGTGACACCACGGAATAACATTATAGTAACCTGCCCCCGAATAAAGAGAGATTTATGTGACACCATGGAATAACATTATAGTAACCTGCCCCCGAATAAAGAGAGATTTATGTGACACCATGGAATAACATTATAGTAACCTGCCCCCGAATAAAGAGAGATTTATGTGACACCATGGAATAACATTATAGTAACCTGCCCCCGAATAAAGAGAGATTTATGTGACACCACGGAATAACATTATAGTAACCTGCCCCCGAATAAAGAGAGATTTATGTGACACCATGGAATAACATTATAGTAACCTGCCCCGAATAAAGAGAGATTTATGTGACACCACGAAATAACATTATAGTAACCTGCCCCGAATAAAGAGAGATTTATGTGACACCATGGAATAACATTATAGTAACCTGCCCCCGAATAAAGAGAGATTTATGTGACACCATGGAATAACATTATAGTAACCTGCCCCCGAATAAAGAGAGATTTATGTGACACCATGGAATAACATTATAGTAACCTGCCCCCGAATAAAGAGAGATTTATGTGACACCATGGAATAACATTATAGTAACCTGCCCCCGAATAAAGAGAGATTTATGTGACACCATGGAATAACATTATAGTAACCTGCCCCGAATAAAGAGAGATTTATGTGACACCACGGAATAACATTATAGTAACCTGCCCCCGAATAAAGAGAGATTTATGGGACACCATGGAATAACATTATAGTAACCTGCCCCCGTATAAAGAGAGATTTATGTGACACCACGGAATAACATTATAGTAACCTGCCCCCGAATAAAGAGAGATTTATGTGACACCACGGAATAACATTATAGTAACCTGCCCCCGAATAAAGAGAGATTTATGCCCAAGTCATTCTATTGGCGCAAATACTGAAAGGAAAAAGATTAATATCAAGTGGCAGCAAAATATAGATCCTGGTATTGGACATCAACCAATAGCCACTCCGCCAGCTGATCAGGATAGAGCTCCATTCACTTGAGTAAATAGCGGCTGATCAGGATAGAGCTCCATTCACATGAGTAAATAGCGGCTGATCAGGTTAGAGCTCCATTCACATGAGTAAATAGCGGCTGATCAGGTTAGAGCTCCATTCACATGAGTAAATAGCATCGATTATACAGCTGATCAGGATAGAGCTCCATTCACATGAGTAAATAGCAGCTGATCAGGATAGAGCTCCATTCACGTGAGTAAATAGCGGCTGATCAGGATAGAGCTCCATTCACGTGAGTAAATAGCGGCTGATCAGGTTAGAGCTCCATTCACATGAGTAAATAGCGGCTGATCAGGATAGAGCTCCATTCACATGAGTAAATAGCGGCTGATCAGGATAGAGCTCCATTCACGTGAGTAAATAGCGGCTGATCAGGTTAGAGCTCCATTCACATGAGTAAATAGCGGCTGATCAGGTTAGAGCTCCATTCACATGAGTAAATAGCAGCTGATCAGGATAGAGCTCCATTCACATGAGTAAATAGCAGCTGATCAGGATAGAGCTCCATTCACGTGAGTAAATAGCGGCTGATCAGGTTAGAGCTCCATTCACATGAGTAAATAGCGGCTGATCAGGATAGAGCTCCATTCACATGAGTAAATAGCAGCTGATCAGGATAGAGCTCCATTCACGTGAGTAAATAGCGGCTGATCAGGTTAGAGCTCCATTCACATGAGTAAATAGCGGCTGATCAGGTTAGAGCTCCATTCACATGAGTAAATAGCGGCTGATCAGGTTAGAGCTCCATTCACATGAGTAAATAGCAGCTGATCAGGATAGAGCTCCATTCACATGAGTAAATAGCAGCTGATCAGGATAGAGCTCCATTCACGTGAGTAAATAGCGGCTGATCAGGTTAGAGCTCCATTCACATGAGTAAATAGCGGCTGATCAGGATAGAGCTCCATTCACATGAGTAAATAGCAGCTGATCAGGATAGAGCTCCATTCACGTGAGTAAATAGCGGCTGATCAGGATAGAGCTCCATTCACATGAGTAAATAGCGGCTGATCAGGATAGAGCTCCATTCACGTGAGTAATAGCGGCTGATCAGGATAGAGCTCCATTCACATGAGTAAATAGCGGCTGATCAGGATAGAGCTCCATTCACGTGAGTAAATAGCGGCTGATCAGGATAGAGCTCCATTCACGTGAGTAAATAGCGGCTGATCAGGATAGAGCTCCATTCACGTGAGTAAATAGCGGCTGATCAGGATAGAGCTCCATTCACGTGAGTAAATAGCGGCTGATCAGGATAGAGCTCCATTCACATGAGTAAATAGCGGCTGATCAGGATAGAGCTCCATTCACATGAGTAAATAGCGGCTGATCAGGATAGAGCTCCATTCACATGAGTAAATAGCGGCTGATCAGGATAGAGCTCCATTCACATGAGTAAATAGCGGCTGATCAGGATAGAGCTCCATTCACGTGAGTAAATAGCGGCTGATCAGGATAGAGCTCCATTCACATGAGTAAATAGCGGCTGATCAGGATAGAGCTCCATTCACGTGAGTAAATAGCGGCTGATCAGGATAGAGCTCCATTCACGTGAGTAAATAGCGGCTGATCAGGATAGAGCTCCATTCACGTGAGTAAATAGCGGCTGATCAGGATAGAGCTCCATTCACGTGAGTAAATAGCGGCTGATCAGGATAGAGCTCCATTCACGTGAGTAAATAGCGGCTGATCAGGATAGAGCTCCATTCACATGAGTAAATAGCGGCTGATCAGGATAGAGCTCCATTCACGTGAGTAAATAGCGGCTGATCAGGATAGAGCTCCATTCACATGAGTAAATAGCGGCTGATCAGGATAGAGCTCCATTCACATGAGTAAATAGCTGAGGCCTGTTCAATACCTCAGCCGCTGCAAGTGCTAAGTTAGCAACTTGCATTGAACGCCGTTCAACCGCTCAGCGCTCAGCAGTGCTAACCTAGCACTTGCAGCGACCCGAGGAGATGCTTCGTGTGACGTATTAAAGATGGCCGCCGCATGAAGCCAGTAATAATTCCCTACAGCAATGTTAATTTTGAGGTTTTTGTTCACCAAAGCACAAAATATATATTTATTATTTCCCCCTGCACATAGACATATATTACAGTTCAATTTATATATTGTTTCAGAAGTAAACATAACGTTTATTCATTAAAAACTATCATTTGTGGTGTGTGCATACAAAACGGAATTGTGCTGACTGCTTCTCTTTATTATATTTTGTCCGAGTGATCCGAAAAACAATCTGAATTTTTCATTAAGAAATTGTCGACCATTTTGGATTCAAAATTCGCATCCAAAGGGTTCAACGACACTGCTGCAGCAAACTGAATTGCTGCGCTGCAGCAATTCAGCAGCTGCTGAGGTATTGAACAGGCCTCAGCTGATCAGGATAGAGCTCCATTCACGTGAGTAAATAGCAGCTGATCAGGATAGAGCTCCATTCACGTGAGTAAATAGCGGCTGATCAAGATAGAGCTCCATTCACGTGAGTAAATAGCGGCTGATCAGGATAGAGCTCCATTCACATGAGTAAATAGCGGCTGATCAGGATAGAGCTCCATTCACGTGAGTAAATAGCGGCTGATCAAGATAGAGCTCCATTCACGTGAGTAAATAGCAGCTGATCAGGATAGAGCTCCATTCACGTGAGTAAATAGCGGCTGATCAGGATAGAGCTCCATTCACGTGAGTAAATAGCAGCTGATCAGGATAGAGCTCCATTCACATGAGTAAATAGCGGCTGATCAGGATAGAGCTCCATTCACGTGAGTAAATAGCGGCTGATCAAGATAGAGCTCCATTCACGTGAGTAAATAGCAGCTGATCAGGATAGAGCTCCATTCACGTGAGTAAATAGCGGCTGATCAGGATAGAGCTCCATTCACGTGAGTAAATAGCGGCTGATCAGGATAGAGCTCCATTCACATGAGTAAATAGCAGCTGATCAGGATAGAGCTCCATTCACATGAGTAAATAGCAGCTGATCAGGATAGAGCTCCATTCACGTGAGTAAATAGCGGCTGATCAAGATAGAGCTCCATTCACGTGAGTAAATAGCGGCTGATCAGGATAGAGCTCCATTCACATGAGTAAATAGCGGCTGATCAGGATAGAGCTCCATTCACGTGAGTAAATAGCGGCTGATCAGGATAGAGCTCCATTCACATGAGTAAATAGCGGCTGATCAGGATAGAGCTCCATTCACGTGAGTAAATAGCAGCTGATCAGGATAGAGCTCCATTCACATGAGTAAATAGCGGCTGATCAGGATAGAGCTCCATTCACATGAGTAAATAGCAGCTGATCAGGATAGAGCTCCATTCACATGAGTAAATAGCAGCTGATCAGGATAGAGCTCCATTCACGTGAGTAAATAGCGGCTGATCAAGATAGAGCTCCATTCACATGAGTAAATAGCGGCTGATCAGGATAGAGCTCCATTCACGTGAGTAAATAGCAGCTGATCAGGATAGAGCTCCATTCACATGAGTAAATAGCGGCTGATCAGGATAGAGCTCCATTCACGTGAGTAAATAGCAGCTGATCAGGATAGAGCTCCATTCACATGAGTAAATAGCGGCTGATCAGGATAGAGCTCCATTCACATGAGTAAATAGCAGCTGATCAGGATAGAGCTCCATTCACATGAGTAAATAGCAGCTGATCAGGATAGAGCTCCATTCACGTGAGTAAATAGCGGCTGATCAGGACAGAGCTCTATTCACATGAGTAAATAGCGGCTGATCAGGATAGAGCTCTGGTCATGTGACGCTGTGGCCACAGTTTTGGTTGATTCAATGATTCTCCTTTTTTAACGGTTTCATTAATAAAGGTTACGTTTTATGTCACAGGGCGACACGTTTATCTGTTGAGACTCAGGAGATCAAACATGAGGTGTAAGAGCTGCCGTGTTTGTTTTTTGTAGCGGGTCACCCCGGTTTTCCAGCAGAGCTGACAGATCCATAGGGTGGCTTTTGATATGCTGGATTTTGGTGGTGGTGGTGATTTTAGCATTTTGATGGCTGCTCGTCTCTTCCTTCGCTGTTCCCGCTGCTCGGTGTGCCTTGGGGGGGCAGGACGTGGCTCAGGGGCTTTAGCCAGTGAGTGTTTGGCCTGTCGGTGTAGGATGTGGTGGGATCATTCAGGGCATTAAGTGGGGGTTTGTAGGAAAGTCTAGGTCCTGGACCTTCTCGTGTCATTATTCTTGGATTTTAATTCCGTTGATCCTTCTCTTCACCAGTGCCATCAGCCAGTATGACTCGCCTTGCCCGCTCACGCACCGCATCCCTCACCAGTGCCAGCTCTGTGGATGGGACTCGCCCTCGACCCTGTACCCAGTCAGAGAGCACTGAGGGCATCGGCCAGATCAACCACACCATGGAAGTGTCCTGCTGAAAGCCTGGAGACCTGTGTACCAGTTACTCGTCCCTCCAACCCATTCATTCCCTGTTTCTTCTTTACTGGTTTTGCGTCCTGTTTCCCACCCTCCGCAGCCCCTTTAATCTGCGTCTGGCGTTTCCTGGGGATTCTTCGCTCAGAATGACTGCGTTTCACCCCTCATCCCTTCCAGTATTATAGGGCTCATTCCAGTGCTGGGATGTCAGGCGGGAATCCTGGGAGAGGAGGGATATGGTGACAGCCAGCAGCCTCCGGTACGGTAGAGTTTTTCCAGTCCTGGTCTGAGGACGTTCGGTGGCTCTTTATGATCTGTAGATCTTTGGCACAAAGGAGCCACTGCGGCAGCAACCCAAAAATCCAGATAAAGGGACAGACGGACGGCTGTTTTTCCTGTTGTCCCCCTGAGATCGTGCGAGTCACACAGTGGAAGGCGTGTGTGTAAAACGGGGTAATCTGGAGGAGAATAATGCTGCCTGTGTGAGCGACACACATGACGTGTGGTCTGCAGGCCTTTGTGTGACTGGGAGCGTGCACACCATATATTAAAAGCTCATAGGAGGAAACCCACTATCAGTGGACTGCTGTGAGGGAGGGGATCTGATCTCCTAATGTCAGAGGAAGGATCTAAGGATCATTTAATGTTAGAGGAAGGATCTCATTACATCAGGATGACGACACATGGACCTCCTCGAGTTAGTTTGGTAGACTGGAGAGCATTGTGAGTGTGCGGTATACGTATTTGTTAGTGAGCGTGCACTCAGTAGATCTCCTTGGTGGTGAGCGTGCACTCAGTAGATCTCCTCCTTGGTTGTGAGCGTGCAGTCAGTAATCTCCTTGGTGGTGAGCGTGCACTCAGTAGATCTCCTTGGTGGTGAGCGTGCACTCAGTAGATCTCCTTGGTGGTGAGCGTGCACTCAGTAGATCTCCTCCTTGGTTGGGAGCGTGCACTCAGTAGATCTCCTCCTTGGTGGTGAGCGTGCACTCAGTAGATCTCCTCCTTGGTGGTGAGCGTGCACTCAGTAGATCTCCTCCTTGGGGGTGAGCGGGCAGTCAGTAGTAATCAGGATCCTGGGGTGTCTCCGCGTACTGGTAGTTTGGGGTCAGGATGGTCGTGTCGGCGTGCTTCTGGGCCGGTTGATGCCGGAGCTTTGCAGGTCTCCACAAATCTCATGTGTCTGTGTTCTGTCTGCCCCACTCTCGCCCTGGTGTCCCTCCCCCTGTCCCCCTTGTTCTGCCAGTCTCCCCATCTCTCTCCCCATACCATCACCCCTCACACGTTGCAGTGCCCGTCCCTCCCCTGTATTCTGTCGGTGTTTCTTTTCTACGGTGGAATGTTTCGGCTCCTGGTGACCTCCTGTCCATGTGCGCAGTGCTCCGTGACCATATAGAGTAGCATCTCGCTGTTTGTACATTGCTGTGCCGGATGCTTTTAGTTGCATTAAGCTGTTAATACAAACTATTCCATGAGCAGAGAATCCATGTTATAAATCTGAATAAAACTCTGAAATCCGCCTCCTCGCGCTTTATTCTGCTCTGGGTGTGAGGGGGGGGGGGGTTTGAGAGCTGTGCATGAAGAGTCACTGCGTACCCCAGATAGTCACATCGACTGGCCATGGGGAGCCGAAGCCGGGACGGAGTGAGGTCAAGAAGGATCCCTGGGTTCGTTGCTGTGCAAATTCACCACCTGGTAACGTATAGGATCACAAGGGAGTAGAGGAAAGCCCCCCACCAGCCCCCCCACAGCAATAAAACCCCCACCAGCCGTCACACAATACTAAAACCCCCAACATTCCCCCCAGACAACACTAAAAACCCCCGCAGCCCCCCCTCCCCCGAAACAATATTAGCTATAACGTACAGGCGACATTACGACCTTCAACCGGTCGCCACCTCGTACAGGCGACATTACGACCTTCAACCGGTCGCCACCTCGTCCAAGCAACATTACGACCTTCAACCGGTCACCACCTCGTACAGACGACATTACGACCTTCAACCGGTCACCACCTCGTACAGACGACATTACGACCTTCAACCGGTCACCACCTCGTACAGACGACATTACGACCTTCAACCGGTCACCACCTCGAGGCGGACTCTGCAAGGAAACTACAAAACGTCACCGTGCTTAAAGACCATCATTTCAACAAAGTGTAACCAAGCCCGCTGACATCATAGCGCCGGAAAACCACGTTAACTCCGATAGAGCTGGGGAAACGTATGCGTGCAGGAAGAAGTGGTTTGGACTCGCCCCACAACATCACATGAGGTGTCATTGGAAGGGTCAGGGTCTGGCTGAAGTACATCACCATGTACTGTGTGTAAACAAGCAAACAATACTGAATGTATCACAGAGCTCCACAGCAATAAAACTCATACACACTGCACATTACTGTGAGTTTTACTGCTGTGGAGCTCTGTGATACGCTCATATGTACTGCACATTATTTGATCACAGAGCTCCACAGTAATAAAACTCACAGTAATGTGCAGTACATATGAGCGTATCACAGAGCTCCACAGTAATAAAACTCACAGTAATGTGTGGTGTGTATGAGCATATCAGAGCTCCACAGAAATAAAACTCACGCTCATACACACTGCACATTACTGTATCACAGAATCCACAGCAATAAAACTCACAGTAATGTGCACTGTGTGAGCATATCACAGAGCTCCACAGCAATAAAACTCACAGAAATGCGCAGTGTGTATGAGCATATCTCAGAGCTCCAAAGCAATAAAACTCACAGTAATTATTATTATTATTCTTTATTTATAAAGCGCCAGCATATTCCGCAGCGCTGTACAATAAGCACAGTATAGACAGGGTTACAATACATTGAACAACATTTGACAAACAGTACAGGAGGAGATGAGGGCCCTATTCCCGTAGGAACTCACAATCTAGGAGGGTTGGGGTTGGAAACAGGAGGAGAGGACTGTAAGGTGAGAGTGATTGATGGTTGCGTCAGTGAGTTGGGGGGTAGGCTTCCCTAAATAGGAACGTTTTAATGTGCAGTGTGTATGAGCGTATCACAGAGCTCCACAGCCATAAAACTCACGCTCATACACACTGCACATTACTTTGAGGTTTATTGCTGTGGAGCTCTGAGATACGCTCATACACACTGCACATTACTATAATCTCAGAGCTCCACAGCAATAAACCTCAAAGTAATGTGCAATGTGTATGAGTGTATCACAGAGCTCCAAAGCAATAAAACTCACAGTAATGTGCAGTGTGTATGAGCGTATCAGAGCTCCACAGCAATAAAACTCAGTAATGTGCAGTGTGTATGAGCGTATCACAGAGCTCCACAGCAATAAAACTCACAGTAATGTGCAGTGTGTATGAGCGTATCAGAGCTCCACAGCAATAAAACTCACAGTAATGTGCAGTGTGTATGAGCGTATCACAGAGCTCCACAGCAATAAAACTCACAGTAATGTGCAGTGTGTATGAGCGTATCACAGAGCTCCACAGCAATAAAACTCACAGTAATGTGCGCTGTGTGTATGAGCGTATCACAGAGCTCCACAGCAATAAAACTCAGTAATGTGCGCTGTGTGTATGAGCGTATCACAGAGCTCCACAGCAATAAAACTCACAGTAATGTGCGCTGTGTGTATGAGCGTATCACAGAGCTCCACAGCAATAAAACTCACAGTAATGTGCGCTGTGTGTATGAGCGTATCAGAGCTCCACAGCAATAAAACTCACAGTAATGTGCAGTGTGTATGAGCGTATCACAGAGCTCCACAGCAATAAAACTCACAGTAATGTGCAGTGTGTATGAGCGTATCACAGAGCTCCACAGCAATAAAACTCACAGTAATGTGCGCTGTGTGTATGAGCGTATCAGAGCTCCACAGCAATAAAACTCACAGTAATGTGCGCTGTGTGTATGAGCGTATCACAGAGCTCCACAGCAATAAAACTCACAGTAATGTGCGCTGTGTGTATGAGCGTATCACAGAGCTCCACAGCAATAAAACTCACAGTAATGTGCAGTGTGTATGAGCGTATCAGAGCTGCACAGCAATAAAACGCACAGTAATGTGCGCTGTGTGTATGAGCGTATCAGGGTTAATATTGAGGAGTAAGCTCAGCTCTCTGGGGGTCAAAGTGCTCAATAAGTAAGGAGTCAATGCAGAGGAATGAGATATGCAGTACAGGGAATGGTGTGGTTTACTTTAAGGGGCGGGGCTATGAGTTCCCGGAAGTAATCCTCTAGGGGAACACGTGGAACAAAGATCCTCCCAGTGAGCTGCACAGTATGGAGTCCGGGAGCAAGAAACGGAGGGTAAGGGGGGAACCGGGGGCTCTTTATACACTCTATAAAAAGCATCAACAGCTCATGCTGCAGTGCTGCCGGGTTTGGATCAGGGCCGGCTCTTCTCGCGTTGTGCTGCCGGGTTTGGATCAGGGCCGGCTCTTCTCGCGTTGTGCTGCCGGGTTTGGATCAGGGCCGGCTCTTCGCTGCCGGGTTTGGATCAGGGCCGGCGTTGTGTGGGATCCGGTTCCAGCAGGCTTTGTATGAGGGTTAATACACATTAAATAGATTTAAACCTCCCTTTAAGCTGATATATATATATATTATATGAAAAGGTTTTTATGCCTAAATAATAAACCAAATGATTATTAAAGTAACATTTTCCTACAAAACGTCTCTGCAAGAAATCTGAGCGTCAAATGGTCAGAAATGGCGGCTTGGAATGAGGAACCAGATCTGACACAACACCGGCGCTTCCCGCGTTGTGCTGCTGGGTTTGGATCACGGCCGGCGCTTCCCGCGTTGTGCTGCTGGGTTTGGATCACGGCCGGCGCTTCCCGCGTTGTGCTGCTGGGTTTGGATCACAGCCAGCTCTTCTCGCGTTGAGGTTCTTGGGTTTGGATCACGGCCGGCTCTTCTCGCGTTGTGCTGCTGGGTTTGGATCACGGCCGGCGCTTCCCGCTTTGTGCTGCTGGGTTTGGATCACGGCCGGCGCTTCCCGCGTTGTGCTGCTGGGTTTGGATCACGGCCGGCGCTTCCCGCGTTGTGCTGCTGGGTTTGGATCACGGCCGGCGCTTCCCGCGTTGTGCTGCTGGGTTTGGATCACAGCCAGCTCTTCTCGCGTTGAGGTTCTTGGGTTTGGATCACGGCCGGCTCTTCTCGCGTTGTGCTGCTGGGTTTGGATCACGGCCGGCGCTTCCCGCTTTGTGCTGCTGGGTTTGGATCACGGCCGGCGCTTCCCGCGTTGTGCTGCTGGGTTTGGATCACGGCCGGCGCTTCCCGCGTTGTGCTGCTGGGTTTGGATCACGGCCGGCGCTTCCCGCGTTGTGCTGCTGGGTTTGGATCACGGCCGGCGCTTCCCGCGTTGTGCTGCTGGGTTTGGATCACAGCCAGCTCTTCTCGCGTTGAGGTTCTTGGGTTGGATCACGGCCGGCTCTTCTCGCGTTGTGCTGCTGGGTTTGGATCACGGCCGGCGCTTCCCGCTTTGTGCTGCTGGGTTTGGATCACGGCCGGCGCTTCCCGCGTTGTGCTGCTGGGTTTGGATCACGGCCGGCGCTTCCCGCGTTGTGCTGCTGGGTTTGGATCACGGCCGGCGCTTCCCGCGTTGTGCTGCTGGGTTTGGATCACGGCCGGTGCCTATGGAGAGGGGTTGTTCTTCTCTGGTGGACTCGTGGGTTTTACTGTTGGCCGTGGCTGAGCTGGCGTGGGTTCTCGATGCTTCTTGATGTGTGGTGGTGCCGGTCATGTTTCAGGGCGGGTGTGGGGTGTAAAGCCTCGTCACGAGGCACTCCCGGCTTCACCAGCGTAGTGACCTGGTGCCATTCTTCTCGCAGAGTAAGGAGGTGTCTATGGCAGTAAAGGAGGCCATCATCCGGTTGAGACAGGAGAAGAAGTCCATCCGGGACATTGCCGGGACGCTTGGGATCTCCAAATCCACCGTTCTATACATCATTAAAAAGCGAGAACGCACTGGCGAGCTCAGCAACGGCAAACGGACCGGGCGGCCCCGGAAAACCACTCTGATAGACGACCAGAAGATGCTTTCCATTCTGGAGAAGAACCCCATGTGCACGGTGAAGCAGATCCAGAGCTCGCTGCAGGGCGCGGGTATAGCCATGTCCCAGAGCACCATTAAGCGCCGGCTGTACCAGCAGAAACAGAGGGGTTTCACCCACATGCTGGCGGTAAGACCCCACCACGGACAGGGCTACGGCACAAAGTAACCCTGACTTCCTGTGTCTGTGCCCGAGCTGACTGACAAATCTCTTCCAGGTGGATGAAGATGCACTGGGAGGCCCCCCCGCTGTCACCCAATTCCTGGCATGGTGCGACCACGTGGGCGTCAAGCTGAATCCCAAGGTGAGGAGCGGCTGGGACAACATGGGAGCCAATCACTGGCCGGGGAGGGGGGGGGGTCACAACACCATATCATTGGGTCTATAGTGCACGCCCCCCGTATATATCAGTGATGTCACTGGGCGTTATGCTGCACCCCCCCCCCCAGGTATCAGTGATGTCACTGGGCGTTATGCTGCACCCCCCCCAGGTATCAGTGATGTCACTGGGCGTTATGCTGCACCCCCCCAGGTATCAGTGATGTCACTGGGCGTTATGCTGCATCCCCCCCCAGGTATCAGTGATGTCACTGGGCGTTATGCTGCACCCCCCCCCCAGGTATCAGTGATGTCACTGGGCGTTATGCTGCACCCCCCCCAGGTATCAGTGATGTCACTGGGCGTTATGCTGCATCCCCCCCCCAGGTATCAGTGATGTCACTGGGCGTTATGCTGCACCCCCCCCCCAGGTATCAGTGATGTCACTGGGCGTTATGCTGCACCCCCCCCCCCCCAGGTATCAGTGATGTCACTGGGCGTTATGCTGCACCCAGTTAGTAGTGATGTAAACCTGGCACAGAGTAAATCCTGGTAACCTCACCAGTGAGTATTACTTCATGCTCCTCCCCCCAGGTGGCTATCACTTCTGACGGCTCGGTGGCGCAGTATGGCCTGATTGCCCGGGATCATTTGATGGACGGGGAAGTTCTATTCAGCGTCCCCAGGTCGGCGCTCCTCTCGCAGGACACGTCCAGGATTCAGGATCTGCTAGACAGAGGTATGTGAAATGGGTCCATGGTTGTGGGCCTCTTTGCTGGTGGTGTTTCCAGCCCTCCACATCCAGAGGTGGCAGGAGACCCAACAGCCTTTCATGCTTTCTTCTAGAGCGGGATCGTCTGGAGAGCCCCTCGGGGTGGGTGCCGCTCCTCCTCGCACTCCTCTATGAAGCTACGGATGGCACCTCGCCCTGGGCTCCGTACTTTGGACTGTGGCCTGGACTGGATCCTCCTGACCTGCCCATGTTCTGGTAAGTTCTGTGGCCCTCTGGTTCCGGCACACGGTCTTGGGGTCACATGATTAATTGTTGTCCATAGTGCAGACGCCGGCAGCGGTCTAACCCGTCAGCTGGGACTTTACTCCACACCTGAAAGCTGTTGTGACTGGGCCCTGGGTTGGGCGGACGTGCAAACACTGTGACTTGTGTGGTTGCAGGTCAGAGGAGGAGAGAATGCGGCTCCTACGCGGCACAGGGGTGGCCGAGGCGGTGAACAAAGACCTGCAGAACATGGAGCGGGAGTATAACACCATCGTGCTCCCGTTCATCCAGAGACACCCCAAGACTTTCAGCGCCGAGAAACACACGCTGGACCTCTACAAGAGGCTGGTGGCCTTTGTCATGGCATATAGGTGAGTGTTCTGCCCTCACCATGTGTCTAGGTACAAGGCGCGGCACGCAGCTAACATGTTCCTGCAATCAAGTCTTTCCTTTTATTTATTCATTATTTACATTAATCTTTTATTGTAAAACTGCGACAGATCCAGAATTCTGACCATCTATTCAGCTAGGAAGGCAGATCTCCAGCGAGACGCGACGAGCGACGCTTCCTGACACTATCTAATACAGAACAGGGTTTGATTTGCTAAAAACATGATGCTCCAATTACTGACTTAGTTACTATGACGGAAAGTTTGGATTTTAAGGCAGGCCTCGGAGGCGAGTATTTGCAATCTCCTTCTTTATTACACCTACAGCAGTAAAGAACAGTGATAAAAGAACATGAAAAAACAATCCCCCAACGTGGGGTACCCCCCTAATCTGTAAGCCCCGCCCCCAAGCCCATAAATGGTCTGAGCCGGAGCAGTAACATCTGATGCAGGAGCAGTAAAGAAAGAGGAGGAGTATACATTTTCTCTCCTCTTACTATATACCTAAACAGTATTTTTAATTTTGATTTCAATTTGTTTGGTCGGGTGCTGACTTACTCCGGCTATAACCACGGGGGTCAGCGCCCGCCCGGCGGATAAATCTCTTTTGATCCAGTAGGATCTTCCTGGGGTTCCCGCCGAGTGTATCTCGCGCTTTTCGCGTATATAATATATAAATTATAAATATATATATATTTTATATTATTGGGGATCTGTTCGTCCGCAGCTTTACGGCGCTCGCAAGGCTTCCTCGCTCCCTATTACTTTACTGTCCTCACGGCCGCCCGGGATATTGCGGGAGTCTCGGTGGCCATTTTAAATACCACGTGCAGCTCCGCACTCTGAGACTCTGGACGGATCACTTCGACATGTCTCTTGAGAGTCAATCTGGGGGTGCCGGGTCTTCCCATGCTGGGGAATCAGACTCCGCAGGGAGTTCCCGGCAATCGGAACAATCGGATGCTTTTGCCTCCCCCCACCCCCTCACCCCCTCCGAGGAAACGCTCCAAAACGGCTGCCCGTTTTGCTGCCATGGAGGCTGCGCTCCAAGCGTCCATCTCGCGCTCCCTGTCATCTGAGGTCTCCACACTCTCTCTGTCCTTTTGGAGGACTATGGATGAAGCAGTGGCTTCTGTTAATGCTGTTCCCGCTCCTAATGCAGACCCTGCTCCCCCTCTAGAACCATCTATACCTTCTAGCTTGGCACAGCATGGCTCCAAAAAACGTGCTAAAACCAAGCAGATTAATATTCCTCCCAGAGGGGCTGGCATCCCCGATACTCTGCCTTCTAATGATAGCGAGGTGTCCTCGCGCAAAAGAGCCTCTGACCGCGGGGCAATGGTGGCGGTCTCTAACGATAGGCCTCAACCTACGGGTTCTGACCAGCTCCCCAGACACACTGACTCGGAGAGTGAGGAACCCGAGCACGGGGAGGATGATGGAGCTATAGAATTATATGCTCCGCATGATGTTGGCCGAGGAGGAAAGGCCCCCACCACCACTGTTGTCTACCAAAAAGGTTCTGTGTGATCCTCAGGGACACCCAATGTTTTCCCCGGCAGGGGTCCTACATCCACGCTCTACTGCGTGGTCTCCTATGCCACACGTGGAGATGTGGGTGGACGCCCATATGCTGCTTCCTATGGATAAGGAGACCAGGGTGAATTTGCGGGCGGAATGCCCTCGACCAACCCCCACAGGCAAGACTTGTCTCACCCCGGTTTTAGATGAGGATTTTATGAAATTTATGACCAATAAAGGCTGATCCGCCAAGAAGGGGGTTGATATGGCTTTCAGAGTCTGTGAGGACAAGGTGCTGGATGTTGCACCTCCATTGATTTACCTCCTTGATAGGGTGGAGGATGCTCACTTGCACGATATCCCTTTAGATCTGGAAGATGCCACTGGCTGGATCCAACGTTTGTTATGCCTGTTGGGTGGTGCGAATGCGGCTTTGGCCGCCGAGAGACGAAAGTCTATGATTCTGAGGATGGATCCTCAACTTACCTCCATGGCCAATAAAGACAAAGGCGCCAAGGCTCAAGGCCTTCTTTTTGGTGGCGGTTTTATTAAGAAAATGGACACGTACACCAGCGCCTTTACAACTCTGGATAAAGTGGAAACCACCATTAACCCCTTCACTGCTGAGCCATTTCACGGCTTAAAAAAACCCTCATTTTTCTTTTTTGTAGTATTTTTTTTCTTTAATTTAAACATGGTCATGTTTGGTATCATTGGAAAGGCCGTGCTCTGGCCTTTCTAATGATATCAAAGATGACCCTGCTAGCTGAAAACAGTCTGGAGATATCGGGGTTCAAATGAACCCTTATCTTTCCTTAGTCAATGAGGACGTTCCCCACACGTCCTCAGCAGTGAAAGGGTTAAGAAGGTGTTCCCCAAAAAGGTTTGACAGGGCTGGCAGAGGAAGGGGCCGCTCTGCCAGCCGCGCCGGCTCGGTGGACATTACCAGAGGCTCCTTCCGTACCTCTAACGCCACTGACTCTGGAGAGCCTGCGGATTCCGAGGTGGCAGTGGCTCGTTCAGTGCCCGACGACAAACTGGTAAGACTTCCATGTATTATTCCTCACTCGTCGGTTCGGGATGGGGGCCGTATCCGATTCTTTCTCGAGAAATGGGAAATGATGACTGCAGACCCGTGGGTTTTGAATGCGGTCAGGGGGTTCAAAATAGCCTTCGAGACCCCCCCCCCCCGTACCAGTCCATTCCCCCACGACCCCTCTGCTTTTCTGTGGATCAAGAACTATCAGTTCAGGCAGAAGTTGCGGCCCTAGCATTAAAAGGGGCCCTAGAGGAAGTCGCCTGGGACTTCAAGTTTGTGAGCCACTTGTTTCTCGTTGCAAAGAAAGGGGGGTGGGGGGGGGGTCTCGTCCAGTTATAAATCTCAGAGACCTCAGTGTATGGGTGTGATTATCGCCATTTCCAGATGAAAGGCTTTCACACACTCAGGGATATCCTCAACGAAAACGATTGGCTTGTCAAACTAGATTTGAAGGACGCATACCTCTCCATCCCCATGGCGCCAGCTTCCAGAGATTTCCTGTGCTTCCCATGGCGCGATCACATGTGGCGCTTCGCGTGTCGGCCTTTCATCCGCTCCGTGGTGCTTCACGAAGCTCATGAAACCAGTTATGGAGTCACTTCGTGTGAGGGGTGTTCACCTAGTTATTTACTTGGACGACGTCCTGTTGATGTCGGATTCCTCAGAGTCCCTTCTCCTACACTTGTCTTGGACACTCTCGCTCCTTCAGGACCTAGGCTTCCTGATAAATGTGGAAAAGTCTCTGTTGGTGCCCACTCGATGTTTGGAGTTTCTGGGTTTCCTGCTCAATTCCCACGCTATGTCGCTCAGTGTCCTGCTCCCCAAGATCCGATCCATTCACAAGGAGGTACGGTCCCTCCTAGGGGACCCCTCACCAAACGCTGATGGAACTGGCAAGGGTGATTGGTCTCCTGGCGGCGACTCGTTTGGCGGTTCTCCCTGCTCCGCTGCACTACAGGGCCCTCCAGAGATTGAAGGCCCGTTTTCTCCGGTCGGTGACAGATTATTCACGCAGGGTTCCCCTCTCGGACGATGCGAAATCAGACCTGGAATGGTGGTTGACAGATTGGTCTCGTTAGAATGCTCGCCCAATACGGCCGCCCGTGCCAATGTTGACTATAGAATCCGACGCGAGTCGGACGGGTTGGGGGGCGCGTTGCACCGAGACGGAGACAGGAGGCGGTCGGTCGATTCAGGAGTTGCATCTCCACATCAATGCTCTGGAACTGATGGCGGCGTTCTTCGCCCTGAAATACTTCTCCAGAGGGACCGATCACCGCTGTTTTCTCCTCAAGTTAGACAACTTGTCGGCCGTCAGGTATATCAATGCCCTTGGGGGTCCTCGCTCGGTGGGTCTGACATTGGCAGCGACAGTCTTGTCGAATTTTTGCCTTCCCCGCGGTCTGTTTGTGGTGGCTCAGTATCTACCAGGTCTCGCCAACACAGTGGCGGACTGGAATTCACACCACCTGACGGATTCGAGGGATTGGCGTCTGCTACCGTCTGTGGTCGCCGCCATCGACGGTTTGTGGGGTCCTCTCCGGATGGATCTGTTTGCATCCAGGCTGAAGTTGCCGGGATTTTACAGTTGGCGCCTGGATCCGGAGGCGGAAGGCACGGATGCCTTCATCCAGTTGTGGCCAGAGGGTCGTCTTTATGCCTTCCCTCCGTTTCAGATATTGTTGCGTGTTTTGAGGCGTCTCTGCGACACCGGGTCGGAGTTGGTCTTGGTGACGCCGTTGTAGCGGTCCCAGCCGTGGTTTCCCCTACTGTTGGAGTACTCTCTAGCTCGTCCCTGCTGACAGGGTCGGACGGCCTCCCTCACCCGCTACTACGGGAGGGTCGATTGTCCCTTTGTGGTCTGGCTGGTTTTCGGTTCTCGTGGCGGGCCACTGGCGTTTCGTTGAGGACTGAGGAATTGCTGCAACACGCTTGGGCCCCGGGCACGACGGGGGCCTATCGCTCAGCATGGACAGCCTGGCACGGCTGGTGTTTGCGACGGGGTGAGGATCCCACTTCTGCCCCTCTAGATTCGGTTCTGGATTTTCTGTCTTCCTTGTTTGACTTCGGCTTGGCCTTTCGTACCATTAATGTGTATAGGTCGGCTTTGTCTGCGGGTCACCGGGGTTTTGATGGTTCCCCGCTGGGTCGACATCCTTTGGTTTGTCGTCTCCTTAAAGGAGTATGCCTGTCTCGACCTTCGACCCCACGCTACTCCTCTACGTGGGACGTAACTATGGTGGTGGATTTTCTTTTCTCGTGGCCGGTTAATACCTCATTGTCCTTGCGTCAATTGTCTGCTAAATTGTTGGTTTTGTTTTGCCTTATCTTGTAAACGTATCGGATGTCAGGGCGTTAGATTTTGAGATTTTGACGTACGGTTGTTTCAACCGGAGGGTGTTTGTTTTGACGTCTCGCGACGGACCAAGACGGCAATTCGTACTGTGTTTTTCCCGTTGATTCCCAAGTTATGTCCGGTTCTTTGTCTCAAGGAGTATGAGAGTCGTACACTGGCTCTCCGTCCCGTGTCCGTGTCTCCGCTGTTTGTATTATGTGGGACCTTTAAATGAAACAGTTAGTTCTCCCACGTTGGCTGTTGGCTCTGGCTGGTGTGGATGTTTCGCACTTTGGCGCTCACTCCATTCGTAGTGCGGAGGCTTCTAATGCTTTCCTGGCATGTTGCCACCTGGGGGACATGAAGTCGGCGGATTGGTCCCGTGAGTCTACGTTTCGTAGGTTTTATTTTAAGCCGGTCTCTCATTGGTCACAGGCACTGATGCGTTGAACGTGCAAATATGAAGCCTCCGAGCCCTGCCTTAAAATTCCCAAATTTTCCTACTCCCGATGACGGAAAGTTTGGATTTTAATAAGGACTCGGAAGCGAGTATTTCTCACCTCTCCCGCCCGGGGGGGGGGGGGGGGTGGTGTTATAGACCGGCTGTCGCTTGTGTTTTTGCACAGCGCATAATTCAGTTTGGGTTTTTCCTCCTATTGCTCGGTGTAGGATACCGGTGGGTCGGTGTCTTCCATTCCAAATGCTTGGCTTCGTGTTCTGTTTTCTTGCAGCTGCTTGATTGTCTACGGACTGCACTTTCATGTAGGACTGACGTGCGCCCTGGACGGGGTTCCTGTTGGATGTTCTTTGGTCTGGCGTTGTCAGTCGCATCAAGAAAGAGGGTGTTACTGCTCCGGCTCAGACCATTTATGGGCTTGGGGCAGGGCTTCCAGATGAGGAGGGTACTCCACGTTGGATTGTTTTTTCATGTTCTTTACTGCTGTTGGTGCAATAAAGGAGATTGCAAATACTCGCTTCCGAGTCCTTATTAAAATCCAAACTTTCCGTCATCAGGAGTAGGAAAATTTGAGAATTTTTCGAACATGGAATATCCTCCCAGTGGGAGCAGTAACAGTGATATAGAAAGGGTAGTAGATACATGGAATAGCCTCCCAGTGGAAGCAGTAACAGTGATATAGAAAGGGTAGTAGATACTGCCCCCACTGGGAGGATATTCCATGTATCTACTACCCTTTCTATATCGCTGTTACTGCCCCCACTGGGAGGCTATTCCATGTATCTACTACCCTTTCTATATCGCTGTTACATGGAATAGCCTCCCAGTGGGGGCAGTAACAGCGATATAGAAAGGGTAGTAGATACATGGAATAGCCTCCCAGTGGGGGCAGTATCTACTACCCTTTCTATATTGCTGTTACATGGACTAGCCTCCCAGTGGGAGCAGTAACAGCAATATAGAAAGGGTAGTAGATACTGCCCCCACTGGGAGGCTATTCCATGTATCTACTACCCTTTCTATTTCACTGTTACTGCTTCCACTGGGAGGATATTCCAACAGTGATATAGAAAGGGTAGTAGATACATGGAATAGCCTCCCAGTGGGAGCAGTATCTACTACCTTTCTATATTGCTGTTACTGCTCCCACTGGGAGGCTATTCCATGTATCTACTACCCTTTCTATATCACTGTTGGAATATCCTCCCAGTGGAAGCAGTAACAGTGATATAGAAAGGGTAGTAGATACTGCTCCCACTGGGAGGCTATTCCATGTAACAGTGATATAGAAAGGGTAGTAGATACTGCTCCCACTGGGAGGCTATACCATGTATCTACTACCCTTTCTATATCACTGTTACATGGAATAGCCTCCCAGTGGGGGCAGTAACAGTGATATAGAAAGGGTAGTAGATACTGCTCCCACTGGGAGGCTAGTCCATGTAACAGCAATATAGAAAGGGTAGTAGATACATGGAATAGCCTCCCAGTGGGGGCAGTATCTACTACCCTTTCTATATTGCTGTTACTGCTCCCACTGGGAGGCTAGTCCATGTATCTACTACCCTTTCTATATCACTGTTACTGCTCCCACTGGGAGGCTATTCCATGTATCTACTACCCTTTCTATATCACTGTTACTGCTCCCACTGGGAGGCTATTCCATGTAACAGTGATATAGAAAGGGTAGTAGATACATGGAATATCCTCCCAGTGGAAGCAGTATCTACTACCCTTTCTATATCACTGTTACATGGAATATCCTCCCAGTGGAAGCAGTAACAGTGATATAGAAAGGGTAGTAGATACATGGAATATCCTCCCAGTGGAAGCAGTATCTACTACCCTTTCTATATCACTGTTACATGGAATATCCTCCCAGTGGGAGCAGTAACAGTGATATAGAAAGGGTAGTAGATACATGGACTAGCCTCCCAGTGGGAGCAGTAACAGCAATATAGAAAGGGTAGTAGATACTGCTCCCACTGGGAGGATATTCCATGTATCTACTACCCTTTCTATATCACTGTTACTGCTCCCACTGGGAGGCTATTCCATGTAACAGTGATATAGAAAGGGTAGTAGATGGAATAGCCTCCCAGTGGGAGCAGTAACAGCAATATAGAAAGGGTAGTAGATACTGCTCCCACTGGGAGGATATTCCATGTATCTACTACCCTTTCTATATCACTGTTGGAATAGCCTCCCAGTGGGAGCAGTATCTACTACCCTTTCTATATCACTGTTACTGCCCCCACTGGGAGGCTATTCCATGTAACAGTGATATAGAAAGGGTAGTAGATACTGCTCCCACTGGAGGCTAGTCCATGTAACAGCAATATAGAAAGGGTAGTAGATACATGGAATAGCCTCCCAGTGGGGGCAGTATCTACTACCCTTTCTATATCACTGTTACATGGAATATCCTCCAGTGGAAGCAGTAACAGTGATATAGAAAGGGTAGTAGATACTGCCCCCACTGGGAGGCTATTCCATCTACTACCCTTTCTATATCACTGTTACATGGAATATCCTCCAGTGGAAGCAGTAACAGTGATATAGAAAGGGTAGTAGATGGAATAGCCTCCCAGTGGGAGCAGTATCTACTACCCTTTCTATATCACTGTTACATGGAATATCCTCCCAGTGGAAGCAGTAACAGTGATATAGAAAGGGTAGTAGATACATGGACTAGCCTCCCAGTGGGAGCAGTAACAGCAATATAGAAAGGGTAGTAGATACATGGAATAGCCTCCAGTGGGGGCAGTATCTACTACCCTTTCTATATCACTGTTACATGGAATATCCTCCCAGTGGAAGCAGTAACAGTGATATAGAAAGGGTAGTAGATACTGCCCCCACTGGGAGGCTATTCCATGTATCTACTACCCTTTCTATATTGCTGTTACTGCTCCACTGGGAGGCTAGTCCATGTATCTACTACCCTTTCTATATCACTGTTACATGGAATAGCCTCCCAGTGGGGGCAGTAACAGTGATATAGAAAGGGTAGTAGATACTGCTCCCACTGGAGGCTATTCCAACAGTGATATATAGAAAGGGTAGTAGATACATGGAATATCCTCCCAGTGGGAGCAGTATCTACTACCCTTTCTATATTGCTGTTACTGCTCCCACTGGAGGCTATTCCATGTATCTACTACCCTTTCTATATCACTGTTACATGGAATATCCTCCCAGTGGAAGCAGTAACAGTGATATAGAAAGGGTAGTAGATACTGCTCCCACTGGGAGGCTATTCCAACAGTGATATAGAAAGGGTAGTAGATACTGCTTCCACTGGGAGGCTATTCCATGTATCTACTACCCTTTCTATATCACTGTTGGAATAGCCTCCCAGTGGGAGCAGTATCTACTACCCTTTCTATATCACTGTTACTGCTTCCACTGGGAGGATATTCCATGTAACAGTGATATAGAAGGGTAGTAGATGGAATAGCCTCCCAGTGGGGGCAGTATCTACTACCCTTTCTATATCACTGTTACTTGCGTCCACTGGGAGGATATTCCATGTAACAGTGATATAGAAAGGGTAGTAGATACTGCTCCCACTGGGAGGCTATTCCAACAGTGAATATAGAAAGGGTAGTAGATACATGGAATATCCTCCCAGTGGGAGCAGTATCTACTACCCTTTCTATATCACTGTTACTGCTTCCACTGGGAGGATATTCCATGTAACAGTGATATAGAAAGGGTAGTAGATGGAATAGCCTCCCAGTGGGGGCAGTATCTACTACCCTTTCTATATCACTGTTACTGCGTCCACTGGGAGGATATTCCATGTAACAGTGATATAGAAAGGGTAGTAGATACATGGAATATCCTCCCAGTGGGAGCAGTATCTACTACCCTTTCTATATTGCTGTTACTGCTCCCACTGGGAGGCTATTCCATGTATCTACTACCCTTTCTATATTGCTGTTACATGGACTAGCCTCCCAGTGGGAGCAGTAACAGCAATATAGAAAGGGTAGTAGATACATGGAATAGCCTCCCAGTGGGGGCAGTATCTACTACCCTTTCTATATCACTGTTACTGCTTCCACTGGGAGGATATTCCATGTACAGTGATATAGAAAGGGTAGTAGATACTGCCCCCACTGGGAGGCTATTCCATGTATCTACTACCCTTTCTATATTGCTGTTACTGCTCCCACTGGGAGGCTATTCCATCTACTACCCTTTCTATATCACTGTTACTGCCCCCACTGGGAGGCTATTCCATGTAACAGTGATATAGAAAGGGTAGTAGATACATGGACTAGCCTCCCAGTGGGAGCAGTAACAGCAATATAGAAAGGGTAGTAGATACATGGAATAGCCTCCCAGTGGGGGCAGTATCTACTACCCTTTCTATATTGCTGTTACTGCTCCCACTGGGAGGCTAGTCCATGTATCTACTACCCTTTCTATATCACTGTTACATGGAATAGCCTCCCAGTGGGGGCAGTAACAGTGATATAGAAAGGGTAGTAGATACATGGACTAGCCTCCCAGTGGGGGCAGTATCTACTACCCTTTCTATATCACTGTTACATGGAATATCCTCCCAGTGGAAGCAGTAACAGTGATATAGAAAGGGTAGTAGATACTGCCCCCACTGGGAGGCTATTCCATGTATCTACTACCCTTTCTATATTGCTGTTACTGCTCCCACTGGGAGGCTAGTCCATGTAACAGCAATATAGAAAGGGTAGTAGATACATGGAATAGCCTCCCAGTGGGAGCAGTAACAGCAATATAGAAAGGGTAGTAGATACTGCTCCCACTGGGAGGATATTCCATGTATCTACTACCCTTTCTATATCACTGTTGGAATAGCCTCCCAGTGGGAGCAGTATCTACTACCCTTTCTATATCACTGTTACATGGAATATCCTCCCAGTGGACGCAGTAACAGTGATATAGAAAGGGTAGTAGATACTGCCCCCACTGGGAGGCTATTCCATCTACTACCCTTTCTATATCACTGTTACATGGAATATCCTCCAGTGGAAGCAGTAACAGTGATATAGAAAGGGTAGTAGATACTGCTCCCACTGGGAGGCTATTCCAACAGTGATATAGAAAGGGTAGTAGATACTGCTCCCACTGGGAGGCTATTCCATGTATCTACTACCCTTTCTATATCACTGTTGGAATAGCCTCCCAGTGGGAGCAGTATCTACTACCCTTTCTATATCACTGTTACATGGAATATCCTCCCAGTGGAAGCAGTAACAGCAATATAGAAAGGGTAGTAGATACATGGAATATCCTCCCAGTGGGAGCAGTATCTACTACCCTTTCTATATCACTGTTACATGGAATATCCTCCCAGTGGACGCAGTAACAGTGATATAGAAAGGGTAGTAGATACTGCCCCCACTGGGAGGCTATTCCATCTACTACCCTTTCTATATCACTGTTACATGGAATATCCTCCCAGTGGAAGCAGTAACAGTGATATAGAAAGGGTAGTAGATGGAATAGCCTCCCAGTGGGAGCAGTATCTACTACCCTTTCTATATCACTGTTACTGCTTCCACTGGGAGGATATTCCATGTAACAGTGATATAGAAAGGGTAGTAGATACTGCCCCCACTGGGAGGCTATTCCATGTATCTACTACCCTTTCTATATTGCTGTTACTGCTCCCACTGGGAGGCTAGTCCATGTATCTACTACCCTTTCTATATCACTGTTACATGGAATAGCCTCCCAGTGGGGGCAGTAACAGTGATATAGAAAGGGTAGTAGATACTGCTCCCACTGGGAGGCTATTCCATCTACTACCCTTTCTATATCACTGTTACTGCCCCCACTGGGAGGCTATTCCATGTAACAGTGATATAGAAAGGGTAGTAGATACATGGACTAGCCTCCCAGTGGGAGCAGTAACAGCAATATAGAAAGGGTAGTAGATACATGGAATAGCCTCCCAGTGGGGGCAGTATCTACTACCCTTTCTATATCACTGTTACATGGAATATCCTCCCAGTGGAAGCAGTAACAGTGATATAGAAAGGGTAGTAGATACTGCTCCCACTGGGAGGCTATTCCATCTACTACCCTTTCTATATCACTGTTACATGGAATATCCTCCCAGTGGAAGCAGTAACAGTGATATAGAAAGGGTAGTAGAAATAGCCTCCCAGTGGGAGCAGTATCTACTACCCTTTCTATATCACTGTTACTGCTTCCACTGGGAGGATATTCCATGTAACAGTGATATAGAAAGGGTAGTAGATACTGCCCCCACTGGGAGGCTATTCCATGTATCTACTACCCTTTCTATATTGCTGTTACTGCTCCCACTGGGAGGCTAGTCCATGTATCTACTACCCTTTCTATATCACTGTTACTGCCCCCACTGGGAGGCTATTCCATGTAACAGTGATATAGAAAGGGTAGTAGATACATGGAATAGCCTCCCAGTGGGGCAGTATCTACTACCCTTTCTATATCACTGTTACTGCTTCCACTGGGAGGATATTCCATGTAACAGTGATATAGAAAGGGTAGTAGATACTGCCCCCACTGGGAGGCTATTCCATGTATCTACTACCCTTTCTATATTGCTGTTACTGCTCCCACTGGGAGGCTAGTCCATGTATCTACTACCCTTTCTATATCACTGTTACTGCCCCCACTGGGAGGCTATTCCATGTAACAGTGATATAGAAAGGGTAGTAGATACTGCTCCCACTGGGAGGCTATTCCAACAGTGATATAGAAAGGGTAGTAGATACTGCTCCCACTGGGAGGATATTCCATGTATCTACTACCCTTTCTATATTGCTGTTACTGCTTCCACTGGGAGGATATTCCATGTAACAGTGATATAGAAAGGGTAGTAGATACTGCTCCCACTGGGAGGCTATTCCAACAGTGATATAGAAAGGGTAGTAGATACATGGAATAGCCTCCCAGTGGGAGCAGTATCTACTACCCTTTCTATATCACTATCTACTACCCTTTCTATATCACTATCTACATCCAGTGAGAGGCTGCTCCACGGTTCCTCCCTGTAGGTAGGTTGGGGGGGGGGGTTGGATGAGGATTTTAGTAGGAAGGATACATTGAGATTTTTCTCGTTTCATTATGTCCCAGGTGGTCTGTACCGTTACGTGTCTCACCCAAGGACACTTACTGGAGAGGTGCTCTGGCCGGGATTTGAACCTGTGTCTCCATGGTTAAAGAGCTCTGACGTTCCCTGTACTCGATACAGCCGAGTTACTCACGGCAGTTTTTTACCCGTTTCTTCCATTATTCGGTGACTGTTTTTGTCAGTTTCCAGGAGCCGGTGGATGAAGAGGAAGATTGTGGTAAAAGGGACCCTCCCCCCATGATGGTGCCGGTAGCTGACCTCCTGAATCATGTGACTGAGAACAATGCCCGCTTGGAGTTCACCCCGGTGCGTGGTCTCGCCGTGTCCTGTGTGGCTGTGGAGGGGGGGGGGGTGGTTGGCGCTGCACAGGGTGTTTATAATGTGGCTCTGTCCCCTCAGGACTACCTGCGGATGGTGGCCACGCGGCCAGTGCAGCCGGGCCAGGAGATCTTTAACACGTACGGGCAGATGGCTAACTGGCAGCTCCTGCACATGTATGGATTCACTGAGCCGCATCCGCACAATGCCAGCGAGACGGCGGACATCAGGATGTGGACACTGCACAGGGCAGCCCTGCAAGGTGAGGGCACGAGTGGGTGGCACCTTCCCTCCAGTTACACCCCCCCCCCCAAGGAGTGACACGTCATGTACTCTTGCTGTGCCGCAGGTGCCTCTTCGGCCAGGGAGCAGACGCAGGTGCAGGAGCGCTGGAAGTTCCTGTGCCGATTGGAGATGGTGGCGGAGGACGGGGTCCTTGTGTTTGGGCGTGAGGAGGTTATGACCGACGACGAGCTGAGAACCTGTCTGAAGGTAAAGGGGTGAACACAGGGTGCCCTCCCACCCCAGCAAAGCGCTCATCCCATAATGCATAGCATGCCTTACTGCGTGGCTGAGCATCATGGGATATGTAGTGCTGCTCTGTCCCTCCTGAGGGCGCCGTGTCACAAACAACAACAGGGAAGAATAAAGAACTGCATTTATTGAAAGGTTTTAGGGCTCACCGTACAGCGCCCCCATTCCGCGTGGGGCTCCTCGTACAGCGCCCCCATTCCGCGTGGGGCTCCTCGTACAGCGCCCCCATTCCGCGTGGGGCTCCTCGTACAGCGCCCCCATTCCGCGTGGGGCTCCTCGTACAGCGCCCCATTCCATGTCTTCTGCAGGACCCGGGTCCTGCAAAGGATCCCAAAACATGTTAAAGAAGCTGCAGACACTGGGGGATGTCATGTGACTGTGTTATAACGTATCCATGTTCTCTCCCCGGGGCAGGTCCTCTGTATGTCTGAGGAGAAGTTTGCAGAATACAAAGAGAATGAGGGCTGGGAGGAGGACGATGAGGAGGAGGAGCCGCCGCTGATGTTGGAGGACTTATCGGATCTGCCAGCACGGTGGCGGAAGCTCCTGCACACCAGCACCGCACTCACCTTGGCGACGTACACAGACGGCCTGGAGACCGAGCAGGCAGCACTGACAGACACTGCGGCGTATGTGGCACTGAGTGCCAGGGAGCGCCATGCCATGCAGGTCCGCTATGGGCAGAAACTGATCTTACAGCGTATCCTGGACGTGGCCAAAGATTGAGCAGGTGGCCGGTACCGGAGGCGTCCAAGGGTTTTAATGCCAAATCCCCACCCAAGGACTCGTGTCTGGTGTAAACTCTGGGGGGGGGCGCAACGTGTGTACTCCCCTACAATAAATAATGATCACGCATGGCAGGAGCCCGGTACCGGGGGGGGGGGGGGGGGTGCACCACACGTTACAGTGACACCCACAGCTGTCACCGGAGGGGGATGGAGAAGGTCTTGTTCCCAGCCTTGCAGCGTATCTCCTCTGCTGAGAATCGAGTCAGTCTGTCTGAATCTTCAAAGCGTTCCAGCAGAGTCTGTCCGGAAAAAGTGAGGAGGGGGGTGTGAGTTCTGCAGACCCCGCATCATACTACCAGTCACCAGCACCATAGAATCTTAAAATGTCTGGAAAAGGGTTAATAAAACTATGTACGCAGGCGCAGCCGGGTCTGTCCTTAGAGTATATTGTGCCAGTTAATCTGTGCAGAATCAGGGCAACCTGTCCCTTGCAACGCACCACCTCCTTTTACAGATGCCCAGGCCCTGCAACACACCACCTCCTATTACTGACGCCCGGGCCCTGCAACGCGCCACCTCCTATTACCGACACCCCAGGCCCTGCAACGCGCCACCTCCTTTTACCGACGCCCGGGCCTTGCAACGCCCCACCTCCTATTACCGAACCCCGGCCCTGCAACGCACCAGACGCCCGGGCCCTGCAACGCACCACCTCCTATTACCGACGCCCGGGCCCTGCAACGCGCCACCTCCTATTACCGACGCCCGGGCCCTGCAACGCGCCACCTCCTATTACCGACGCCCGGGCCCTGCAACGCGCCACCTCCTATTACCGACGCCCGGGCCCTGCAACACACCACCTCCTATTACCGACGCCCGGGCCCTGCAACGCGCCACCTCCTATTACCGACGCCCGGGCCCTGCAACGCGCCACCTCCTATTACCGACGCCCGGGCCCTGCAACACACCACCTCCTATTACCGACGCCCGGGCCCTGCAACGCGCCACCTCCTATTACCGACGCCCGGGCCCTGCAACGCGCCACCTCCTATTACCAACACCAAGGCCCTGCAACACGTCACCTATTACAGACGCCCGGGCCCTGCAACGCGGCACCTATTACAGACGCCCGGGCCCTGCAACGCACCACCTATTACCGACGCCAGGGCCCTGCAACGCGCCACCTATTACCGACGCCAGGGCCCTGCAACACGCCACCTATTACCGATGCCAGGGCCCTGCAACGCGCCACCTATTACCAATGCCAGGGCCCTGCAACGCGCCACCTATTACCGATGCCAGGGCCCTGCAACGCGCCACCTATTACCGATGCCAGGGCCCTGCAACGCGCCACCTATTACCGATGCCAGGGCCCTGCAACGCGCCACCTATTACCGATGCCAGGGCCCTGCAACGCGCCACCTCCCATTACTGATGCTCAGGCCCTGCAACGCACCACCTCCTTTAACTATTTGAATGGTTTGAGAAGTGATGATGTTGCTCAGCACTTCTATACTGATAAGTTTGGCCAGTTTATGCAACCCCTTAGTGAATAAACCCCTAAAGTAATGAGGATTAGGGTGTGCATCGTTTCCATCACTCCCAGGCAGCGCAAGACACAGTGATCGTGCACGAGCTTAGTGAAGTAAGGTAACACACAGCACGCAGGTCTTCATTCACATTCTCCGTCCACAATGTCGTCTCGACCCGCCTTACCTGCAGCTCAGCCAGGCAGCGGGCCTGTATCTTCCCAGCCATGTCCCCTACACACCACGCCACACTCACGTGAAAGGAAGGGTCCTGCAAAGAAACACTGGGGGGGTCACAGAAGATCGCGGGCACCAGACTAAAAGCCCGACTAGCCTCACTACTGGTCCCACCTGGTAAAAAGTCTGCAAGTTGAACTCCTTCAGCGACCGGTCCACTTCTGTCACCACGTCCAGGAGCTGCTCCTTCCCCACAGAGACCTCTAACCCGAGGAACGTCCTGCGCACAAACAGGAAAATGGCTGCCACGAGACTACAGTGGAAACCCATCCACAACACAAAGAAAAGAACAGAAACCTCACTTACCGCGTTCTCTCAGCGTTGGTATAAACCTGGAACCGGTCCGCCACGCACAGAAACCTGCAACAAAACAACATGCACAAACTGAGCACACAAACCTGCAGAGTGCCGCCACCCGCAGGACGTCGCTCGAGCCTGCCCCCCAGGACACCGCCCCCGCAGGGCACCGCCCGAGCCCGCCAACCTGCAGGACACCGCCCGAGCCCGCCACCCTGCAGGACACCGCCCGAGCCCGCCACCCTGCAGGACACCGCCCGAGCCCGCCACCCGCAGGACACCGCCCGAGCCCGCCACCCGCAGGATACCGCCTGAGCCCGCAAAGTGGCGCCTGAACCTGCCACCCGCAGGGTACCGTCCGAGCCCGCAAAGTGCTGTCTGAGCCTGCCGCCAGAACCTGCCACACCCACATAATGACGCCAGAGTCCACCACGCGCAGCACCCCTTTGAGTATTGCATGTAGCGTGGGCCCTGCAGAGCGCGATGATAAAAGCTCAGGCAAAGCTGTATAAATAATATAACAGACTCAAACACTCTGTGCCCTCCCCAAATAACCACATAAGACAGCCATCGTATACATATATGCGTACAGCACCATTATGACCGGCGCTGTACCCACACGTGTACACCCTGTTCAAATTATTATGTAAATTCTATTTCAGTGTCAAAGATTAAATCTGTTGTGTTTCAGTGTAACTCATGGATGACATTGTGTCTCGGGGCTCGTGTGATCACTGAAACAATCTGGGACACCTGTGATAATTAGATAATGCCATGTGAGCCCAATTAAAAGGAAACTACTAAAGGAGGATGTTGTACATTATTAAGCACAGCACCATTTCCAAGCAATATGGGGAAGAAAAAGGATCTCTCTGCCGCCGAAAAGAGGGAAATCGTTCAATGCCTTGAACGAGGTATGAAAACATTAGATATTTCACGAAAATAGTGCGATGATCACGCTTACGTTAAGAGATTTGTGTCTGATTCAGAGCACAGACGGGTTCGTGCAGATAAAAGGCACATTGAGGAAGATTTCTGCCGGATCCATGCATCGCATCAAGAGAGCAGCTGCTAAAATACCATTACATAGCAGCAAACAGATATCTGAAGCTGCTGGTGCCTCTGGAGTCCCACCGACATCAAGGTGTAGAGTCCTCCAGAGTCTTGCAACTGTGCATAAACCTTCCATTCGGCCACCACTAACCAATGCTTACAAGCAGAAACGGCTGCATTGGGCAGAAAAATACATGAAGACTCATTTCCAAACAGTCCTGTTCACTGAGGAGTGCCGTGCAACCCTGGATGGTCCAGATGGATGGAGTAGTGGATGGTTGGTGGACGGCCACCCTGTTCCAACAAGGCTGCAACGCCAGCAAGGCGGTTGCGGTGGTGGAGTCATGTTTTGGGCCGGAATCATGGGAAGAGAGCTGGTCAGCCCCTTTAGCGTCCCCGAAGGTGTAAAGATGACCTCTGCAAAGTATGTGGAGTTCCTGACTGACCACTTCCTTCCCTGGTACAGGAGTAAGAACTATATTTTCTGTAATAAAATCATCTTCATGCATGACAATGCACCATCTCCTGCTGCAAAGAATTCCTCTGCATCAATGGCTGCTATGGGGATAAAAAAAAGAGAAAGTCATGGTGTGGCCTCCATCCTCCCCTGACCTCAATCCTATTGAGAACCTTTGGAGCATCCTCAAGCAAAAGATCTATGAGGGTGGGAGGCAGTTTCCATCCAAACTGCAGCTCTGGGAGGATATTCTGACATCTTGCAAACAAAGTCAAGCGGAAACTGTCCAAAAACTCACAAGTTCAATGGATGCAAGACTTGTGAAGCTGCTATCAAATAAGGGTCCTATGTTACAATGTAACGGGACCTGTTAAAAGGTTTACAAAGTTTGATTGAAATAGCTTTTGATTTCAGTAAATATGCTGCAAACACAAAAAATGATAATTTTCACTTCTTTACAACCTATAAAGTGTTTTGAAACTTACTGTGTGTAATAATTTGTAACATTGTGCATTGTAAGTTTTTTACTTTGAAATAAATCCCGTTATCATTAGTAGGGATGAGCTGTTCGGTTCGGAGTTTGACCCGAACTTGTCCTGTTCAATTAGATTGCGAACACCGAACATTTCCGGCTGTTCGCCGCATGTTCGACCACAATGCATTTTCCCACTGGCCTGAAACTCGTAATTGGCTACAGCCTTGCACCTGACCACAGGTCTGGTGCAAGACTGGTTTAACACTATGGGCAAATTTTGCCCAATCATGGGCTCACAGAGCTAAGTCCCGCAGCACACTATATAACGTTTCCACGCGCCGATTCTGCACGCATTTCAGAGGACATTTCAAAGGTTGTGTCTTGTTACTGCCGGTCTGCCACGCGTCGGGGGGGGGGGGGGGTCTCATTTCTACCAAATATCAGGGAATGTATGTGATGTGTGTCTTGTCACTGTGCCAGCAAGTTTTTTTGGGGTTTACAACTTTCTTTAAAACATTTGTGAATTGAGGTGATCTTCGGTGTCTTGTCACACAGCCAGCAAGTCTTTTTGGGGCTCACTAATTTCTTTAAAACATTTGTGAATTGAGGTGATCTGTGTCTTGTCACACAACCAGTACCACGCAGTATTTTGGGGCTAATTTCTACAAAACATTTGTGAATTGAGGTGATCTGTCACGTCACTGGCTGCCAGCTATCAGTGTGTCCACTGAGTTATACCAGAGTTCTTTAAATCTTTATACCAGAGTTGAATCAGAGTTCTGTATATATTAATCTATATATCACTCACCATGTCTGAAAGAACAAAAAGGACAGGCAGACGCTCCCAGACACAGATAAGAGGGCAAGCAGCGCCTGTGTCGGGAGGCTGTGCCTCTGGTCGTGGTGGACGTGGTGCATCCTCTGCAGGGGCACGCTTGTCCTTTCTAACTGGTGCTGGCCGTCTTAAGCAGCAGCAACATACAGAGGACTTGGTGGATTGGCTAACCAGGCCATCCTCATCCTCCGAGTCCTCTGCCAGCCAGGCTTCTAGTGCTTTACAGTCCACCTCAGCTGCCAAAGCATCTAATGCAGCCTCCATGTCCACAGCTACTCCTGCCATAGCCTCGCTATCACACACGGAGGAGTCAGCTGAATTGTTTGACTACAATGAGAGTGACATGCTGCTGGAGGATGCGCAGCAAGTACAGTGCTCGGATTCAATCTCTGAGGTTGAGCAAGGGAGTATAATCAACCTAGAGGAAGGGGGTGCCAGTGATGACACAAATAACTGGCACTCATGTTGCCCCAGCAGCTGCAGCATACTGCCAAGTTGGCTCCAGTGACGAGGAGATAGGGGGTGAAGATGACAATGATGATGAGGTCACTGACTCCACCTGGGTGCCAGATCGAACAGAGGAATTAAGTGAGGAAGAGGGGGAGGAGGAGGCACAGCAAACACGAGGCACAACATCCTCTGTGACCAACTGTAGCACTAGCCAGTCCAAGGCATCACACGTCAGAGCTGCTCCGGTGCAGAGCACTGTTGTCTCAAAGAACACATGCAGGAACTCTGTTGTCTGGGAGTTCTTTAAGAAATGTGCAGTAGAGCGCAGCGTTGCTATTTGCAATCTATGTCAGATGAGGCTTAAGCGTGGGAAAGATACCGGACACTTGGGTACCACGTGCTTGAGGCGACATATGAATAAGTGCCACACATCCCGTTGGCGCAAAACTTTGCGTAGGTCCTCCTCCTCAGTCTCTACCCCACTGTATGTCCTGCCATGTCATTGCCTACAACCTCCACCGACAGGGATGATGCTACAGTAATGGATGTACCAGGTCCTTCCTCACAATGTGACATCATCCCAGTAGCTGAAGATTTACGCAGTCAGATTACGTTGCCGCAGCTGCTGCAGCGAAAGAAAAAAATATAGTCCCAACCATCCCCAAGCACAGCCTCTAAATGCCAGCTTAGCAAAATTACTTGCATTGCAGCTGCTGCCTTTCCAGCTGGTGGACTCTGCTCCCTTCCGTGAATTTGCTGAATGTGCTGTACCACAGTGGCAGGTTCCAAAACGCCATTACTTTTCACGCAAGGCCATTCCAGCACGTGGAAGACAATGTTATCCAGTCATTGGGAAAGGCAGTCAGCAGCAAGGTGCATGTCACTTTAGACACGTGGTCCAGCAAGCATGGACAGGGTCGTTATATTTCCTTCACGGCACACTGGGTAACTCTGATTGCAGCTGGGAGGGATCCAAGACGGGGCTCTGTGCTGGAGCTTGTTCATCCACCACGCCTCCAGAAAGCTGCTTGTATGAGGTCTGTCTGCTCCACCACCACCACCACCTCTTCCTCCTCCTTCTCTGTCTCTGGCGAAGTGGCAGTTAAACCGACGCCTGACAGGGTCTACGCAATGGCTCAAGCAAAAAGATGCCATACTGTGCTGGTTTGTTTAGGGGACAGGAGCCACACCGGGTCAGAAATTTTGTCAGCTCTGCAGGGGCAGGTGCAGAGATGGTTAACACCACGCCAGCTTGAGCTGGGAATGATCATCTGCGATAATGGCAGCAACCTTCTCTCCGCCCTATGCAAGGGTAAATTGACGCATGTACCATGCCTAGCACACCTCCTAAATCTGGTGGTACAGCGTTTCCTGACCAAGTACCCAGGGCTGCCAAAGCTTCTCATCCAGGCCAGAAAAGTCTGCAGCCACTTCAGACGGTCATTCCCAGCAAGCGTTCGCCTGGCAGAAATACAAAGAGAATTCCACCTTCCCACAAACCGTCTGATCTGTGACATGCCCACCAGGTGGAACTCGACATTAGCAATGCTGCAGCGTCTGCACAAGCAGCAGAGGGCCAGCAACGAGTACCTGTGTGAGTATGGCACCAGGACAGGTTCAGGTCAACTTGTCCCCCCCCCCGCAGTGGCTGATGATCAAGGATGCATGCACTGTACTGTCACCATTTGAGGAGGCAACGAGGATGGTGAGCAGGGACAGTGCATGCATCAGTGACACAATTCCTTTAGTGTTCCTGCTGGAGCACACTCTGCGGGGAATTATAGATGTGGCTCTAGAGGCAGAGCAGCGGGAGGAAGAGGAGGCCTTCCCTAGCTCTCAAGGCCCCAGTCTTTCCGCAGACAGCATTCCAGCGGGTCCTACTCAGATAAGACAGGAGGAGGATGAGGAGGAGGAGGAATATTTAAGTAGTGGGGGCATTGAAGGTGGGGATTCCTCAATGGAGGGTTTTGTGTGCCCAGAAACAGAAGGGCTAGTGCGTGGCTGGGAGGAGGAAGTGCACGATACGGTCATCCTCATTGGCCAGGAAGACTCTGAAGCTAATGCCACCTCCAACCTACGCTGCATGGGCACCCTAATGATGCAAAGCCTGCTAAAGGACCGCAGGATTCGTGCTATCAAGGAGAGGGATCATTACTGGTTGGCAACCCTTCTTGATCCACGATACAAGGGGAAAGTTGCAGAGCTCATCCTGCCCGCACAGAGGGAGCACAGGATGAAAAAACTGGAGGACGCTCTAAAGCGACACTTGTGTAACACCTTTCCAGGCACTGGTAGATTACCAAGTGCTGACACACGTGCTTCTGAGGCTGCGAGTGATCAGAGGAATAGTGGTGAAGGCCAGGGCCGCTTGACTGATGCTTTTTTTAATTTTTTTTAGTCCTCGACGCCCAGGGACGTCAAATGTAGGCACCCATTGCCAGCGTCTTCACCATATGGTGCAGGACTACCTAGGGGCAAGGGCAGACCTGGATACCTTTCCAGCAGATGATCCACTGGCTTACTGGGTGTTGAGATTGGATCACTGGCCAGAACTTAGCCAATATGCTATGCAGCTACTAGGTTGCCCTTCATCTAGTGTGCTTTCCGAAAGGACGTTCAGTGCCGCTGGAGGTTTTGTCACAGACAAAAGAGTGCGTCTGTCCACCGACTCTGTAGACCGGCTGACATTTATAAAAATGAATCAGTCCTGGATCAGCAGTTATCAATCCCCTGATGCTGAAGTAACAGAATAGATCGGGGATGTCATCTTCTGCATTCACAAAACCTCCAGCACTGAACTCTTCCACAATACCACAAAAGGGTTACGGTGTGAAGGCACTTGCTGCCATGAAAGGCACAATATTTGGCTGCACTGACGCCTGTGCCAGGTTTATATCATTTTAATTTTTTGAACCGCAGGGTCCAACCCTGCACTCTTCCACAATACCACAGAGGGGTTACTGTATGATGATACTTGCTGGCCTGGCATTAAAGGCACAATATCTGGGTGCACTGACGCCCATTGCCACCAGATAAAAAACTTTTCAATATTAGGACAGCAAGGTCCACCCCTGCATTCTTCCACAATACTACAGAGGGGTTACACTTACTGTATGATGATACTTGCTGGCTTGGCATTAAAGGCAGAATATCTGGGTGCACTGACGCCTTGACCAGAATCATATCTTTTCAATATAGGACCACATGGACCACCCCTGCATTCTTCCACAATACCACAGAGGGGTTACTGTATGATGATACTTGCTGGCCTGGCATTAAAGGCACAATATCTGGGTGCACTGACGCCCATTACCAGATCAAAAACTTTTCAATATAGGACCACATGGGTCCACCCCTGCACTATTCCACAATACCACAGAGGGGTTACTGTATGATGATACTTGCAGGCCTGGCACCAAAAGCACAATATTTGGGTTCACTGCCACTGACGCCTGTATCAGATTCATATCCTCAGAGGGGTTACGGTGTGACGGCACTGTTGGGGACGCTAAAAGCCCAATTTTAAAGCACCTATTGTTACTTTCATCCAAAGCCTGCATAAGTTTCACAATACTTTAGCCAAAATAAAAATCAGTAAACTTTTTCTGCGTGTACGAAATTGTCTCCGCTTTTCATACAGGCTGCCGCCCCAAGCAGTTGTTTATGGATAGATTAAAGGAAAAGCATTTACCGTCATATGAAACGTCATTTATTTGTTTTTAAATGTTTCTATACATCCTAGAAATCCGCCACTTCACGGGCAGGTTATGGGGACCTCCTAGGCACGATATTTGAAGGAATTTTTCATTTTTATTTATAACCCTTATTTCATGGAAAACTCACTGTCCCTTTAAAAACTTTTTTTTTTACTTTTTGTCCTGGTTTCCTGTCCCCCAGGGCACTACCCGGACCCCCATACACCTTTTATGGCAAATATCTAGCATATATGCCCTCTTGGAGGGCACTCTAAAAACCGAATTTTCAGCCCCATTGACTTGCATTGGGTTCGAGTTCGGGTTCGGATACGAACAAATGGGAAGTTCGTGTTCGGGCTTGAACCGAACTCAGGGGGTGTTCGGCTCATCCCTAATCATTAGGAGGTTTGTTCAATGAAATGTGAATTGTATCTTAATAGTTAATAACATGAGAATTATACTGACTGTTTACATCAATTATTTAGGTAAATGAGAAAGAGGTCATTGGCATAATAATAATTTGGAACCGGGTGTATATTGTGAAAGCTGTATCGGTAACAGGGGGTACTCACCGGTGCACAGACCCCAGGCGGGTCCTTAACGCCTCCACAAACAGGCTGATCCAGTGATGTTGTAAAACAACAGTCTGTGACTGACTGATGTGAAACTCCTCCATCTTGTTCATGATGACATCATGTTTCATCAATACTGACATCACCTCCTCTTGCAGATCCTCAAATTCCTCCTCAGGCTGAACTGCAGGAGCAGAGGAACCGGATTACAGAAAACCATGAAGAAGAGGGGCACCCACCTCGCCAGGCTCCCCCATACAGACCCGAGTCCCCCCCCCCCCGCACCAACCTCGCCAGGCTCCCCCATACAGACCCGAGTCACCCCCCCCGCACCAACCTCGCCAGGCTCCCCCATACAGACCCGAGTCACCCCCCCCGCACCAACCTCGGCCAGGCTCCCCCATACAGACCTGAGCCCCCCGCCCCATCTCGCCAGGCTCCCCCATACAGACCTGAGCCCCCCGCCCCATCTCGCCAGGCTCCCCCATACAGACCTGAGCCCCCCGCCCCCATCTCGCCAGGCTCCCCCATACAGACCTGAGCCCCCGCCCCCATCTCGCCAGGCTCCCCCATACAGACCTGAGCCCCCGCCCCCATTCTCGCCAGGCTCCCCCATACAGACCTGAGCCCCCCGCCCCATCTCGCCAGGCTCCCCCATACAGACCTGAGCCCCCGCCCCCATCTCTCGCCAGGCTCCCCCATACAGACCTGAGCCCCCCGCCCCCATCTCGCCAGGCTCCCCCATACAGACCTGAGGCCCCCGCCCCCATCTCGCCAGGCTCCCCCATACAGACCTGAGCCCCCCGCCCCCATCTCGCCAGGCTCCCCCATACAGACCTGTGCCCCCCGCCCCATCTCGCCAGGCTCCCCCATACAGACCTGAGCCCCCCGCCCCCATCACGCCAGGCTCCCCCATACAGACCTGAGCCCCCCGCCCCCATCTCGCCAGGCTCCCCCATACAGACCTGAGCCCCCCGCCCCCATCTCGCCAGGCTCCCCCATACAGACCTGAGCCCCCCGCCCCCATCTCGCCAGGCTCCCCATACAGACCTGTGCCCCCCGCCCCCATCTCTCGCCAGGCTCCCCCATACAGACCTGAGCCCCCCGCCCCCATCACGCCAGGCTCCCCCATACAGACCTGAGCCCCCGCCCCCATCTCGCCAGGCTCCCCCATACAGACCTGAGCCCCCCGCCCCCATCTCGCCAGGCTCCCCCATACAGACCTGAGGCCCCCGCCCCCATCTCGCCAGGCTCCCCCATACAGACCTGAGCCCCCGCCCCATCTCGCCAGGCTCCCCCATACAGACCTAAGCCCCCCGCCCCCATCTCGCCAGGCTCCCCCATACAGACCTGAGCCCCCCGCCCCATCTCGCCAGGCTCCCCCATACAGACCTGAGCCCCCCACCCCCATCTCGCCAGGCTCCCCCATACAGACCTGAGCCCCCCCCCCATCTCGCCAGGCTCCCCCCCTACAGACCTGAGCCCCCCGCCCCCATCTCGCCAGGCTCCCCCATACAGACCTGAGCCCCCCGCCCCATCTCGCCAGGCTCCCCCATACAGACCTGAGCCCCCCGCCCCCATCTCGCCAGGCTCCCCCATACAGACCTGAGCCCCCCACCCCTGAGCCCCCCACCCCCATCTCGCCAGGCTCCCCCATACAGACCTGAGCCCCCCACCCCCATCTCGCCAGGCTCCCCCATACAGACCTGAGCCCCCCACCCCCATCTCGCCAGGCTCCCCATACAGACCTGAGCCCCCCGCCCCCATCTCGCCAGGCTTGACTAGTCACGTGCGCCATCGCCCGCGTCACTTCCCTCACCAGTGCGACACAACCTTTGAGTAGATCTACCTGATGCTTCGTAGTGGTGGTTTGTGTCTAACGGTACATGGAGTGGGCACGCGCCACCTTACCCATCACTAGGTGACCTCCCTCAGGGCCAGCACAGACTCACACATTACTGAAATCCATAGAGTTCCTGACCCCCCAGACCTTACTGAAAGCGGCGCGGCCGCCCAGCGCCTGCCACGATACTCACATGGAATATACACGTAGGTGGCCCAGTTACCGCGCTGGTGTTTGAAGCTGCGTACACGGCCGCCGTGCCGGGCACCGTCCACATCCTGCTGCTCATCACCCAGGTCTGGAAACATACTCAGCATGCTCGGCGGGACCGGGAGCCTGAAAAACATCAAGCTCTGCACATGTCACTACGACAGGAGGGGCACAACCAGGAGCCCCCCAACACCCTACAGACGACCCTGCAGCGCATTTCAGGCACAGAATGCAACGGGAAGCGGGACCAGAAACCAGGCGATCCCAGACGTTTTACATTATGTCACCCGCACACCCCAAATATATGGAGGAGCCCCTAAAAACACACCCGCACACCCCGAATATATGGAGGAGCCCCTAAAAACACACCCGCACACCCTGAATATATGGAGGAACCCCTAAAAACACACCCCGAATATATAGAGGAACCCCTAAAAACACACCCACACACCCTGAATATATGGAGGAGTCCCTAAAAACACACCCGCACACCCTGAATATATAGAGGAGTCCCTAAAAACACACCCGCACACCCTGAATATATAGAGCCCCTAAAAACAAAAATCATAATGGCAGCACTAGCGTTGCTAGGTGGGGGCGGGGTGTGGTCCGCACCTGGTGACACCGTCACCAAAGACTTTGATTTTTGAACCAGCCGCTGGCTGGTCAAAAATCAAAGTCTTTGGTGACAGGGTCACCCTAAGGGCGGGTCGTGTCACCCTAAGGCAGGGGTCAGCAACCTGCGACCCGCCTCCGCATGGTGTTCGCCGCGTCTTTGGCTCCCTATGAGCTCCGGAAGGCATGAAGCTTGGCCGCTCGCCTGGGGAACCACGTGACCAGCCGCGTTCTCGCAAATTTATCCAGGTGTGAGCCTGGGGCAATATCTCCAGGTGTGAGCCTGGGGCAATATCTCCAGGTGTGAGCCTGGGGCAATATCTCCAGGTGTGAGCCTGGGGCAATATCTCCAAGTGTGAGCCTGGGGCAATATCTCCAGGTGTGAGCCTGGGGCAATATCTCCAGGTGTGAGCCTGGGGCAATATCTCCAGGTGTGAGCTGGGCAAATTTATCCATGTGTGAGCTGGGGCAACTATATCCATGTGTGAGCTGCTGGGGGCAATATGGATCCATGGGCGAGCTGCTGGTGGCAATATATATCCATGGGTGAGCTGCTGGGGGCAATATATGTCCATGGGTGAGCTGCTGGGGGCAATATATATCCATGTGTGCCTTTACTTTCACGGTCTTCAAACAGGCACTGTACTTGCTGGCAGTTCACCAAAATTTGTGTGTGAGCTTATCACAGAGCTGCACAGCAATAAACCTCACAGTAATGTGCGCTGTATGTATGAGCGTATCACTGAGCTGCACAGCAATAAACCTCACAGTAATGTGTGCTGTGTGTATGAGCGTATCAGAGCTGCACAGCAATAAACCTCACAGTAATGTGCGCTGTGTGTATGAGCGTATCACAGAGCTGCACAGCAATAAACCTCACAGTAATGTGTGCTGTGTATGAGCGTATCAGAGCTGTACAGCAATAAACCTCACATTAATGTGCGCTGTGTGTATGAGCGTATCAGAGCTGCACAGCAAAAAACCTCACAGTAATGTGCGCTGTGTGTATGAGCGTATCACAGAGCTGCACAGCAATAAACCTCACAGTAATGTGCGCTGTGTGTACGAGCGTATCACAGAGCTGCACAGCAATAAACCTCACAGTAATGTGCGCTGTGTGTACGAGCGTATCACAGAGCTGCACAGCAATAAACCTCACAGTAATGCGCGCTGTGTGTATGAGCGTATCACAGAGCTCCACAGCAATAAACCTCACAGTAAGGTGCGCTGTGTGTATGAGCGTATCACAGAGCTGCACAGCACTAAACCTCACAGTAATGTGCGCTGTGTATGAGCGTATCAGAGCTGCACAGCAATAAACCTCACAGTAATGTGCGTTGTGTATGAGCGTATCACAGAGCTGCACAGCAATAAACCTCACAGTAATGTGCGCTGTGTGTATGAGCGTATCACAGAGCTGCACAGCAATAAACCTCACAGTAATGTGCGCTGTGTGTATGAGCGTATCAGAGCTGCACAGCAATAAACCTCACAGTAATGTGCGCTGTGTGTATGAGCGTATCACAGAGCTGCACAGCAATAAACCTCACAGTAATGTGCGCTGTGTGTATGAGCGTATCACAGAGCTGCACAGCAATAAACCTCACAGTAATGTGCGCTGTGTGTAGGAGCGTATCACAGAGCTGCACAGCAATAAACCTCACAGTAATGTGCGCTGTGTGTACGAGCGTATCACAGAGCTGCACAGCAATAAACCTCACAGTAATGTGCGCTGTGTGTACGAGCGTATCACAGAGCTGCACAGCAATAAACCTCACAGTAATGTGCGCTGTGTGTATGAGCGTATCACAGAGCTGCACAGCAATAAACCTCACAGTAATGTGCGCTGTGTATGAGCGTATCACAGAGCTGCACAGCAATAAACCTCACAGTAATGTGCGCTGTGTGTATGAGCGTATCACAGAGCTGCACAGCAATAAACCTCACAGTAATGTGCGCTGTGTGTATGAGCGTATCACAGAGCTGCACAGCAATAAACCTCACAGTAATGTGCGCTGTGTGTACGAGTGTATCACAGAGCTGCACAGCAATAAACCTCACAGTAATGTGCGCTGTGTGTACGAGCATATCACAGAGCTGCACAGCAATAAACCTCACAGTAATGTGCGCTGTGTGTATGAGCGTATCACAGAGCTGCACAGCAATAAACCTCACAGTAATGTGCGCTGTGTGTATGAGCGTATCACAGAGCTGCACAGCAATAAACCTCACAGTAATGTGCGCTGTGTGTATGAGCGTATCACAGAGCTGCACAGCAATAAACCTCACAGTAATGTGCGCTGTGTGTATGAGCGTATCACAGAGCTGCACAGCAATAAACCTCACAGTAATGTGCGCTGTGTGTATGAGCGTATCACAGAGCTGCACAGCAATAAACCTCACAGTAATGTGCGCTGTGTGTATGAGCGTATCACAGAGCTCCACAGCAATAAACCTCACAGTAATGTGCGCTGTGTGTATGAGCGTATCACAGAGCTGCACAGCAATAAACCTCACAGTAATGTGCGCTGTGTGTATGAGCGTATCACAGAGCTCCACAGCAATAAACCTCACAGTAATGTGCGCTGTGTGTATGAGCGTATCACAGAGCTGCACAGCAATAAACCTCACAGTAATGTGCGCTGTGTGTATGAGCGTATCACAGAGCTGCACAGCAATAAACCTCACAGTAATGTGCGCTGTGTGTATGAGCGTATCACAGAGCTGCACAGCAATAAACCTCACAGTAATGTGCGCTGTGTGTATGAGCGTATCACAGAGCTGCACAGCAATAAACCTCACAGTAATGTGCGCTGTGTGTATGAGCGTATCACAGAGCTGCACAGCAATAAACCTCACAGTAATGTGCGCTGTGTGTATGAGCGTATCACAGAGCTGCACAGCAATAAACCTCACAGTAATGTGCGCTGTGTGTACGAGTGTATCACAGAGCTGCACAGCAATAAACCTCACAGTAATGTGCGCTGTGTGTATGAGCGTATCACAGAGCTGCACAGCAATAAACCTCACAGTAATGTGCGCTGTGTGTATGAGCGTATCACAGAGCTGCACAGCAATAAACCTCACAGTAATGTGCGCTGTGTGTATGAGCGTATCACAGAGCTGCACAGCAATAAACCTCACAGTAATGTGCGCTGTGTGTATGAGCGTATCACAGAGCTGCACAGCAATAAACCTCACAGTAATGTGCGCTGTGTGTATGAGCGTATCACAGAGCTGCACAGCAATAAACCTCACAGTAATGTGCGCTGTGTGTATGAGCGTATCACAGAGCTGCACAGCAATAAACCTCACAGTAATGTGCGCTGTGTGTATGAGCGTATCACAGAGCTGCACAGCAATAAACCTCACAGTAATGTGCGCTGTGTGTACGAGTGTATCACAGAGCTGCACAGCAATAAACCTCACAGTAATGTGCGCTGTGTGTATGAGCGTATCACAGAGCTGCACAGCAATAAACCTCACAGTAATGTGCGCTGTGTGTATGAGCGTATCACAGAGCTGCACAGCAATAAACCTCACAGTAATGTGCGCTGTGTGTATGAGCGTATCACAGAGCTGCACAGCAATAAACCTCACAGTAATGTGCGCTGTGTATGAGCGTATCAGTATTATATGGGAGTGACGGATTTATGAGTAAAAGTAGTTGAAAAAAACCCGTAAAACTCGGGGGGGGGGGGGTGACACCATAAGTTACCGCACCGGGTGACACCAACTCTAGTGACGCCCCTGAATGGCGGGAAGACCTCGCGCTTCAACCTTAGTAAATCCGGACAAAATTATGATTTAGCGGAGAGAGAGGAGTGTCGCCATTTGTGTAAAGCTGTTAATCTGGATTAAAGTGCATTAACCCCTGAATATATGGAGGAGGCTGCAAGCAAGGGATACAGGGAAAGGGTTAATATGGACTAGCCCCTCCCCCTGTTTAATAGTGTGGGGGGGTACAGTCCCTCCATTCACCTCTCCTGTAGGCGGGGAGGGGCCTGGGGGGGCTCCGGTTCCTCCTCAGAGCTGCTGTAACCAACCAGAGCCAGGCTGACAGCGGAAACGAGCCGGCACCGAGAGCAACAAGAAGCCGTGTCCGTGCGGAATCACCCGCACATCACAAAGCGTTCCGGCCGTGTAGAAACAATGCCCTCTTATATGAGCGACAGCCAGATGGCCCCGGCCAGACACAAAACCTCGCAACTAAAGTTCCGGTGTGGAAAAAACCCTTATAGTCAGACCGGAACTAATCCACCGGCAAAGGGTCCCCCTGGAAACAATGTCTGCGTGGAGGGTTCCGCGGGTAAACAATGCCCCGCGCCTCTTCCTATAGGGCAGAATGTCTTACAGCCAAGATCCTGCTGATGCACAGCGCATGAATAATGCTGCCCATGCTGGATACAGAACCCATGTGCTTAGAGGTGCCAGGGCGGCCATGTTTTCCTGGACACATATTATTTCATGCAGAGGGGGGGACCAGGGAAAAGTGCTGCCCTGCAGCATGTATATTTCATACGCAGCAGGAAGGAAATCAAGGCAGGTCACGTGGGATTCCTTACCTGCATCGTATGGATTATACATGCTGCTGGGTGGCACTTTTCATGCACTTCCCATCAGTATGAATACATTATATGTGTCCAGGAACGCGTTACATCCCTCACCGCCTCTTATGATGCCACCCGAGGCCGTCACAGACTGCCACGAAGCCTAACGCGTGGAAAATGCACCGCTATGGATTAAAATCCAGATAATGAGGTTCCGGCACCTCCTAAAAAGAGCCCAAACAAACATCTAAAGCTAATGTCAGACGAGCGCGGTCTGAGCGCAGGACTGACGGACGTACTGACAGAGGATACTGTAGACACCACACGGTCTGGTTTTTTAACAGATGTAGAATAAAAAGGGAAATATAGAAAATAAAATTAATTATTAAAATACAGGTACGTCAGGCAGACCACAAAAACCTCTGAGCGTCAACGTGATGGACGTCTGCATAACGCACACAGCTACGCAGACATGGCGCCCTCTGCGCGTCCGTCTTAGGCCGGGTGCACCCAAGCGCACCTAGTGCGCTCACACTTACCGGCACCCATTGCAGCCAAGTGATGCTGCGACAGGGCCAGTCACACGCTTGTGCGCACACAGCAAGCGTCTGCCTAGAAAGCCTCCTCGTCGATGCGCAAGGATGCGCGTCGACGGGCTGCAAAGTGCAATCCTCCATAGGATTGCACTTTGCAGCTCTGAGGGGGGGCAGGCGGGGTTGAGTGGAAGGAACGTCAGAAGCTGCCGTTTCCATGTTTGGAGCCCATTGTTCACCGAGCGCTACAGCACACAGAGCTCTCTCCCAAGGAGGTCGCCTCGAAGACATCATGAAAACTGCAGACTGGTCCTGGGAATCCACCGCTCAGGAATTCTACTTTAAACCAGTGATTCATACGTCCGAGTAGGCTTTCAGCTAACATACTGTGAAGCCTCCGTGTCTTGTGGGATAATTCCCAGATTTCATTGACAGAAAATCACAATTATAGTAAAGACACAGAGGCGAATATTATCCCACCCTCCAAAATGAACTTATCCCACCCATTCTAAGTTATATTGTACATTGATTGATACAGGTATATATTTACACATAAATCTCTGGATAAACGTTTCTTGTTTCAGATAAAGTTGGATTTTTAATTCTGTCCAAATCCTTTATATGTATTTTGTGTTTGTTCGTTGCCGCTATCAGCTCAGTAAAGAATAGCATAATATTCGCCTCCGGGTCTTTGCTGTAGTCCTGGTTCCTCATCAATCTAATAGGGGAATCTGGGAATTTCACCTTGATTTCCAGCAGCGTATGGATAATACATGCTGCAGGGTGGCATTTTTAATGCTCTGTCCATCAGTATGAGTAAATTATGTGTACAGGAAAACATGGCTCAGCTGGCAAGCCTACCCGCAATCCACACGCACCCAGCAGGGCCCTGAAAACAGGTCATGAATGAACACCACTTACTTCCTGCCAATGGGTCTTGGGGAGTACCCCCACCCTCAGCACCAAGCCAGCCAATAAATACACCCTATCCCGGGTAACGTGACAGCCGATAAAATACACCCTATCCCTGGTAACGTGACAGCTGATAAATACACCCCATCCCGGGTAACGTGACAGCCGATAAATACACCCTATCCCGGGAAACGTGACGGCCGGTAAATACACCCTATCCCGGGTAACGTGACAGCCGGTAAATACACCCTATCCCTGGTAACGTGACAGCCGGTAAATACACCCTATCCCTGGTAACGTGACAGCCAATAAATACACCCTATCCCTGGTAACGTCACAGCCGGTAAATACACCCTATCCCTGGTAACGTGACAGCTGATAAATACACCCCATCCCGGGTAACGTGACAGCCGATAAATACACCCTATCCCGGGAAACGTGACGGCCGGTAAATACACCCTATCCCGGGTAACGTGACAGCCGGTAAATACACCCTATCCCTGGTAACGTGACAGCCGGTAAATACACCCTATCCCTGGTAACGTGACAGCTGATAAATACACCCTATCCCTGGTAACGTGACAGCCAATAAATACACCCTATCCCTGGTAACGTCACAGCCGGTAAATACACCCTATCCCTGGTAACGTGACAGCTGATAAATACACCCTATCCCTGGTAACGTGACAGCCGGTAAATACACCCTATCCCTGGTAACGTGACAGCTGATAAATACACCCTATCCCGGGTAACGTGACAGCCGGTAAATACACCCTATCCCTGGTAACGTGACAGCCGGTAAATACACCCTATCCCTGGTAACGTGACAGCTGATAAATACACCCTATCCCTGGTAACGTGACAGCCGGTAAATACACCCTATCCCGGGTAACGTGACAGCTGATAAATACACCCTATCCCTGGTAACGTGACGGCCGGTAAATACACCCTATCCCTGGTAACGTGACAGCTGATAAATACACCCTGATGAATAGCTAATGAATAGCTCAGCTACATGGGGGGGCTTCCGCAGTGATCCCTGGCTGAGCTGTCAATCAAACAGCGGAGACGTGTAATTCTGCCCATGACGAAGAGGAAGCAGAAAACATGGCAGCCTCCACGCGAAGAGCCGGCAGATTAGGAGCTACAAAGACTCACAAAACTCCACAGGAAGCTGCAAAATAAAAAGGTTTACTGGGATAATTAAACTACAACGAAACAAATCACAGATCAATACAGAGAGCGCAGCCGGGCTGTGTATATATGTACAATGTATTGGGCTGACGTCGCCTCCGTTATCCATTTTATGAGAAGTCTTTGTGATTTTAGCTTGCTGTAACACGTCGGCAACCGCACACGCGGACTCACACAGCGCCCGCACACGCGGACTCACACGGCGCCCGCACACGTGGACTCACACGACGCCCGCACACGTGGACTCACACAGCGCCCGCACACGCGGACTCACACAGCGCCCGCACACGCGGACTCACACGATGCCCGCACACGCAGACTCACACGGCGCCTGCACACACGGACTCACACGGTGCCCGCACACACGGACTCACACGATGCCCGCACACGCAGACTCACACGGCGCCTGCACACACGGACTCACACGGCGCCTGCACACACGGACTCACACGGTGCCCGCACACACGGACTCACATGGCGCCCGCACAGACTCACACGGCAACCGCACACGCGGACTCGCACGGCGACTGCATACGCAGACTCTTGTGTTTGTCCGATCTTTTAAGCCTCTTTAATGTTCCCCCTGTAAGAGCTGCAGCTTTTAATGTTGTTACGATACGTTCAGTTAAGGCTAGGGTCAAACGAAAGCATTTTTACACGCGAACGTAAAAAAGTGCGTCCGAACGCATTGACGTATTTTTTTCACGGAATAGGCGAAAACGGTCATACGATGCGCATTTTCGTGCGTGATGTTTTACAGATCCAAACCAGGAAACTTTTTGCGTCTGGACGTTATGTTGGCCGGACACGAGCAGGGTCTGGCGTCTCCAAATCACACACACACGCCGCTAGCGGGCGCATCGCACTCTGTACGTCCGTACTAGCGGTTCTGCGTTCTCGAAAAAATGCGTTCGTTTTCCACTTGCGTTGCGCGGCCGGACTTTCGTGCGACCATACATCGTATATTGGCCGTCATTGCCCGTCATCTGCTGCTAGTGCGGCCGTGATTAAGTGCGCCAGAACGCACGTTAAAAATGCGCTAGTCTGACCCCAGCCTAAGGTGAACCTGTATGTGTATTTGTTATTCTTATACATTGCTTAGGACTCTACCAAGAGGTGCCGCGATGGGGCGAGTGAGCTTACACTTCAATGGTCATTCTAGCAAAGAAAAACCTCTAATTGTGTTCTGCTGCACATGGAATTGTATAGAAACGAGCGCAGAGGACATCTCTTTTTCATGCTATGTTTTATACATGAGCTGGGCTGTTACTGCTGGTTGTTGCCGCCGCTCTGATCAGTACGGGCGCAACGCTATTTTTTTCTGTATGTATATTTGTAAAGATGGCCGACATGCCGTGTCCAGTCTATTTTAGGGTGGTGGGTTATATCGAGGCGATCAGCCTGACGCACAGCACGTAACACAGCTAGGACTGGAAATGATCTGACCATCACTTCTGCTGGACCTAAACATGGAACCCGCTATTCCTGGCGAGTAGGTCCGTCGCTGGAATCTTGCTCACACTGGAGACGCCGGGAGCAAGTGTGAATTAGCTCCCAGTCACTTGTCGAGACACCGTGTAGGGTGAAAAGAAATGGATCATTTTGATGAAAAACTGTAACACAGAATCCGATAAGCCCGCAATCCCCACCCGCGCATCCTGCACTCCCCCGACATTCCAGCGCCACCAGCCAGACACTAGTCTGTGCTGCTGCCCCCAGTCATAGCCCATTCTGTGCCTCTGCCCTCAGCCATAGCCCATTCTCGTGCTGCTGCCCACAGTCATAGCCCATTGGAGTGCCGCTGCCCTCAGACATAGCCCATGGGTGCAGGTTACACTCCTTGGTTGGGTAAACAGCTGGTTGTCGGTGATCCTGTTGGGGCTCCCCCTCAGTAATCACCCGGGGGCAGGCTCCACCTGTGACGAGTCAAAGTCAAAAGAGTGGCATGGGGGGCTGCTGAAGCGACTGGAGGCCACGGCTAAGACTGGGCAAGGTGCGCCAGCGGGAGACTCTCGATCCAGAGTTCTGGGAGGCAATGGGGTTGTCACGGGCTGCGCGGTGTGGCGTTACACAAACACTAAAATACACATACCGCTCCAAATTATAGCCGTCACACTCCTTGCTTCTAGTTACCCCATTGTCCCTGTCTGGTTACCCCTCATCTCTGTTTGCCCCCCTGTCCCGAATCTCTGGTTGCCCCTGATCTGTTTGGTTACCCCTTTGTTACCCCTAATCCCTTGTTGCCCCTTGTTACCCCTGATCCCTTGTTACCCCTGATCCCTTGTTACCCCTGATCCCTTGTTACCCCTGATCCCTTGTTACCCCCTTGTTACCCCCTTGTTACCCCTGATCCCTTGTTACCCCTGATCCCTTGTTGCCCCTTGTTACCCCTGATCCCTTGTTACCCCCTTGTTACCCCTGCCGCCCCCTCGTCCTCCCCAGGGCTGGAATGCCGCCATTGCCGGTTCTCCCCCCGGTATCCGGTAGGGGGCAGTTATCCCGGTATTCGCTCCGCCTTCCGCAGTCACTGCTTCTCCGAAATCCGCCCGAAACTCCTCGGCACCGGCAGGGCCCGCGGCTCCGGCTCCCACACAGGTACCGGGCAGCGAGGGGAACACGGCGAGCGGGCGGCGCATGTGGCTGTGTGGGCGGATCCCTCACTAGGAAAGGCCCCGGCTCAAGGCTGGGCCTAGCGAGCTCTATCCATCCACAGCATGACGGCAGCATACACAGCGCCGAGCACCCACATACCCAGCAGCATGCCACCCACATACCCAGCAGCATGCCACCCACATACCCGGCAGCATGTCACCCTCATACCCAGCAGCATGCCACCCACATACCCGGCAGCATGCCACCCTCATACCCAGCGCCGAGCACCCTCATACCCAGCAGCATGCCACCCTCATACCCAGCAGAATGCCACCCTCATACCCGGCAGAATGCCACCCTCATACCCGGCAGCATGCCACCCTCATACCCAGCAGCATGCCACCCTCATACCCAGCAGAATGCCACCCTCATACCCGGCAGCATGCCACCCTCATACCCAGCAGCATGCCACCCACATACCCAGCAGAATGCCACCCTCATACCCAGCGGCATGCCACCCACATACCCAGCAGAATGCCACCCTCATACCCGGCAGCATGCCACCCTCATACCCAGCAGCATGCCACCCACATACCCAGCAGCATGCCACCCACATACCCAGCAGCATGCCACCCTCATACCAAGCAGCATGCCACCCATATACCAAGCAGCATGCCACCCATATACCCGGCAGCATGCCACCCATATACCCGGCAGCATGCCACCCTCATACCCGGCAGCATGCCACCCACATACCCAGGAGCATGCCACCCATATACCCAGGAGCATGCCACCCATATACCAGGCAGCATGCCACCCTCGTACCCGGCAGCATGCCACCCACGTACCCGGCAGCATGCCACCCACATACCCGGCAGCATGCCACCCACATACCCAGCGCCGAGCACCCATATACCCAGCAGCATGCCACCCTCGTACCCGGCAGCATGCCACCCACATACCCGGCAGCATGCCACCCACATACCCAGTAGCATGCCACCCATATACACAGTGCCGAGCACCCACATATCCAGCAGCATGCCACCCATATACCCAGCACCCTGAACATTATGCCAGCCACATACCCAGCAGTGGGCACAGCATGCCATCCATATACGCAGAGCCAGGCACAGCATGTCAGCCACATACCCTGCTGTGCGTACACATAGCTGGCATTGGGTATGTTAGAGTCAGGGAGCAGCAGGAGCGGGCGCACTCCACAAGAAGTACATGCATCAAATGGGGGCTTTAGTCTCTGTTGGGGCACAGATTTGTGGTATATCAGCGCTCTTCACGGCAGCCGTTGCGTGTTGTGGCATACAGTGTGGATCGTGTGTTGTGTCATACAGTCTGTGGATCGTGTGTTGCATACAGTGTGTGGATCGCGTGTTGTTGCACACAGTGTGTGGATCGCGTGTTGTGGCACACAGTGTGTGGATCGTGTGTTGTTGCACACAGTGTGTGGATCGTGTGTTGCATACAGTGTGTGGATCGCGTGTTGTGGCATACAGTCTGTGGATCGCGTGTTGTGGCATACAGTCTGTGGATCGTGTGTTGCATACAGTGTGTGGATCGCGTGTTGTGGCATACAGTGTGTGGATCGCGTGTTGTGGCATACTGTGTGGATCGTGTGTTGCATACAGTGTGTGGATCGCGTGTTGTGGCACACAGTGTGTGGGTCGCGTGTTGTTGCATACAGTGTGTGGATCGCGTGTTGTGGCACACAGTGTGTGGGTCGCGTGTTGTTGCATACAGTGTGTGGATCGCGTGTTGTGGCATACAGTCTGTGGATCGCGTGTTGTGGCACACAGTGTGTGGATCGTGTGTTGTTGCACACAGTGTGTGGATCGTGTGTTGCATACAGTGTGTGGATCGCGTGTTGTGGCATACAGTGTGTGGATCGCGTGTTGTGGCATACAGTGTGTGGATCGCGTGTTGTGGCACACAGTGTGTGGATCGCGTGTTGTGGCACACAGTGTGTGGATCGTGTGTTGTTGCACACAGTGTGTGGATCGTGTGTTGCGGCATACAGTGTGTGGGTCGCGTGTTGTTGCATACAGTGTGTGGGTCGCGTGTTGTGGCATACAGTGTGTGGGTCACGTGTTGCGGCATACAGTCTGTGGATCGCGTGTTGCGGCATACAGTCTGTGGATCGCGTGTTACCGGCTCTGTCTCCCTGCAGGTACCGGTGTCTGGAGCTCCAGGATGGCCTGACTCCTGCCAGAAGGTTTGATCAGCCGTTAGTTCCACGTTCGTCCTCCCTCGGAGACCCTGAGCGTCACAGCACGTGTCCAGCATGTCAGAAGCCTGGCCCCAAGCACCACTGCCTCAGCCCTCACTGCAGCCGTCACAGCAACCGCCGGCGCAGCACCCGGGGACCATCACACTGGGAGAGCACCCTATGAGCAACACCGGAGCTGCAGAGAATGCCCTGGGCTGCGCCGTGTACGGGATCCTCCTTCAGCCTGACCTCGGGGTGCAGCACCCCCCCTTACCCCCTAGTGAGCCCATACACAAGTGCGGACTATGTGGGCACGACCTCTCCCACCTAGCCAACCCGCAGGACCACCAGTGCATGCCCCCCTCCAGCCAGGACCGCTCCTTCCAGTGCACGCAGTGCTTGAAGATCTTCCACCAGGCTACGGACCTGCTGGAGCACCAGTGCTCTCAGGTGGAGCAGAAGCCGTTTGTGTGTGGCGTGTGCAAGATGGGCTTCTCTCTGCTCACCTCGCTGGCGCAGCACCACAACGTGCACAGCGGCAGCGCCCTCAAATGCTCCATCTGCGAAAAGACTTACAAATCCTGTGACGCCGAGCGGGCCCCGCTGCCCGCAGCTCCCACCCTCCCGCAGGACCCCCACGACAAGCCCTTCAGCTGCACCCTGTGCCACAAGCCTTTCAAGCACCTGTCAGAGCTGTCCCGGCACGAGCGCGTGCACACCGGTGAGAGGCCCTACAAGTGTACGCTGTGCGACAAGAGCTTCAGCCAGTCGTCCCACCTCGTGCACCACAAGCGTACACACAGCTCCGAGCGGCCCTACAAGTGCACCGTGTGCGAGAAAAGCTTCAAGCACCGCTCACACCTGCTGCGCCACATGTACGCACACGCCGGCGAGCAGCTCTTCCAGTGCCAAACCTGCCAGCTGCGATTCAGAGAATCGTCGCAGCTCATGCAGCATCCATGCACACCCGCCGGGGAGAGGCCCTTCCGCTGCAGCCTGTGCCAGAAGACGTTTCGCCGCCCGTCTGACCTGCGGCAGCACGAGCGCACACACAGCGAGGAGAGACCCTTCCACTGTGACCTGTGTCAGATGAGCTTCAAGCAGCAGTACGCGCTCATGCGGCACCGGCGCACTCACAAAGCCGAGGATCCTGCCAAGTGCACGCTGTGCGAGAAGGGAATGGTGCAGCCGGCACAGCTCCTCTTTCACCAACACGGTGCCGAAAGCATCTTCAAGTGCAACGCCTGCCAGCGCGGCTTTAGCCAGTCCCAAGAACTGCTCCGACACAAGTGTGGCCAAGCCGGCACAGAGCGGCCCTTCCAGTGCACGGTGTGCCATAAGGCCTATAAGCGCTCGTCGGCCCTGCAGAAACACCAAGCCACGCACTGTGCCGAGAAGCCGCTCCGGTGCACGGCGTGCGAGCACCGTTTCTTCTCCTCTTCCGAGTTTGTGCAGCATCGCTGTGACCCGGCCAGGGAGAAACCGCTCAAGTGTTCGGACTGCGAGAAACGCTTCAAGTACACGTCTGACTTGCAGCGGCACCGGCGGGTGCATACCGGTGAGAAGCCGTACAAGTGCCTCTCGTGCGACAAATGCTTCAAGCAGCGCGAGCATCTCAACAAGCACCAGAGCGTGCACAACCGCGAGCAGCAGTTTAAATGTCTGTGGTGCGGCGAGCGCTTCCACGAGCTGGGCTTATTGCAGGAGCACAGCACGCAGCACACGGCGGACAGCGGCTATCCGGCGGCGGCATGCCTCTCCTAACATGCCGCTCACACCTTCCTGTACAGTTTTATATTCTGGAGAGACTTGTACATGTGTTCACGTTGTGTATTGCGGTAAGACGCACTCTACCAGGACCAAGTGTTATCCCATGAGGCCGCTGCGCTCACCACGCAGTGCGCACCACGCTGCGCTCACCACGCTGCGCGCACATGCCACAGACCTATTACCGTGTAATAAATGGGGCATTTAAACCAGCAACACCGCGTCTTCTTCCAGCGTGAGGGATCTGCCGGCTATGTTCAGCTTGGGGTGGGTTTGTGAATCTGCAGACGGCCGCATGGTGCTGCCAAGGGATGTCACGGTGTACATACCATGCTTTACTGCCCGTGGCTGCTGTCCCCAAAGCATGATGGGAGCGCTGAGCACCGCGTGACCACTCCCACTGAAAGCATTGATTCCTTACAGCCACTTACTGTGGGAGTGATCTGTGACATCACACATGTGCTGACATCACACACCTGGTGATTTTACCCGCGTCGTACGCTTTAACCCTGTGAAGCCCGTTACCCACGTCGTACGCTTTAACCCTGTGACGCCCGTTACCCGCGTCGTACACTTTAACCCTGTGACGCCCGTTATCCGCGTCGTACGCTTTAACCCTGTGACGCCCGTTACCCGCGTCATACGCTTTAACCCTGTGGCGCCCGTTACCCGCGTCGTACGCTTTAACCCTGTGACGCCCGTTACCCGCGTCGTACGCTTTAACCCTGTGACGCCCGTTACCCGCGTCGTACGCTTTAACCCTGTGACGCCCGTTACCCGCGTCGTACGTTTAACCCTGTGATGCCTGTTACCCGTGTGCAGTGTTTTCCCTGAACACGCAGAGGTGGATTCCTGGCCACATGATGCTTCTCGGGGCAGCTGTGTGTGTTCTGTCTCCACGGTGGCTTTTGTAGAAACAGACAGCTTTAACTCCAATGAAAGACATAGAAGATCTTTATTTCCAGGCATTAATAATCAAAACGTTACAGTCATTGAAAAGATTCATCTGGATTATTTATATTCTGTCCTTTTTAATACGGTGTGAAAAAAAGGTAATTTCACCCCATGTGGAGCGAGAACACATGCTGCAGCTTCTCCTGGAAGTACACGCTCCTTTCTACCAGCATGCAAAGCGTCTCAGCACCAATTAGACACATAGATCTGATCATATGTCATAAAACTACAATTCCCAGAAGACATTTCCCTTAAGGGGACAGTTTCCAATTCCTATAATGTTATCTCTTACAATGACTTTTCTCCGGCTGCTCTAGTCAGCACATTGTGCAGGTATATTAAATCCAGAGCCCCACATGCTGCCTGCGACCCCCGAGTGTGCCCCGAGTGTGCCCCGAGTGTGCCCTGCACTGTGTTATTAGGAGCTCACAGTAAGATTATTTTATTGTGCAGCCATCAGCAAACCCATCCATGTATGAACAGTGACCACACATCTAAAACACGTCACTGCTATGTCCGAGGGACACCAACACACCTGTAAAAGGACACAACCTGTTAGCTGAGCACTATGGGTAACCCGGGGAGTGACGCAGCGTCCGCTGAGCACCATAGGTAACCCGGGGAGTGATGCAGCGTCCGCTGAGCACTATGGGTAACCCGGGGAGTGACGCAGCGTCCGCTGAGCACTATGGGTAACCCGGGGAGTGACGCAGCGTCCGCTGAGCACTATGGGTAACCCGGGGAGTGACGCAGCGTCCGCTGAGCACTATGGGTAACCCAGGGAGTGACGCAGCGTCTGCTGAGCACTATGGGTAACCCGGGGAGTGACGCAGCGTCCGCTGAGCACTATGGGTAACCCAGGGAGTGACGCAGCGTCCGCTGAGCACTATGGGTAACCCGGGGAGTGACGCAGCGTCCGCTGAGCACTATGGGTAACCCGGGGAGTGACGCAGCGTCCGCTGAGCACTATGGGTAACCCAGGGAGTGACGCAGCGTCTGCTGAGCACTATGGGTAACCCGGGGAGTGACGCAGCGTCCGCTGAGCACTATGGGTAACCCAGGGAGTGACGCAGCGTCCGCTGAGCACTATGGGTAACCCGGGGAGTGACGCAGCGTCCGCTGAGCACTATGGGTAACCCGGGGAGTGACGCAGCGTCCGCTGAGCACCATGGGTAACCCGGGGAGTGACGCAGCATCCTCTGAGCACCATGGGTAACCCGGGGAGTGACGCAGCGTCTGCTGAGCACTATGGGTAACCCGGGGAGTGACGCAGCGTCCGCTGAGCACCATGGGTAACCCGGGGAGATATTCAGGGTGTGCGGGTGTGTTTTTAGGGGCTCCTCCATATATTCAAGGTGTGCGGGTGTGTTTTTAGGGGCTCCTCCATATATTCAGGGTGTGTGGGTGTGTTTTTAGGGGTTCCTCCATATATTCAGGGTGTGCGGGTGTGTTTTTAGGGGTTCCTCTATATATTCAGGGTGTGCGGGTGTGTTTTTAGGGGTTCCTCCATATATTCAGGGTGTGCGGGTGTGTTTTTAGGGGTTCCTCCATATATTCAGGGTGAGTTTATAGGGGTTCCTATATATATATATTGAGGGTGTGCGGGTGTGTTTTTAGGGGTTCCTCCATATATTCAGGGTGTGCGGGTATCTTTTTAGGGGTTCCTCCATATACTCAGGATGTGCGGGTGTATTTTTAGGGGCTCCTCCATATATTCAGGGTGTGCAGGTGTGTTTTTAGGGGCTCCTCCATATATTCAGGGTGCGCGGGTGTGTTTTTAGGGGTTCCTCCATATATTCAGGGTGTGCGGGTGTCTTTTTAGGGGTTCCTCCATATACTCAGGATGTGCGGGTGTATTTTTAGGGGTTCCTCTATATTCAGGGTGTGTTTTTAGGGGCTCCTCCATATATTCAGGGTGCGCGGGTGTGTTTTTAGGGGTTCCTCCATATATTCAGGGTGTGCGGGTGTCTTTTTAGGGGTTCCTCCATATACTCAGGATGTGCGGGTGTATTTTTAGGGGTTCCTCTATATTCAGGGTGTGTTTTTAGGGGTTCCTCCATATATTCAGGGTGCGCGGGTGTGTTTTTAGGGGCTCCTCCATATATTCAGGATGTGCGGGTGTATTTTCAGGGGCTCCTTCATATATTCAAGGTGTGTGGTGTGTCTTTTTAGGGGCTCCTCCATATATTCAGGGTGTGCAGGTGTGTTTTTAGGGGTTCCTCCATATATTCAGGGTGCGCGGGTGTGTTTTTAGGGGTTCCTCCATATATTCAGGGTGTGCGGGTGTATTTTTAGGGGTTCCTCCATATATTCAGGGTGTAAAAACACACTCTCCTGGGCGTCCTTATTGCCATTTCAGTTTATTAGTCATGTGACAGGGGGTGTGTCTCATGTTATATTATGTAACACCTTGTTAACTGTGTCAAAAGAGGGCAACAAATATCTTCCCCTTTCCTCTGCATGTCCAGTATTTATCGACCCCTTTCCTCTGCATGTCTGGTATTTATCGCCCCCTTCCCCCGGCTGGCGGTTCCTCCATGATGCTATGAGGCTCAGGGAAGGAAGGAAGGTATGTAGAAGAGGATAAAAGTCTCGCTGACTGCCTCATTGAATATTTTTGTTCAGTCTTTGCAGAAGGAAAGGGACCTCAGTTAGGAGGAAACACTAACGAGACATTTACATATCAGTTTACAGAGGAGGAGGTTCTACAGCAGCTGTCTAAAGTAAAGACAAATAAGTCAATGGGGCCTGATGGGATCCACCCTAAATTATTAAAAGAGCTCAGTGATGTAATAGCAAAACCGTTAACAGATTTATTTAACCAATCCTTGCTAACGGGAGTCGTCCCAGAAGACTGGAAATTAGCAAATGTTGTGCCCATTTACAAGAAGGGTAGTAGGGAGGAATCGGGGAACTATAGGCCAGTTAGTCTTACGTCAGTAGTGGGGAAATTAATGGAAACCATGTTAAAGGAAAGGATTGTTGAACATCTAAAAACACATAGATTACAGGATCAGAAACAACATGGGTTTACCTCAGGGAGATCATGCCAAACTAATCTTATTGATTTTTTTTGATTGGGTAACAAAAATAATAGACACAGGTGGTGCAGTAGACATTGCTTATTTAGATTTCAGTAAGGCTTTTGATACTGTTCCACATAGAAGCTTATCAATAAATTGCAATCTTTGAGCTTGGATTCCAATATTGTTGATTGGATTAGGCAGTGGCTGAGTGACAGGCAACAGAGTGTTGTGGTAAATGGAGTTTATTCGGCGCAAGGTCTTGTTACCAGTGGGGTACCTCAGGGGTCAGTACTTGGACCCATTCTCTTTAATATTTTTATTAGTGATATTGCAGAAGGTATTAATGGTAAAGTATGTCTTTTTGCTGATGACACAAAGATTTGCAACAGGGTTGACGTTCCTGGAGGGATCAGCCAAATGACAAATGATTTAGGTAAACTAAAAAAATGGTGGGAGCTGTGGCAATTGAGTTTTAATGTGGATAAGTGCAAGATAATGCACCTGGGACGTAAAAACCCAAGGGCTGAATATAGAATATTTGATACATCTGAGGGTTGGGATTTAGGGGTCATTATTTCAGAGGATTTAAGGGTAAGTAGTCAATGTAATAGAGCAGCAGGAAATGCTGGCAGAATGCTTGGAAATGCTGGCAGAATGCTTGGTTGTGTAGGGAGAGGTATTAGCAGTAGGAAAAGGGAAGTGCTCATGCCACTGTACAGAGCACTGGTGAGACCTCACTTGGAGTACTGTGTGCAGTACTGGAGACCGTATCTCCAGAAGGATATAGACACCTTAGAGAGAGTTCAGAGAAGGGCTACTAAAATGGTGTATGGCTTGAAGGAGAAAAGTTACCAGGAAAGGCTTAATGATCTTAACATGTACAGCTTGGAAAAAAGACGAGACAGAGGAGATATGATAGAAACATTTAAATACGTAAAGGGAATCCACAAGGTAGAGGAAGGGAGTATATTTAAAAGGAAACAAAGTAGCAAAACAAGAGGACATAGTCTTAGATTAGAGGGGCAAAGGTTTAAAAGTAACATCAGGAAGCATTATTTTACTGAGAGGGTGGTGGATACATGGAACAGTCTTCCAGTAGAAGTGGTAGAGGCCAAAACAGTAATTGAATTTAAGCAGGCATGGGATAGGCATAAGGCTATCCTAAACAAAAGATAAATCCAGGTAAAGTATCCATGTAATTGGGCAGACTAGATGGGCCGAAAGGTTCTTATCTGCCGACATTTTTCTATGTTTCTACCTGGATGACTTGCGGAAGGTGTTCCTGCAAAGAGAAAGGAATGAGGGACCTCTCCGGCTTTCATGGAGCACACGGTGCGACAGATACTTACAGAGTCTCAACCGGGAGCTGCTTCTGCCCAGAGTGCTCCAAGTAAGGGACGCGATGCAGAGAGAACTAAGAGGAAGGTAAAGAGAACGTGAGCAAGGTGTCCCTTTACCCCAAAACACCCCACGCCACATCATTAACACAGCATTAACCAGGGCAGGTCCATACACCGGGCACCACACAGAGCTCCGCCAGACCTCACGGGGCAGTAACCTGGAGCCAGGCATTATATAACCAGGGCAGGTCCATACACCGGGCACCACGAGGCATGTCACCGGGCACTGCTTGGCTCTGGATGTGGGGGTTCACTTACCCTTCTCCCTGCGGTGACTGGTGAAGCTGAGGCGCACAGCATGAGCACTGTACCCTAAAACTGGAGAAGGAAAGGATTAGTAGAGCTCCACCTGTGTTCTGCCCCCCCCCCCCCGCCGTGCCTCTGCTCTTACCTGCCTTCTTCACGTCCCGCAGCTGGAACTCCCCGGAGGCAGAAAGAGATCTGGACCAGTCATCGGCCGCTTTGGTGAAACACGGACATTCCTGCCAAGTCATAGCTGGTACAGGAGGTGCCACGGGGCATGCTGTATATCCACGCATGATGCCCACTGGGTCCGCTGAATATCCACGCATGGTGCCCACGGGGTCCGCTGTATATCCACGCATGATGCCCACTGGGTCCGCTGTATAGCCACGCATGATGCCCACTGGGTCCGCTGAATATCCACGCATGGTGCCCACGGGGTCCGCTGTATATCCTCGCATGATGCCCGCTGCACCCTATCACACAGATTGTTTACACCAGGCATGCATTAAACATGCTCGGAGCTGGCGTCGGTGCAGGGACTTACCAGGGCTGGAAGGTGATGATCCATAGTTTGCTGCGTGAAACTGCAGCGGCTGAAATGCTCTGCAGGAAAGAAGAAAAATTCTGCATGAGAAGCAACCTATGCCGAGGGGCCGGCATGCAGAGCATTGTATCTCCTGCAACCCAAGAGGGACCGGCATGCAGAGCATTGTATCTCCTGCAACCCAAGAGGGACCGGCATGTAGAGCATCGCATCTCCTGCAACCCAAGAGGGACCGGCATGCAGAGCATTGTATCTCCTGCAACCCAAGAGGGACCGGCATGCAGAGCATTGTATCTCCTGCAACCCAAGAGGGACCGGCATGTAGAGCATCGCATCTCCTGCAACCCAAGAGGGACCGGCATGCAGAGCATTGTATCTCCTGCAACCCAAGAGGGACCGGCATGCAGAGCATTGTATCTCCTGCAACCCAAGAGGGACCGGCATGCAGAGCATTGTATCTCCTGCAACCCAAGAGGGACCGGCATGCAGAGCATTGTATCTCCTGCAACCCAAGAGGGACCGGCATGTAGAGCATCGCATCTCCTGCAACCCAAGAGGGACCGGCGTGCAGAGCATCGCATCTCCTGCAACCCAAGAGGGACCGGCATGCAGAGCATCGCATCTCCTGCAACCCAAGAGGGACCGGCATGCAGGGCATCGCATCTCCTGCAACCCAAGAGGGACCGGCATGCAGAGCATCGCATCTCCTGCAACCCAAGAGGGACCCGCATGCAGAGCATTGCATCTCCTGCAACCCAAGAGGGACCGGCATGTAGCGCATCGCATCTCCTGCGACCCAAGAGGGACCGGCATGCAGAGCATTGCATCTCCTGCAACCCAAGAGGGACCGGCATGCAGAGCATTGCATCTCCTACAATGCAAGACACAGGCGTACAGAGCATTACACACCCTGGCCGCAGGGAGTACATGTTACACGCGGTGCTCACCCTGGCCGCAGGGAGTACTTGTTACACGCGGTGCTCACCCTGGCCGCAGGGAGTACATGTTACACGCGGTGCTCACCCTGGCCGCAGGGAGTACATGTTACACACGGTGCTCACCCTGGCCGCAGGGAGTACATGTTACACGCGGTGCTCACCCTGGCCGCAGGGAGTACTTGTTACACGCGGTGCTCACCCTGGCCGCAGGGAGTACATGTTACACGCGGTGCTCACCCTGGCCGCAGGGAGTACATGTTACACACGGTGCTCACCCTGGCCGCAGGGAGTACATGTTACACACGGTGCTCACCCTGGCCGCAGGGAGTACTTGTTACACGCGGTGCTCACCCTGGCCGCAGGGAGTACATGTTACACGCGGTGCTCACCCTGGCCGCAGGAGTACTTGTTACATGCGGTGCTCACCCTGGCCGCAGGGAGTACATGTTACACGCGGTGCTCACCCTGGCCGCAGGGAGTACATGTTACACGCGGTGCTCACCCTGGCCGCAGGGAGTACTTGTTACACGCGGTGCTCACCCTGGCCGCAGGGAGTACATGTTACACGCGGTGCTCACCCTGGCCGCAGGGAGTACATGTTGCACGCGGTGCTCACCCTGGCCGCAGGGAGTACATGTTACACGCGGTGCTCACCCTGGCCGCAGGGAGTACTTGTTACACGCGGTGCTCACCCTGGCCGCAGGGAGTACATGTTACACGCGGTGCTCACCCTGGCCGCAGGGAGTACATGTTACACGCGGTGCTCACCCTGGCCGCAGGGAGTACTTGTTACACGCGGTGCTCACCCTGGCCGCAGGGAGTACATGTTACACGCGGTGCTCACCCTGGCCGCAGGGAGTACATGTTACACACGGTGCTCACCCTGGCCGCAGGGAGTACTTGTTACACGCGGTGCTCACCCTGGCCGCAGGGAGTACATGTTGCACGCGGTGCTCACCCTGGCCGCAGGGAGTACTTGTTACACGCGGTGCTCACCCTGGCCGCAGGGAGTACATGTTACACGCGGTGCTCACCCTGGCCGCAGGGAGTACATGTTACACGCGGTGCTCACCCTGGCCGCAGGGAGTACATGTTACACGCGGTGCTCACCCTGGCCGCAGGGAGTACTTGTTACACGCGGTGCTCACCCTGGCCGCAGGGAGTACATGTTACACGCGGTGCTCACCCTGGCCGCAGGGAGTACATGTTACACGCGGTGCTCACCTGGCCGCAGGGAGTACATGTTACACGCGGTGCTCACCCTGGCCGCAGGGAGTACTTGTTACACGCGGTGCTCACCCTGGCCGCAGGGAGTACATGTTACACGCGGTGCTCACCCTGGCCGCAGGGAGTACATGTTACACGCGGTGCTCACCCTGGCCGCAGGGAGTACTTGTTACACGCGGTGCTCACCCTGGCCGCAGGGAGTACATGTTACACGCGGTGCTCACCCTGGCCGCAGGGAGTACATGTTACACGCGGTGCTCACCCTGGCCGCAGGGAGTACTTGTTACACGCGGTGCTCACCCTGGCCGCAGGGAGTACATGTTACACGCGGTGCTCACCCTGGCCGCAGGGAGTACATGTTACACGCGGTGCTCACCCTGGCCGCAGGGAGTACATGTTACACGCGGTGCTCACCCTGGCCGCAGGGAGTACTTGTTACACGCGGTGCTCACCCTGGCCGCAGGGAGTACATGTTACACGCGGTGCTCACCCTGGCCGCAGGGAGTACATGTTACACGCGGTGCTCACCCTGGCCGCAGGGAGTACTTGTTACACGCGGTGCTCACCCTGGCCGCAGGGAGTACATGTTACACACGGTGCTCACCCTGGCCGCAGGGAGTACATGTTACACGCGGTGCTCACCCTGGCCGCAGGGAGTACTTGTTACACGCGGTGCTCACCCTGGCCGCAGGGAGTACATGTTACACGCGGTGCTCACCCTGGCCGCAGGGAGTACATGTTACACGCGGTGCTCACCCTGGCCGCAGGGAGTACTTGTTACACGCGGTGCTCACCCTGGCCGCAGGGAGTACATGTTACACGCGGTGCTCACCCTGGCCGCAGGGAGTACATGTTACACGCGGTGCTCACCCTGGCCGCAGGGAGTACTTGTTACACGCGGTGCTCACCCTGGCCGCAGGGAGTACATGTTACACGCGGTGCTCACCCTGGCCGCAGGGAGTACATGTTACACGCGGTGCTCACCCTGGCCGCAGGGAGTACATGTTACACGCGGTGCTCACCCTGGCCGCAGGGAGTACTTGTTACACGCGGTGCTCACCCTGGCCGCAGGGAGTACATGTTACACGCGGTGCTCACCCTGGCCGCAGGGAGTACATGTTACACGCGGTGCTCACCCTGGCCGCAGGGAGTACTTGTTACACGCGGTGCTCACCCTGGCCGCAGGGAGTACATGTTACACGCGGTGCTCACCCTGGCCGCAGGGAGTACTTGTTACACGCGGTGCTCACCCTGGCCGCAGGGAGTACTTGTCCTGGAGTGTTGGTCACTCAGTTTGTGCGCTATAGTGTCCATTTCCATCCTGCGCAGGGTGGGCAGCATTGGGTGGTATAGTGTGTGCTTCACCTCTGCCAACTTGTGGGCGCATCCTGTATAAGGAGATACCCAGCATGCACCAGGTTGGTTCTCACTCGAGTCCTGTGTCAGAGCCATCATCCAGTCCTGAGAGCCTGAAGAGGAAAGATCTAAGTGTCAAGAGTGTAGGGATCAGCAGGTCCTGGAATTACTGCCAGACGTTTGTTATTGCTCATGCTCGTGTCAGGGTTTGGGGGCCTGGCTAGTGTTATTGCTCATGCTCGTGTCAGGGTTTGGGGGCCTGGCTGGTGTTATTGCTCATGCTCGTGTCAGGGTTCAGGGGCCTGGCTGGTGTTATTGCTCATGCTCGTGTCAGGGTTCAGGGGCCTGGCTGGTGTTATTGCTCATGCTCGTGTCAGGGTTCAGGGGCCTGGCTGGTGTTATTGCTCATGCTCGTGTCACGGTTTGGGGGCCTGGCTGGTGTTATTGCTCATGCTTGTGTCACGGTTTGGGGGCCTGGCTGGTGTTATTGCTCATGCTCGTGTCAGGGTTCAGGGGCCTGGCTGGTGTTATTGCCATGCTCGTGTCAGGGTTCAGGGGCCTGGCTGGTGTTATTGCTCATGCTCGTGTCAGGGTTCAGGGGCCTGGCTGGTGTTATTGCTCATGCTCGTGTCAGGGTTCAGGGGCCTGGCTGGTGTTATTGCTCATGCTCGTGTCAGGGTTCAGGGGCCTGGCTGGTGTTATTGCTCATGCTCGTGTCAGGGCTCAGGGGCCTGGCTGGTGTTATTGCCATGCTCGTGTCAGGGTTCAGGGGCCTGGCTGGTGTTATTGCTCATGCTCGTGTCAGGGTTCAGGGGCCTGGCTGGTGTTATTGCTCATGCTCGTGTCAGGGCTCACCTTGTACAGGGCTCGCTGTTCTATGGCTGGTGTTTGCTTCAGGCATCTACATGGTGACCGGTGTTACCAGGCATCGAGTTACTAGACGTAACATTGTACTGGAAAGGGCCCTCCCAGATCCTCGTTTTTAGCCAGGGCCACCGTGACCGCAGACAGCAAACACCAAGTCCAGGCCTGTGTGAATGCGTCAAACCCAGTGTATACTGCGCTACTACACAATCCAGCCACAATGCGCTGAACTGCCTAATTAACCCCTTCACTGCCAAACACTCAGGGCTTCTTTCATGCTGCCTCTGTATTACACGCAGGGTGTTATGCATGCAATCCTGTAGTGGGGCAGCACTTTACATGCGTGTCCTGCACACACAGCCCCCGGCTTGCCTCCCCTCCTCTCTGTGTGTGCAGCATGTTACAGGACAGCGCTTTAGGCTAGTGTCAGAAAACGCAGTCATCACGTCCGTGTCGCCGCACAGTTTAACGTCCGTTGTAGCATTGATTTGTGAGCAATAGAGACCTACACATGTAGTACGTGCGCACCGAACTGCGCACGCACAGCGCAGGTGGCAACGGACGCTATTTAGGCCTCGACGTAAAACCGCTAGACGGACGCCCAGAGTGCGCCGTGTCTGCGTAGCGGCCTGTGTGCGTGATGAGGCGACGTCAGACGCAGCGTATTTGCCACGTCCATCACGTTGACGCTCAGAAGTTTTCTTGGTCTGGCTGACTGTATCTGTCATTTCATTTTAATTCCCATATTTCCCCTTTTTTTCTACGTCCGTCAAAAAAAACCGACCATGTGGTGTATCTTCCGTCAGTATGTCTGTCCGTTATGCATGCAGAGTGCGCTCACACTGCGTTCGTCTGACATTAGCCTAACATCTATAGCTGCACAGGTCTAAAGATATGCCGTGCTTCATACTGAGGTCTTTTGCTCTTTTATTCTGTCACTTTTTGCTGACACCGAGAAAACTACAAGAAATAAAACCAAATAATGTTAAACATAAACCCCGACCTTTACAAATCCCTCCTCAAAATGAACATGTCTTTCCAACAAAAATCTGATAAATCAAGTTACATCATTAACGCATCACAACGTCCATCTAAAGTGACATAAAATCACATTATACACAACATAAAACACAGCGTTAAATTACCGTGTGCGCCTCTTAGACCATATGCAGATAAGTTCTTTTGAGGAGTTATGCAACGCACTGAGCTCTCTCTCCTCTATGCAGCTTTCTCACAGGAATCTTGAGGGCACTCCTGCCTGCTGTCTCTGCTGTATACACCTCTTGAAACCAGGAAGTGCTGGCCCCCACACCTCCAAATATGCAAGGGACAACATGTCTCCAAAAAGAAAAAACAAGTAGTCCCTTGACAGTTATAACATGCGTGTCCTGCACACATAACCCCGGCCTGCCCCCCTTCTCTACATGCAGGGTGTGATGGGGCAGCCCTTTCCCATCTTCCGCTCCACTGTGTGCAGCAATAAAGTTTTCAAACCAACCTATTCACTGAAGAAAAAAGCCTCCATTTAAAACTTGGCCAATTAAAGGGTAGGGCATGGTTAATACAGGGTGGGGCACAGTTAATACGGGGCTGCCAGGAGGGGGCACGGCCAGTGCACAGATTCAGGAGATACAGGACGGGGCACAGCCAGTGCACAGATTCAGGAGATACAGGACGGGGCACGGCCAGTGCACAGATACAGGAGATACAGGAGATACAGGACGGGGCACGGCCAGTGCACAGATACAGGAGATACAGGAGATACAGGACGGGGCACAGCCAGTGCACAGATTCAGGAGATACAGGACGGGGCACGGCCAGTGCACAGATTCAGGAGATACAGGACGGGGCACGGCCAGTGCACAGATACAGGAGATACAGGAGATACAGGACGGGGCACGGCCAGTGCACAGATACAGGAGATACAGGAGATACAGGACGGGGCACGGCCAGTGCACAGATACAGGAGATTCAGGACGGGGCACGGCCAGTGCACAGATACAGGAGATACAGGACGGGGCACGGCCAGTGCACAGATACAGGAGATACAGGAGATACAGGACGGGGCACGGCCAGTGCACAGATACAGGAGATTCAGGACGGGGCACGGCCAGTGCACAGATACAGGAGATACAGGACGGGGCGCGGCCAGTGCACAGATACAGGAGATTCAGGACGGGGCACGGCCAGTGCACAGATACAGGAGATACAGGACGGGGCACGGCCAGTGCACAGATACAGGAGATACAGGACGGGGCACGGCCAGTGCACAGATAAAGGAGATTCAGGACGGGGCACGGCCAGTGCACAGATACAGGAGATACAGGACGGGGCGCGGCCAGTGCACAGATACAGGAGATACAGGACGGGGCACGGCCAGTGCACAGATAAAGGAGATTCAGGACGGGGCGCGGACAGTGCACAGATACAGGAGATACAGGACGGGGCGCGGCCAGTGCACAGATACAGGAGATACAGGACGGGGCGCGGCCAGTGCACAGATACAGGAGATACAGGACGGCACGGCCAGTGCACAGATACAGGAGATACAGGACGGGGCGCGGCCAGTGCACAGATACAGGACGGGGCACGGCCAGTACACAGATACAGGAGATACAGGACGGGGTGCGGCCAGTGCACAGATACAGGAGATACAGGACGGGGCATGGCCAGTGCACAGATACAGGAGATACAGGACGGGGCGCGTCCAGTGCACAGATACAGGAGATACAGGACGGAGTGCGGCCAGTGCACAGATACAGGAGATACAGGACGGGGCGCGGCCAGTGCACAGATACAGGAGATACAGGACGGGGCACGGCCAGTGCACAGATACAGGAGATACGGGGCGCGGCCAGTGCACAGATACAGGACGGGGCGCGGCCAGTGCACAGATACAGGAGATACAGGACGGGGCGCGGCCAGTGCACAGATACAGGACGGGGCGCGGCCAGTGCACAGATACAGGAGATACAGGAGATACGGGGCGCGGCCAGTGCACAGATACAGGAGATACAGGACGGGGCGCGGCAAGTGCACAGATACAGGACGGGGCACGGCCAGTGCACAGATACAGGAGATACAGGACGGGCGCGGCCAGTGCACAGATACAGGAGATACAGGACGGGGCGCGGCCAGTGCACAGATACAGGAGATACAGGATGGGGCACGGCCAGTGCACAGATACAGGAGATACAGGACGGGGCGTGGCCAGTGCACAGATACAGGAGATACAGGATGGGGCACGGCCAGTGCACAGATACAGGAGATACAGGAGATACAGGACGGGGCACGGTCAGTGCACAGATACAGGACGGGGCACGGCCAGTACACAGATACAGGACGGGGCACGGCCAGTGCACAGATACAGGACGGGGCACGGCCAGTGCACAGATACAGGAGATACAGGACGGGGTGCGGCCAGTGCACAGATACAGGACGGGGCACGGCCAGTGCACAGATACAGGACGGGGTGCGGCCAGTACACAGATACAGGACGGGGCACGGCCAGTGCACAGATACAGGAGATACAGGACGGGGCACGGCCAGTGCACAGATACAGGAGATACAGGACGGGGCGCGGCCAGTGCACAGATACAGGAGATACAGGACGGGCGCGGCCAGTGCACAGATACAGGAGATACAGGACGGGGCGGCAGCCAGTGCACAGATACAGGACGGGCACGGCCAGTACACAGATACAGGACGGGGCACGGCCAGTGCACAGATACAGGAGATACAGGACGGGGGGCGGCCAGTGCACAGATACAGGACGGGGCACGGCCAGTGCACAGATACAGGACGGGCACGGCCAGTGCACAGATACAGGACGGGGTGCGGCCAGTACACAGATACAGGACGGGGCGCGGCCAGTGCACAGATACAGGAGATACAGGACGGGGCACGGCCAGTGCACAGATACAGGAGATACAGGAGATACAGGACGGGGCACGGCCAGTGCACAGATACAGGAGATTCAGGACGGGGCACGGCCAGTGCACAGATACAGGAGATACAGGACGGGGCACGGCCAGTGCACAGATACAGGAGATACAGGAGATACAGGACGGGGCACGGCCAGTGCACAGATACAGGAGATTCAGGACGGGGCACGGCCAGTGCACAGATACAGGAGATACAGGACGGGGCGCGGCCAGTGCACAGATACAGGAGATTCAGGACGGGGCACGGCCAGTGCACAGATACAGGAGATACAGGACGGGCACGGCCAGTGCACAGATACAGGAGATACAGGACGGGGCACGGCCAGTGCACAGATAAAGGAGATTCAGGACGGGGCACGGCCAGTGCACAGATACAGGAGATACAGGACGGGGCGCGGCCAGTGCACAGATACAGGAGATACAGGACGGGGCACGGCCAGTGCACAGATAAGGAGATTCAGGACGGGGCGCGGACAGTGCACAGATACAGGAGATACAGGACGGGGCGCGCCAGTGCACAGATACAGGAGATACAGGACGGGGCGCGGCCAGTGCACAGATACAGGAGATACAGGACGGGGCGCGGCCAGTGCACAGATACAGGAGATACAGGACGGCACGGCCAGTGCACAGATACAGGAGATACAGGACGGGGCGCGGCCAGTGCACAGATACAGGACGGGGCGCGGCCAGTGCACAGATACAGGAGATACAGGACGGGGCGCGGCCAGTGCACAGATACAGGAGATACAGGACGGGGCGCGGCCAGTGCACAGATACAGGAGATACAGGACGGCACGGCCAGTGCACAGATACAGGAGATACAGGACGGGGCGCGGCCAGTGCACAGATACAGGACGGGGCACGGCCAGTACACAGATACAGGAGATACAGGACGGGGCACGGCCAGTGCACAGATACAGGAGATACAGGACGGGGTGCGGCCAGTGCACAGATACAGGAGATACAGGACGGGGCACGGCCAGTGCACAGATACAGGAGATACAGGACGGGGCGCGTCCAGTGCACAGATACAGGAGATACAGGACGGAGTGCGGCCAGTGCACAGATACAGGAGATACAGGACGGGGCGCGGCCAGTGCACAGATACAGGATACAGGACGGGGCACGGCCAGTGCACAGATACAGGAGATACGGGGCGCGGCCAGTGCACAGATACAGGACGGGGCGCGCCAGTGCACAGATACAGGAGATACAGGACGGGGCGCGGCCAGTGCACAGATACAGGACGGGGCGCGGCCAGTGCACAGATACAGGAGATACAGGAGATACGGGGCGCGGCCAGTGCACAGATACAGGAGATACAGGACGGGGCGCGGCAAGTGCACAGATACAGGACGGGGCACGGCCAGTGCACAGATACAGGAGATACAGGACGGCGCGGCCAGTGCACAGATACAGGAGATACAGGACGGGGCGCGGCCAGTGCACAGATACAGGAGATACAGGATGGGGCACGGCCAGTGCACAGATACAGGAGATACAGGACGGGGCGTGGCCAGTGCACAGATACAGGAGATACAGGATGGGGCACGGCCAGTGCACAGATACAGGAGATACAGGACGGGGCACGGTCAGTGCACAGATACAGGACGGGGCACGGCCAGTACACAGATACAGGACGGGGCACGGCCAGTGCACAGATACAGGACGGGGCACGGCCAGTGCACAGATACAGGAGATACAGGACGGGGTGCGGCCAGTGCACAGATACAGGACGGGGCACGGCCAGTGCACAGATACAGGACGGGGTGCGGCCAGTACACAGATACAGGACGGGGCACGGCCAGTGCACAGATACAGGAGATACAGGACGGGGCACGGCCAGTGCACAGATACAGGAGATACAGGACGGGGCGCGGCCAGTGCACAGATACAGGAGATACAGGACGGGGCGCGGCCAGTGCACAGATACAGGAGATACAGGACGGGGCGCGGCCAGTGCACAGATACAGGACGGGGCACGGCCAGTACACAGATACAGGACGGGGCACGGCCAGTGCACAGATACAGGAGATACAGGACGGGGTGCGGCCAGTGCACAGATACAGGACGGGGCACGGCCAGTGCACAGATACAGGACGGGGCACGGCCAGTGCACAGATACAGGACGGGGTGCGGCCAGTACACAGATACAGGACGGGGCGCGGCCAGTGCACAGATACAGGAGATACAGGACGGGGCGCGGCCAGTGCACAGATACAGGACGGGGCACGGCCAGTGCACAGATACAGGAGATACAGGACGGGGCGCGGCCAGTGCACAGATACAGGAGATACAGGACGGGGCACGGCCAGTGCACAGATACAGGAGATACAGGACGGGGCACGGCCAGTGCACAGATACAGGAGATACAGGACGGGGCACGGCCAGTGCACAGATACAGGAGATACAGGACGGGGCACAGCCAGTACACAGATACAGGACGGGGCACGGCCAGTGCACAGATACAGGAGATACAGGACGGGTGCGGCCAGTACACAGATACAGGAGATACAGGACGGGGCACGGCCAGTGCACAGATACAGGACGGGGCGCGGCCAGTGCACAGATACAGGACGGGGCGCGGCCAGTGCACAGATACAGGACGGGGCGCGGCCAGTGCACAGATACAGGACGGGGCGCGGCCAGTGCACAGATACAGGACGGGGTGCGGCCAGTGCACAGATACAGGAGATACAGGACGGGGTGCGGCCAGTACACAGATACAGGAGATACAGGACGGGGCGCGGCCAGTGCACAGATACAGGAGATACAGGACGGGGCGCGGCCAGTGCACAGATACAGGAGATACAGGACGGGGCGCGGCCAGTGCACAGATACAGGAGATACAGGACGGGGCGCGGCCAGTGCACAGATACAGGAGATACAGGACGGGGCGCGGCCAGTGCACAGATACAGGACGGGGCACGGCCAGTACACAGATACAGGACGGGGCACGGCCAGTGCACAGATACAGGAGATACAGGACGGGGTGCGGCCAGTGCACAGATACAGGACGGGGCACGGCCAGTGCACAGATACAGGACGGGGCACGGCCAGTGCACAGATACAGGACGGGGTGCGGCCAGTACACAGATACAGGACGGGGCGCGGCCAGTGCACAGATACAGGAGATACAGGACGGGGCGCGGCCAGTGCACAGATACAGGAGATACAGGACGGGGCACGGCCAGTGCACAGATACAGGAGATACAGGACGGGGGCGGCCAGTGCACAGATACAGGAGATACAGGACGGGGCACGGCCAGTGCACAGATACAGGAGATACAGGACGGGGCACGGCCAGTGCACAGATACAGGAGATACAGGACGGGGCACGGCCAGTGCACAGATACAGGAGATACAGGACGGGGCACAGCCAGTACACAGATACAGGACGGGGCACGGCCAGTGCACAGATACAGGAGATACAGGACGGGGCGGCCAGTGCACAGATACAGGAGATACAGGACGGGGCACGGCCAGTGCACAGATACAGGACGGGGCGGCCAGTGCACAGATACAGGACGGGGCGCGGCCAGTGCACAGATACAGGACGGGGCGCGGCCAGTGCACAGATACAGGACGGGGCGCGGCCAGTGCACAGATACAGGACGGGGCACGGCCAGTGCACAGATACAGGAGATACAGGACGGGGCACGGCCAGTGCACAGATACAGGACGGGGCGCGGCCAGTGCACAGATACAGGACGGGGCGCGGCCAGTACACAGATACAGGAGATACAGGACGGGGCGCGGCCAGTACACAGATACAGGAGATACAGGACGGGGCGCGGCCAGTGCACAGATACAGGATGGGGCGCGGCCAGTGCACAGATACAGGACGGGGCGCGGCCAGTACACAGATACAGGAGATACAGGACGGGGCGCGGCCAGTACACAGATACAGGAGATACAGGACGGGGCGCGGCCAGTACACAGATACAGGAGATACAGGACGGGGCGCGGCCAGTACACAGATACAGGAGATACAGGACGGGGCGCGGCCAGTGCACAGATACAGGACGGGGCGCGGCCAGTACACAGATACAGGAGATACAGGACGGGGTGCGGCCAGTGCACAGATACAGGAGATACAGGACGGGGTGCGGCCAGTACACAGATACAGGAGATACAGGACGGGGCACGGCCAGTGCACAGATACAGGAGATACAGGACGGGTGCGGCCAGTACACAGATACAGGACGGGGCGCGGCCAGTACACAGATACAGGAGATACAGGACGGGGCACAGCCAGTACACAGATACAGGACGGGGCACGGCCAGTACACAGATACAGGAGATACAGGACGGGGCACAGCCAGTACACAGATACAGGACGGGGCACGGCCAGTACACAGATACAGGAGATACAGGACGGGGCGCGGCCAGTGCACAGATACAGGACGGGGTGCGGCCAGTGCACAGATACAGGACGGGGCGCGGCCAGTACACAGATACAGCAGATACAGGACGGGGCACAGCCAGTGCACAGATACAGGAGATACAGGACGGGGCACGGCCAGTGCACAGATACAGGACGGGGTGCGGCCAGTACACAGATACAGGGTTAATACAGATAAGAAGATAGATAGAAGATTGGGCCCTAATAAGGGGGGGTTACACAGTCACCACCTCAGCATGTAGTTGCCCCCGGATGGGGGAGGTCCATGAAGGTGCAAGGCACAGGTAGGGAAGGGTTAATGAGCCGGATATTAGGGCCAGCGTGAAATCCCGTTATCCTGTGTCTGTTAAGGGATCAGACCAGGATCGGCTGTGTCAGCAGCGCTGGGATTAAGCCAAGGACACACGTCCTGCCCGGCTGCTCTGAATGCGTGAGTGAGTCCTCGGTGCGTGGAGGAAGCTCTCGCTGGTTGCAGGTAAGGCTGGGGGTGATCCCATGCATTTTATGTGTATCATGTCTGGGAAGTGGGGGGGCATGAAAAGTGATGCCCTGCACAATATAGTGTTCCCTTACTGCAGATAGGAATTCAGTGAATTAGTCGATGACATCCGTCCTAGAGCCCTCCCTTCTATCTATTCTACATAAAGGGTGGCAGCACGTTTCCTGCACTGTACAGGGCGGAAGCATGTTAGTGTAATGTACGGGGCGGAAGCATGTTAGTGTAATGTACGGGGCGGAAGCATGTTAGTGTAATGTACGGGGCGGAAGCATGTTAGTGTAATGTACGGGGCATCACGTTAGTGTAATGTATGGGGCAGCACGTTAGTGTAATGTACGGGGCAGCACGTTAATGTAATGTACGGGGCATCACGTTAGTGTAATGTACGGGGCAGCATGTTAGTGTAATGTACGGGGGCAGCACGTTAGTGTAATGTACAGGGCAGCATGTTAGTGTAATGTACGGGGCATCACGTTAGTGTAATGTACGGGGCATCACGTTAGTGTAATGTACGGGGCAGCATGTTAGTGTAATGTACGGGCAGCATGTTCGTGTAATGTACGGGGGGCAGCACGTTAGTGTAATGTACGGGGGGCATCACGTTAGTGTAATGTACGGGGGGCATCACGTTAGTGTAATGTACTGGGCGTCACGTTAGTGTAATGTACGGGGCGTCACGTTAGTGTAATGTATGGGGGGCAGCACGTTAGTGTAATGTACGGGGGGCAGCACGTTAGTGTAATGTACGGGGGACAGCACGTTAGTGTAATGTACGGGGCATCACGTTAGTGTAATGTACGGGGCATCACGTTAGTGTAATGTACGGGGCGGCATCACGTTAGTGTAATGTACGGGGCAGCACGTTAGTGTAATGTACGGGGGGCAGCACGTTACTGTAATGTACGGGGCAGCACGTTAGTGTAATGTACGGGCGGCAGCACGTTAGTGTAATGTACGGGCGGCAGCACGTTAGTGTAATGTACGGGCGGCAGCACGTTAGTGTAACATACGGGGCAGCACAGTAGTGTAATGTACGGGGCAGCACGTTAGTGTAATGTACGGGGGGCATCACGTTAGTGTAATGTACGGGGCAGCACGTTAGTGTAATGTACGGGCGGCAGCACGTTAGTGTAATGTACGGGGCAGCACGTTAGTGTAATGTACGGGCGGCAGCACGTTAGTGTAATGTACGGGCGGCAGCACGTTAGTGTAATGTACGGGCGGCAGCACGTTAGTGTAACGTACGGGGCAGCACAGTAGTGTAATGTACGGGGCAGCACGTTAGTGTAATGTACGGGGGGCATCACGTTAGTGTAATGTACGGGCGGCAGCACGTTAGTGTAATGTACGGGGCAGCACGTTAGTGTAATGTACGGGGCAGCACGTTAGTGTAATGTACGGGCGGCAGCACGTTAGTGTAATGTACGGGGCAGCACGTTAGTGTAATGTACGGGGGGGCAGCACGTTAGTGTAATGTACGGGGCGGCAGCACGTTAGTGTAATGTACGGGGGGCAGCACGTTAGTGTAATGTACGGGGCATCACGTTAAGTGTAATGTACGGGGCAGCACAGTAGTGTAATGTACGGGGGGCAGCACGTTAAGTGTAATGTACGGGGGGCAGCACGTTAGTGTAATGTACGGGGTGGCAGCACGTTAGTGTAATGTACGGGGCGGCAGCACGTTAGTGTAATGTACGGGGTATCACGTTAGTGTACTGTACGGGGGGGCATCACGTTAGTGTAATGTACGGGGCGGCGGCGCTTTTCGTGTAAAGTACAAGGTAGCAGCACGTTTCGTGTAATGTATGGGGCAGCAGCACGTTAGTGTAATGTACAAGTCGGTTGCGCTTTTCGTGTAAAGTACAGGGGGGCAGCACATTTCCTGCACCGTACAGGGGGCAGCACGTTTCATGTAATGTATGAGGCAGCGGCATTTTCTGCCCATTAAACTCCATTGCTCCCTTAAACATTATGGCCGGCTGGCAATGGATACCCATGCCAGCTAAACAGGGGGTGACCAGACCCTGTGCTATGGCTGGGTTTAGGGTGCCACCCCCCCCTACCCGACCCACCAGCAGGATGGGCACTTTGCATGCTGGGTAGCATGATGGCGGGAATCCTGTTTTAGGCAGGACGGGTGCCTGTGACACGGGAATATGTCATAGATGCTCCGCTGTGCTAGGACGAGTCACTTAATGTCTCTCATGTTCTCCAGGACTCAACATGTTTGCCTGGATTGAAAAAGTGATCCCCCAACCCCCCGAAACACCGACACGGACGCCAGCAGACCCTCAGCAAGGGGGGCCGCAGCTTGGGGCGTGTGAAGAGGTGAGCGTATGCTCTGGACAGGAGAGAGTTAAGCAGTGCAATTGTAAATGTATTGACATCTGTAAGCTACTACAGCAAAGGCCCCTGAGGGCCACAACTGAGGGCCCCTGTACATCTGTAGCTCAGTGTCATGTAAAAATCTATACACCCCCCCCCCATTGCAGAACATTAACCCGTTGGTGACACAGCCGCACTTTTCTTCTTTAGTATTGAAGGTCCTGAGCGGTTTTATGTATGTGTTGACGTGTGATTTCCATCTTTCCCATTTGCTGCGCCCACACATATTATATACCCCCTTTTTGCTTTAATGTGAAATGTACATATATACTAATTTATTAGGAAAAGTACAATAATAATGGGCAAATGAAGGAAAGTGAAAAGCAATGTGGTGCAGTGCAGTCAGCGCGTCTGTCACCGGTATTGAAGGAATACCTTGTGCCTCTGCGGGATCCAGCAGACGAGGAGATCACAGGCAGCCACCATCAGACCAAGACTGAAGGGAGATCCGGTGCTCCTAGATAATATCACCGGCTGCTGCCCATCTATCTGGTGTCTGATCATGCGACACCTAAGAATGTGAGTAGTGAGTGATCTCTCCTTTTGTCCTTTTCCATTCAATGAATTTATTACACTATGGGGGTTGTTCAGAGAGAGGTGAAAACCAGGAGAATGGCAGGAGAAGAGAACAATCTAGACCAAATAGACGATTTGTAAAGTGAGATAAATGGGAGAATTTTTCTGGTTTGACTATTTGGACTAGCATTTTCACTTCTCCAGTCATTCTCCTGAGTTTCATCTTTCTTTGAATAGTCCTGTATATGTGCATTTATTCACTTTGAGGGAAACAGAGGAAAGCCCATTAAGAACGGACACCCACAGAGAGACGGATTCCTTCAATACCGGCGCTGACTCCACCACATCACAATGACTTTATTTATTTATTTGCAAAGTATTTCTCCAGGAAGGACACATTGAGATTCTCTCGTTTTCAAGTATGTCCTGGATTCCACAACATTGACATTTTACAGAAATACAAAGTAATAAATGCAAGATATTAAAAACAAACACAAATATACAGATTAACAGAAAATAAATATATAGGAAATATAGTCACTGTGTTACATGTTTACAGGCGCATTCTGTAAATTTTTGTTCAGTCTTTGCAGAAGAAAAGGAAGGAAAGGGACCTCAGTTAGGAGAGAACACTAAAGAGACATTTACATATCAGTTTACAGAGGAGGAGGTTCTAAAGCAGCTGTCTAAGGTAAAGACAAATAAGTCAATGGGACCTGATGGGATCCACCCTAAATTATTAAAAGAGCTCAGTGATGTAATAGCAAAACCATTAACAGATTTATTTAACCAATCCTTGCTAACGGGAGTCGTCCCAGAAGACTGGAAATTAGCAAATGTTGTGCCCATTTACAAGAAGGGTAGTAGGGAGGAATCTGAGAACTATAGGCCAGTTAGTCTTACGTCAGTAGTGGGGAAATTAATGGAAACCATGTTAAAGGAAAGGATTGTTGAACATCTAAAAACACATAGATTACAGGATCAGAAACAACATGGGTTTACCTCAGGGAGATCATGCCAAACTAATCTTATTGATTTTTTTGATTGGGTAACAAAAATAATAGACACAGGTGGTGCAGTAGACATTGCTTATTTAGATTTCAGTAAGGCTTTTGATACTGTTCCGCATAGAAGGCTTATCAATAAATTGCAATCTTTAAGCTTGGATTCCAATATTGTTGAATGGATTAGGCAGTGGCTGAGTGACAGGCAACAGAGGGTTGTGGTAAATGGAGTATATTCGGCACAAGGTCTTGTTACCAGTGGGGTACCTCAGGGGTCAGTACTTGGACCCATTCTCTTTAATATTTTTATTAGTGATATTGCAGAAGGTATTAATGGAAAAGTATGTCTTTTTGCTGATGACACAAAGATTTGCAACAGGGTTGACGTTCCTGGAGGGATCAGCCAAATGACAAATGATTTAGGTAAACTAAAAAAATAGTCGGAGTTGTGGCAATTGAGTTTTAATGTGGATAAGTGCAAGATAATGCACCTGGGACGTAAAAACCCAAGGGCTGAATATAGAATATTTGATACAGTCCTAACCTCAACATCTGAGGGTTGGGATTTAGGGGTCATTATTTCAGAGGATCTAAGGGTAAGTAGTCAATGTAATAGAGCAGCAGGAAATGCTAGCAGAATGCTTGGTTGTGTAGGGAGAGGTATTAGCAGTAGGAAAAGGGAAGTGCTCATGCCACTGTACAGAGCACTGGTGAGACCTCACTTGGAGTACTGTGTGCAGTACTGGAGACCGTATCTCCAGAAGGATATAGACATCTTAGAGAGAGTTCAGAGAAGGGCTACTAAAATGGTGTACGGCTTGAAGGAGAAAAGTTACCAGGAAAGGCTTAATGATCTTAACATGTACAGCTTGGAAAAAAGACGAGACAGAGGAGATATGATAGAAACATTTAAATACGTAAAGGGAATCCACAAGGTAGAGGAAGGGAGTATATTTAAAAGGAAACAAAGTAGCAAAACAAGAGGACATAGTCTTAGATTAGAGGGGCAAAGGTTTAAAAGTAACATCAGGAAGCATTATTTTACTGAGAGGGTGGTGGATACATGGAACAGTCTTCCAGTAGAAGTGGTAGAGGCCAAAACAGTAATTGAATTTAAGCAGGCATGGGATAGGCATAAGGCTATCCTAAACAAAAGATAAATCCAGGTTAAGTATCCATGTAATTGGGCGACTAGATGGGCCGAAAGGTTCTTATCTGCCGACATTTTTCTATGTTCTATGTTTCTATTCTGTATATAGTCACTATGTTACAGGTTTACAGGCGCATTCTGTATACAGTCACTATGTTACAGGTTTACAGGCGCATTCTGTATACAGTCACCATGTTACATGTTTACAGGCGCATTCTGTATATAGTCACTGTTACATGTTTACAGGTGCATTCTGTATACAGTCACTGTGTTACTGTCACGTTCAGCCACAATGGCGGTACCTGGCATGCGCCAAGTAGGGCCCAGGTAAGAGGAAAAGCCGCTATACGCAGAGATGGTGACACAACAATCAGGATAAGGAAATAAACCACAGAAGACACTGGGGACCTCTGCACGGCTAATACCGAAGGAGCCCTATACTGATAGATCGGTCCTTAGAGTGGCCGAATCTGCACTAATGGAAAAAGGATACCTTGTAGCCGTGCAGAGTCCTGGGAAAAACACAGACACCTAAAGGAGATATACTCAATAACTTGCAGGGAAGAACTTCAATAAACTAAAGCCGTGGTCTACAGGGATACACAACATATAATACGATAAGTACAGAACCGCTAGGGATGTCCAGAAGAGTGGTCAATGAATAAGCCAGGGGTCAAAACCAAAACGTATACCTTGAGCCAAAGCGGGGATATAGCGCCAGAGGGTCAATACCAGGAAGTCAATCAGAAACCTAGAACTCAGACAAGGGGGAAACACTGAGAAAGCACTAGGATAGAATAACAGGGAGCTCTCAGGAACAAATCTGTAGCTGAAGTGAACCAGGATGCAAGAGCATGGTGATATGGGCCCATGGCTTTAAATAGGGGAGTAATCAGCCCATATCACCAGCAGAAGCTCAACGAGCAATAAACTTAACCCCTGAGCTGCTTGTCAGGGAAAGCAGCACAGGGAAACACAGACATAAGGAATACAGAGGGCAGGGAGACAGGGTTGGAACGTGGGAACATGACAGTTACATGTTTACAGGTGCATTCTGTATATAGTCACTGTTACATGTTTACAGGCGCATTCTGTACATAGTCATTGTGTTACATGTTTACAGGTGTATTCTGTATATAGGTCACTATGTTAAATGTTTACAGGCACATTCTGTATATAGTCACTGTTACATGTTTAAAGGCGCATTCTGTATATAGTCACTGTGTTACATGTTTACAGTCGCATTCTGTATATAGTCACTGTGTTACATGTTTACAGGTGCATTCTGTATATAGTCACTGTGTTACATGTTTACAGGCGCATTCTGTACATAGTCATTGTGTTACATGTTTACAGGTGCATTCTGTATATAGGTCACTATGTTACATGTTTACAGGCGCATTCTGTATATAGTCACTGTGTTACATGTTTACAGGTGCATTCTGTATCCAGGTATGTTAAAAGGGAGCGCTTAAGGGACTTTAGACTGGGGGAAGATTTAATGGTGTCTGGGAGGTTATTCCATATTTGCGGTGCTCTGTAGGAAAATGAGGATCGAGCCACTGTCTTTTTGTATTGTGGTATTGCAAGTAAGGTGCTGGTCCTGGATCGGAGGTTATAGGAGGAGGGAACTGCTGGGGGAAGCAGCCTATTCAGGTAGGGTGGTAGCTTCCCAGAAAAGCAATTAAACACCAGGTTGGAAAGGTGAAGGATGCGTCTGGATTCTAGTGACGGCCAGTTTAGTTCTTTTAACATGTCACAATGGTGGGTCATGTAGTTACATTGTAGCACAAAGCGACAGAATGAGTTATACAATGTAGTAAGTTTCTGAAGATGTGTTTGCGGGGCGACTGCATACACTACATCTCCGTAATCAACAGCCGACATAAGATTTGTTTCTGTACAGGGCACCTAGTTTGGGGTAAAGTTTAGATGAGAGTTTTTCGATGTGGGGCCAAAGGATAGATTTGGGTCTAACCACATACCTAGATATTTGAGAGAAGTGACTGTAGTCAGCGTGCCATTTGATTTTGATCTGACACATAGATGGGGAGTTTGTAATTTATGTAGTTTAGGTTTTGTTACAAAGAGCATTGTTACAGTTGTGTCAGTATTTAGTTATAGTTTGTTGTGTTTGATCCACTTTTCTACCTCTGTGAATTGTTCTTGCAGCACGGCCTCCAGTTGTGGGAGATTTGGTTTGCTGGTATAGGTTACAGTGTTGTCTGCGTACATGTGTACAGTTGAGGCTGAGCAGATTTTTGGCCAGATCATTAATGAATATTGTGAATAGCATTTCTGACCTGTCGTGGTCTCGGATATACCAGTGGGAGAGCGCAGCAGCTGGACTTACCAAGACACTAAGTACAATTGACTTTATGTGACATTTGAGATTCTTTTCCACCGGAGTCTCTGCACTAACTGACGTATTATTTTGTTCTATCTGCACACCTTTGAAGAAAACTCTTGACCATTAGGTGGCGCCAACAGTACAGCCGTTTCCTTACAAATCAAGGAAAGTGTTGTTTTTTTTATCTCTAACACAGTGTATCATTGTGATCTTTGCCGCCGCACACCCCGTGAGGCCAATCGGAATGTTACACAGCACACTGATCACTGTGGTTGGCTGTCACAGAGATCACATATGCCGAGGTGCTCTGCACAAGCATTAACCCTCTGGTTTCCACCCGGTGATGCACAGCATTGTTTTTATCCATGTGATGGAATTATTCATTTGTGGATCCTTTACTGTCAGATCTCCATGATTGAATCACTCCATCCTGCAGCAGGAAGGGCTGGAACATGTGTATTGTAATCAGTAAGTATTGCCAGATCAGCCTTGATGAACATTTTATACATGTACGGCATGAGACCGTTTTCCCCTGCACCATGCACAACTCCTTACTGGCTGCAGGTCGCACTTATTGGGGAATTGTGGATTGTAGGATTTTTACGTTATGTCTGTGATTTTCTTTCTCTGGTTACCGCTGTGACCCCAGCGACTCTGACATGGGTATGGAGTGAGGTTACATGTTTAGTGGGTCAGCATGTTTGCGGCAGTGTGTTGTTGTGTACGTTAGTACAGGGCTCAAAATTTCAAATCCTCAGCTGCTAGCCAGGCCTTAACAGTTACTCGCCACCAGTTGACCTACCAGCCACCTAACTCCTACTCTGCCCCTAAAGACACCCTCTTAAATTATCGTATGAAATTACACCGTTGAATGCTTTATTCAGAATAAAGTTACAAAAATAAACATTAATACCCAGACATCAGACCCCAGATACATGTATACCCAGACATCAGACCCCAGATACATGTATACCCAGACATCAGACCCAAGATACATGTATACCCAGACATCAGACCCAAGACACATGTATACCCAGACATCAGACCCAAGATACATGTATATCCAGACATCAGACCCAAGATACATGTATACCCAGACATCAGACCCAAGATACATGTATACCCAGACATCAGACCCAAGATACATGTATACCCAGACATCAGACCCAAGATACATGTATACCCAGACATCAGACCCAAGATACATGTATACCCAGACATCAGACCCCAGATACATGTATACCCAGACATCAGACCCAAGATACATGTATACCCAGACATCAGACCCAAGATACATGTATACCCAGACATCAGACCCAAGATACATGTATACCCAGACATCAGACCCAAGATACATGTATACCCAGACATCAGACCCAAGATACATGTATACCCAGACATCAGACCCAAGATACATGTATACCCATATGCAGCGTAAGCAACACAAAATAATTTATCGTGCTGCCTGCGTGTGCATTTCCACTTGCCAAATGCGAACAGGCGAGTGGAGATTTTGAGTCCCACGTTCGTGTATCGTCATGTGAGCACAATAAAATGGGGGAAGGGCTCCTTAATGGCTCCCGATTTCAACCTCTCTTCCCTGGAAAAGTATCGGCCGTGCCGCTTTCTGAAATGATTGGACCAGTGACAATAAAAAATGTGTTCAGGAGATCCCAGTGGTAAAGCAGGTCTTCCTCGGTCGATGTGGTGTGCGGCCATATTTGCTTTCATTGTCCCTGATAGCAGCTATTGCTACAATCCGCTGCAAAGATACATCTGGAATAATTAAAGATTAATTATGTAAAGATTCCATATTTAATGTGTATATAACGGGGTCTCACAAAGCCCTGAGTGTCTGCTACATAAACCGGGGTATCATGTAAATATGGGATGAAAACATAATTTTGCCTCTGTATAAATCAATGGTCAGGCCGCACCTTGAATATGCCGTGCGATTTTGGGCACCGGTCTTAAAAAAAGATATTATAGCGTTAGAAAAAGTGCAGAGACGGGCAACTAAATTAATAAGGGGAATGGAAGGGTTAAGTTATGAGGAAAGACTAACAAGCCTAAACCTGTTTAGTTTAGAGAAAAGGCGCCTTAGAGGGGATCTGATAACCTTATATAAATATATACGGGGCCATTATCAACCATTGTCTGATAACCTATTCATTAACAGGACTATACATAGGACACGAGGTCATCCATTTAGACTGGAAGAAAGAAAATTTAGCTTAAAGCATAGGAAGGGTTATTTTACGGTGAGAACAATAAAGCTGTGGAATTCTCTGCCTGTTGAGGTGGTTGGGTCAGAGTCTGTACAGACTTTTAAAAAACGACTGGATGACTTCCTGCAGACACAGAATATTAAGGGTTATAATATTTAATATGTGGGTAAAAGCTTCTTGATCCAAGGAGAAATCTGACGCCATTCTGGGGGCAAGAAGGAATGTTTCCCCAGTATGTTGCATATTGGCAGCATTTCAGACTGGGTTTTTTGCCTTCTTTTGGATCAACAGCAGTAGGTTATGTGGGAGAGGCTGAACCCGATGGACGCATGTCTTTTTTCAGCCTATATAACTATGTAACTATGTAACTATGTGGGGATACCTCCACAGGGGGCAGGAGGAGAACTGACGGCATGGAAAGCCCTGGGTCATTAAGGGGTTTAACTTTTGCCATGTGACGTATGAGTGTTCATATAATCTGATCCGTGTCAAAACTCCCGCTGCGATCAGGCTTGGCCTGGGATCCGCTCACTGATTGGCCACGGCTGGGTTTTTGGGATGGATGTGGTTTGATTAAAAGCTAATTCCTCTGGGCTTTTTGTCTTTTTCTCAGAATGTGACATGTGTGAAGCAGGAGGTCAGCGACAAACCACGTAAGAACAGCCCGTAATAACGTGAGCGTGATGTGAGAGTGTCGGGATGGCGTGAGAAGACCCAGTATTTACTCACAATTAATTAAGGGGGGTGGTATTACTTGAAGTTCAAATAATTCCATTTGCTCAGAGGGGGTGAGCGTTTCTCTGCAATCTTGTGGGTCAGTAGTGGAAAACGACCCCCCCCCCCTCAGCAGTTTGCATGGCGGGTGGACTTGGTGATGTGGTTGTTCGTGGTTCAGACCAGTCTAAAGGTTTGTGTGGTATGGGGGGGGGGGCTCAGTGCTCTGATGGGGTGGGGGATATTAGTGTTGCTTGGGTGGGGAGGGTCTTGTTGGCGATGTACATTGTTATGGTGGTGTGTGGGTGTTGGGTCCAGCGGGGGAGCTGTGTGCTGTGGTGGTGTGTGGGTGTGTGTTTGGTCTGGTGGGGGAGATTGGTGTTGTGTGGGTGTGTTGGGTCTGGCGGCGGAGCTTTTTGCTGTGGTGGTGTGTGGGTGTTGGGTCTGGCGGGGAGCTCTGTGCTGTGGTGGTGTGTGTTGGGTCTTGCAGGGGAGATTTTTGCTGTGGTGGTGTGTGGGTGTTGGGTCCGGCGGGGGAGCTCTGTGCTGTGGTGGTGTGTGGGTGTGTGTTGGGTCTTGCGGGGGAGCTTTTTGCTGTGGTGGTGTGTGGGTGTTGGGTCTGGCGGGGAGCTCTGTGCTGTGGTGGTGTGTGTTGGGTCTTGCAGGGGAGATTTTTGCTGTGTGGGTGTTGGGTCCGGCGGGGGAGCTCTGTGCTGTGGTGGTGTGTGGGTGTGTGTTGGGTTTGGCGGGGGAGCTTTTTGCTGTGGTGGTGTGTGGGTGTGTGTTGGGTCTGGCGGGGGAGCTTTTTGCTGTAGTGGTGTGTGTTGGGTCTTGCAGGGGAGGTTTTTGCTGTGGTGGTGTGTGGGTGTTGGGTCCGGCGGGGGAGCTCTGTGCTGTGGTGGTGTGTGGGTGTGTGTTGGGTCTGGCGGGGGAGCTTTTTGGTGTGGTGGTGTGTGGGTGTTGGGTCCGACAGGGGAGCTCTGTGCTGTGGTGGTGTGTGGGTGTTGGGTCTGGCGGGGGAGCTCTGTGCTGTGGTGGTGTGTGTTGGGTCTGGCGGGGGAGCTCTGTGCTGTGGTGGTGCGTGGGTGTTGGGTCCGGCGGGGGAGCTTTTTGCTGTGGTGGTATATGGGTGTTGGGTCCGGCGGGGGAGCTCTGTGCTGTGGTGGTGTGTGTTGGGTCCGGCGGGGAAGCTCTGTGCTGTGGTGGTGTGTGGGTGTTGGGTCCGGCGGGGGAGCTTTGTGCTGTGGTGGGGGATCTCCGCATTATGGTGGTTGGGCTGTGATACTGTGAGTTGCTGAATTTACCTTTTTGTTTTTGCAGCTGAAGTGAAGCCCCCAGAGCCTCTGCCAGAACCTGAGAAAAGGTATGTGAAGCGGAGTGTCTACCAAGCAACTGCTCCGAAAGATACAAATAACAAGAAATCAAGGCACGGACGGTGCATAGAAATCATAAAACCAGGCATCATTCATTCCGGTTAACCCTTGCAGTGCCACAGACGTGATTGTGTCGTCCTCAATTTAAAATCCGTGGTGTGAAGGTCGCTCCACGGTCTCGCCGCTTAGTCCTACAGTTCAGCAACTATTTGGGGCTTCTCCCACAGCTAGCTGACATCTGGTTGTCAAGCCTCGGTCAGGCCTCGGTGTGGGTCTGTCCCCCCCCCCCCCAGCTGGAGTCATTGCACATGAAGTCGATGATGTCAGAAATGAGGATTCTCTGACAGGGAGATCTCATTACAGGAGATGAAGGGTGCAAAGGATCCCTTTATCTCATCACCATCGGCATCATCATTTATATAGCACCAACAGTTTATGCAGCGCTTTACAATAACCAAAGGGAGTGAGATACATATAAACGGACATAGGATGGAAACGAGGTGTAGAGGGCCCTGCGCATAGGAGCTTACAATCTCCAGCTCTGTGCATGCTACACGTTCTGGCGTTTCCAATGAGATGATACAGGACAATGTGTTTGGATAAATAAAACGTTCCCCCATTATTCGCTTCTCATTTATAAAGTACTTTGCTGGCTGCCCTGAGATTGTGGCACCGGCGGCCCTCATGCCGTGGCAGCGATCCCCTGGCCTGGCTGGGGATATACTGGTCTCCATGGGACGGTATATACGGCTCATTTATTTTGCTGATGTTGTAACGATGTCCTGCATACCACGGCTGTCCTATGCCCAGAGCAGCGATTAAACTCTGTGCGCAGGAATGCCAGCAGAATAAGCTCACGGCTGTAATGTCTGGGGCTACGTCGTGCCTCAGGTGGGGGATGTAGTGTCCATGTCTGGGATTGTGTAGTGGTCTCTGTCTCTCACCTACAGTCAATAAAAAAATAAAATGCCTTCCTTGCAACGTGTTTCCTCTTTATTTATTTTTGCAGTGCGGGGGGAGTCCTGAGCTGGCTGGCTCAAGGTTTGGGGAAAGTTGTCCCTCAGCCTGTTGAGAGTCCGGTACTGACCCGATCAAGCAAGGAGCAGCCTGAGCCGGTAGTGGAGCAGGTAAGGCATCTGACGCTGGGTTAGTTTACTGACACGGCAATCAAGGAACGAGGCATTCTCTGTATCCGCTACAGTAAATCTCCTCCACATTCTCTGCTGTTCCTGGCTCTGGGGCAGTGTGGCATGATGGGAGTGTGAGGGCTCTGGACAACGGGTGCCTTGCTGCAATGCTGGTGGGTTGTGCATGTGCGACATCTCCGTACTCCAACTGGGCTACATCTGTTAATGCTGCTCCCTTGCCGGACCCCCATTCTCCCTCCCACAGCTTTATGTGCCTTTCTCCAGACCTGAGCAGAAGCTTAAGGACAGGTACATGCAAAGAGTGGTGATAGCATCCCCAGAAATGAGGCGGCACGCAGATCTGGAGGTTAGAGTCAGTCTGGGACTGAGCCTTTAATGAGATAATTATATACAGTGCCAGGAGGGGCCTAGTGGCCAATGGAAACTGATACCTTGGCGCCTTTCTGCGATTCTTCAGAAATTCCTCCGCTGGCGTCTTGGTCTTTGGGACATAAGTAGACTAGAGACAGATAATGGAATTAACTCTGGTCACCGAGACGCATTGTGCAACATACCAACAAAACCGATCAGATTGTGCAGATAAACAGGGGATACAGATAATGGGACAATGTTTGCCAAAGAAGACAGACAACTGAAGAACACTCAAACCTTTAACAGATGTAAACTTATTCTAGATAGGAGGAATTGGCAAAGGCTACAGTGAGCCACACAGTAACCCCATTAGCATATAGTAACATATGACACAAACACCCTGCTCCTAGAATTGTAGGCACAGGGTGACTTCATAGGAGAGGGCAGGGAAACAAGCCCTAGAGCATTCAGTGCAAAGGTTATATCTGGTAGGTTTGTCCATAGGACAACGCATAAATGCGTCCACCCATCACGCCGCATGGGACTGAGGAATCCACGCAGAAAGGCTAAGAAGGGAGAAATCTTTTGGAATGAATAGGGATTACCCATGGGATCATAGATGGTCTCCCCCTCTGTAACAGGGGGATATCCTTGACCTGTAGCAGGTCCTGGTCTGAATCAGATGCATGAATCATGAGCGGTTCGCCCCCTAAATCCTCCACCCAACTTGGGTCCCCTAGTCCTGAGTCGGTACTCCTGGGGAGCAGACTTGGGTCTTTTAGCATGGACCGCTTTTACAGCCCCGCGGTCAGGGACCCTTTTGCGAGAACACTGCTCGTCGGTCAAATCAGGCATTGATGTGGTGATGCCAACCCCATCTGTTAGCACCAGTGGGATCATGATGGAGACCTATGGGGTCAGTATCGGTAAAGGTCTGTTCGTGGCCTGGGGATGGGAAGAGGCCAAATCATGGGCCAGGGGAGGCTCAAAAGGCCTTGTCACGAACAAGAGTAGGTCCAGCCAGGGAAGCCTGGGGTAGGGCCTGTATAGTGACCACAGCAGCCGTCATTGTATTTTGGAAGGAAGGGTTTAAATCCACCACCGCTGATGAGACAGTGGATGAAATGGAGGAGTGGAGTGAGGCCTCTAAGGGGACGAATTTTGCTGCAGAATTGGAGCACTTCTTACTCCAGGTTTTAATGTTTGTAAGTGCCTGAGTGAGTCATTTCTGGGAATTTCCCAGTTTGTATTTCCCTGCCCCATCTCCAGTGATTGCTTTATCTGTCGCTTGTCTTGAAGCGGGATTGTCCCTGTAAAATGTATAACGGAGTGCTGCTTTGCAATACACAGATGTTCCTGGGTTTACTTTATCCTGAGACCTGTCTCGTGTTTGGGATATTGTGCTGTAAATCTTGCTCCTCTGGGTGTGCTTCTCTGGGTGTGGGTGTGCTCCTGTGGGTGTGCTCCTCTGGGCGTGCTCCTCTGGGTGTGGGTGTGCTCCTCTGGGTGTGGGTGTGCTCCTCTGGGCATGCTCCTCTGGGTGTGGGTGTGCTCCTCTGGGCGTGCTCCTCTGGGTGTGGGCGTGCTCCTCTGGGTGTGGGCGTGCTCCTCTGGGTGTGGGTGTGCTCCTCTGGGTGTGGGTGCGCCCCTCTGGGTGTGGGTGTGCTCCTGTGGGCGTGCTCCTCTGGGTGTGGGTGTGCTCCTCTGGGTGTGGGTGCGCCCCTCTGGGTGTGGGTGTGCTCCTGTGGGCGTGCTCCTCTGGGTGTGGGTGTGCTCCTCTGGGCGTGTTTCCTCTGGGGGTGCTCCTCTGGGTGTGGGCGTGCTCCTCTGGGTGTGGGCGTGCTCCTCTGGGTGTGGGTGTGCTCCTCTGGGCGTGTTTCCTCTGGGGGTGCTCCTCTGGGTGTGGGCGTGCTCCTCTGGGTGTGGGTGTGCTCCTCTGGGTGTGGGTGCGCCCCTCTGGGTGTGCTCATGGAGCGAGGAAAGAACTGTTTTGCCAGTTGGGATATCCGGGTCCGTCACAGCGTGTTTTACGTTTTGTATTCTGCACATCCCCATCTGTGTTTTTCCAATTGTAAACTTTGAATAAAGTCATTCCCAGTTTTGTTTTCACCCTGCAAGGAGCTCTGGCTATTGACTGGGTGGGTTTGGACCCGAATCAGTTCTTTTGAGATACTGAGGGTGGGGCTTTCTGCACATGGGAGCGGGACCCCACCCCACGTTACATCTGGTAACTCCTTTGTTCAGTAGCCACTACTGGGGAGATCTAGTGTCTTGTAGAAACTATGATGTCTGCTCCATGTAAAGTTATTCCTGCTTTCCCCAACCCTCTGTTTTGGCTAATGGTTTGGGGATAATAAAAAGCGTTATCGCGCTCTACAAACTCGCTGAAGGGCCGTGGAGCTGATTGTAATGGAGCTATTCTGCTGAAGTGCTAGGGATTCCGTTACAATGCAATTCCCAGTGGGTCGGTGCAGTTCTGGTGGGTCGGTGCACTCTCTGGGTCGGTGCAGTTCTGGTGGGTCGGTGCACGCTCTGGGTCGGTGCAGTTCTGGTGGTTCGGGTGCACGCTCTGGGTCGGTGCAGTTCTGGTGGTTCGGGTACACGCTCTGGGTCGGTGCAGTTCTGGTGGTTCGGGTGCTCACTCTGGGTCGGTGCAGTTCTGGTAGGTCGGGTGCACGCTCTGGGTCGGTGCAGTTCTGGTGGGTCGGGTGCACGCTCTGGGTCGGTGCAGTTCTGGTGGTTCGGGTGCATGCTCTGGGTCGGTGCAGTTCTGGTGGGTCGGGTGCACGCTCTGGGTCGGTGCAGTTCTGGTGGGTCGGGTGCACGCTCTGGGTCGGTGCAGTTCTGGTGGGTCGGGTGCACGCTCTGGGTCGGTGCAGTTCTGGTGGGTCGGGTGCACGCTCTGGGCCGGTGCAGTTCTGGTGGGTTGGGTGCTCACTCTGGGTTGGGTGGACGCTCTGGGTCAGTGCAGTTCCGGTGGGTCAGGTGCTCACTCTGGGTCGGGTGCATGCTCTGGGTCAGTGCAGTTCCGGTGGGTCGGGTGCACGCTCTGGGTCGGTGCAGTTCTGGTGGGTCGGGTGCTCGCTCTGGGTCGGGTGCACACTCTGGGTCAGTGCAGTTCCGGTGGGTCGGGTGCACGCTCTGGGTCGGTGCAGTTCTGGTGGGTCGGGTGCTCGCTCTGGGTCGGGTGCACGCTCTGGGTCAGTGCAGTTCCGGTGGGTCGGGTGCACGCTCTGGATCGGTGCAGTTCCGGTGGGTCGGGTGCACGCTCTGGATCGGTGCAGTTCTGGTGGGTTGGGTGCTCACTCTGGGTTGGGTGGACGCTCTGGGTCAGTGCAGTTCCGGTGGGTCAGGTGCTCACTCTGGGTCGGGTGCACGCTCTGGGTCAGTGCAGTTCCGGTGGGTCAGGTGCTCACTCTGGGTCGGGGCACGCTCTGGTCGTGGTCAGTCAGTTTCCGGTGGGTCGGGTGCACGCTCTGGGTCAGTGCAGTTCCGGTGGGTCGGGTGCACGCTCTGGGTCGGTGCAGTTTTGGCGGGTCAGGTGCACAGTCTGGATCGGTGCAGTTCTGGTGGGTTGGGTGCACGCTCTGGGTCAGTGCAGTTCCGGTGGGTCGGGTGCACGCTCTGGGTCGGTGCAGTTCCGGTGGGTCGGGTGCACGCTCTGGGTCAGTGCAGTTCCGGTGGGTCGGGTGCACGCTCTGGGTCGGTGCAGTTTTGGCGGGTCAGGTGCACAGTCTGGATCGGTGCAGTTCTGGTGGGTCGGGTGCACGCTCTGGGTCAGTGCAGTTCCGGTGGGTCGGGTGCACGCTCTGGGTCAGTGCAGTTCCGGTGGGTCGGGGTCGGTGCACGCTCTCGGTGCAGTTTTGCGGGTCAGGTGCACAGTCTGGATCGGTGCAGTTCTGGTGGGTTGGGTGCACGCTCTGGGTCAGTGCAGTTCTGGTGGGTCGGTGCAGTTCCGGTGGGTCGGGTGCATGCTCTGGGTCGGTGCAGTTTTGGCGGGTCAGGTGCACAGTCTGGATCGGTGCAGTTCTGGTGGGTCGGATGCACACTCTGGGTCTCTGTGGTTTCGGGTTGGTTGGGGTGCACACACTGGGTGGTGCGGTTCTGGTGGTGCATGTAGGTGTGTAGCTCCGATGTTATTTATGATTTTTCCGTCTTTTCCAGAAAGTGATTACAGTAAGTGAACCAGGTAAGCCACTGCGCGAGCTGGAGATCACTGCACCCTGTGCAGAGTTATATGCTGCGAGCCTCGCCATGTGTACTGCGCTACTCTAATGCCACGTGATCTTTTCTCTTTTAGTGGAGAAGCAGACAGAGAATGGACCCACAGACCACGTGGAGAGGTAAATGCCCCCCACATCCAGCCCTCCGGATGAAGGCAGTTGATGACTGTCCATGTACATTCCACACATCCTCTTCTTCTAGAAAGGTTGGGGGTAGAACAGACCCTCATGTTACTCTCGTGGCTCCCTGCTTAATGCTTTTTGTGTACTGTAAAAAAAAAAAAAAAAACACAATATATGCAGTCTGTAACCGATCTCTGTACCCCGACCGGGTCACCTCTGTCAATGCCGCTTCCTTGCCAGACCCCCCCCCCCACATGTTCTCCCCAGGCAGACTCTGTGCCTTCCTCCAGTCCTCAGATGAAGCTTAAGGACCGGGACACACATAGAGCCTGCCAGCACCCCCAGAAATAAGACGAGGCTGTAGATCTGAGGTCTTTCAGGGTCAGAATGGAACTGGTTTAATCAGGGACACACGCACCTATTTATACGATCAAACATGGGTCATTTATATATACAAAACCTCCCCTAGAAAATGTAGTGAGACATAATTAGATTATCAGGGTTATTGAGAGAGAGGTGAAAACCAGGAGAATGACTGGAGAAGTGAAGATTCTAGGTCAAAATAACCTAACCAGAAAAATTCTCCTATTTATCTCACTCTCCAAATCGGCTATTTGGTCTAGATTGTTCATTCTCCTGCCAATTTTCCTGGTTTTCACCTCTCTCTGAATAACTCTGTAAAACAGATAATGGGATAAACATTTACTCAACATTCCTCAACAAGACAGGACAATGACAATCATTAATGATAAACAGATTGCAGTCTAAAACAGCAGATAATGGGGCATTGTTTGCCTGACAAAGCAGACTGACAAACCTCTCAAACATAAACATATATTAACACATTCCTGAGAGCCACCCTATCAGCAGATAACAGCAGATACATCAGGACCATAACGATAGACAATAACATTATTCTTACATAACTGATTACACAAACACTCTGCACACGGGAGGGCAGTGAAACAATAAAGGATATCCAGCCTGCACCTCCCAAATACATATCCAGGTCTATGCACCCCAAGTCCAAAGTGCCGCGCGTCACACTGTCACTTTGTTTTTCAGCTCTTCTATTGGTGTTCTCTCCTGGTTGTCGCAGGGCTTGGAGAAAGTGGTCCCTCAACCTGCAAAGGCCCATCGAGAAAGCATGTGTGAGCACGCAGAGCCGTGCTCTGCAGGCGAGCAGGTGAGTGCCAGGACATGGAGTTGGCAGTGTATGCTGCACCCTTGGTATCAGGTAATTCAGGGTAACCTGCCATTGACAATGCATTTTGTCCTCTTAGAAAGCGCACGTGGAGGAGAAGCCTGCCAAGGTGGAAGGTCAGTGCGTGTGAAGGCGTTTCTGTCAGTACCGTTCTGGATGCAGGAAAGTGACTATCGCTGCAGAACGTGCGGGTTTGATGTGGGGAATGTGAAGACCGCGCGGGTTTGATGTAGGGGATGCGGGGACCGCGCAGGTTTGATGTAGGGGATGCGGGGACCGCGCGGGTTTGATGTAGGGGATACAGGGACTGCGCGGGTTTGATGTAGGGGATGCAGGGACGATGTAGGGGATGCGGGGACGATGTAGGGGATGCGGGAACCGCGCGGGTTTGATGTAGGGGATGCGGGGACGATGTAGGGGATGCGGGAACCGCGCGGGTTTGATGTAGGGGATGCAGGTTTGGTGTGGGGGCACAGTCACGTGGGAATTGCTGTGAGGGGGGGTGGTTTTGAGATGGAACGGAATCCATGTGATAGTACGCTCTGTCCCGTGAGGGTCCGGACTCCCTGGATAATGTGTATTCTAATGTTTTTGTCAGAAGCGATTATTATTCCAGCCTCCCCTCCACCCAGTCCTCTCCCAGCATCCCCAGCAGCCACAGCCCCATCAGATCCAATCCAACCAGCGGCCAACACCTCAACACAGACTGCATCTTCAGACAAAGGGTATGTGCCAAACCCGGAGCCGCGTGTAGACCGCGATCTATATGAAGCGGAGGGCCAGTGCATTAACTGTGGCTTACCTGCTTTCAGCTCTGGGTCGGGGGTCCTGAACTGGCTCATGCAGGGTCTGGGGAAAGTTGTGCCTGTCCCAGAGGTCCATGTTCCTCCACCTAAAATCATAGAGGTGAGTTCAGATTTATGTAAGCTCTGTCTGTCCATGCACAACTTTATAAACCCTTGTTCTACTAACGCCGCTGTGACGGAGCGACTGTACCCTAACTGAGTACCTCTGTCTGCGGGCTCTCTTCCATGTAACAGTCTCCACCGTCGCCGGAGCAAGCTTCCCCAAACTTTAACTGCAGTTGAAAGAAGGATGCACACCGTTGAAAATCAAAAAGCAGAATGACTAAGTTTATTCACACAGACGCAGCTACCCAGGCAAAGCACAACCCCCTTCAATATACAACCAAAGAGATAACATCACAGATCAAATAACTGCACAGGACCTTCAAACAATGGACAATGGGATTTCCTGGGAGGAGAAGGGGGAGGGAGAAAGCGGGTAAAACAAAAGGAATATCTTTATAGAGAGAATGTACACAATAGAGCAGGTAGTAATGCAGAGGTCTCCGCTATACAGAGAGTATAGATAATAGATGGAATGTACACTATACAGAGGGGTTAGATAATAGAGGGAATGTACACATACAGAGAGGATAGATAATAGAGGGAATGTACACTATACAGAGAGGGGTTAGATAATAGAGGGAATGTACACTATACAGAGGGGTTAGATAATAGAGGGAATGTACACTATACAGGGAGGGGTTAGATAATAAAGAATGTACGCTATACAGAGAGGATAGATAATAGAGGGAATGTACGCTATACAGAGAGAGGATAGATAATAGAGGGAATGTATGCTATACAGAGAGAGGATAGATAATAGAGGGAATGTACACTATACAGAGATAGGATACATAATAGAGGGAATGTACACTATACAGAGGGGATAGATAATAGAGGGAATGTACACTATACAGAGAGGGGTTAGATAATAGAGGGAATGTACACTATACAGAGGGGATAGATAATAGAGGGAATGTACACTATACAGAGGGAATAGATAATAGAGGGAATGTACACTATACAGAGGGAATAGATAATAGAGGGAATGTACACTATACAGAGAGGGATTAGATAATAGAGGGAATGTACACTATACAGAGGGGATAGATAATAGAGGGAATGTACACTATACAGAGAGGGATTAGATAATAGCGGGAATGTACACAATATACACAACAAGAGACTATACAATAACTACACAAGGGAATAACACACAGGCATCAGTAATCTTTAGTTTGCCGGGGGATGTTTAAAACTGTGAATAACCAAATCTATTTAAAAGGTCCACCAGTTCCCCAATAGTCTCTTTCACGAGCCATAGACACTAGGCAGGAGGCCAGCGCACAGCCCCCTCCAGATGCCCCAGTGACTGTAGGTTCTGTCACAGCAGCACTCCCCTATTTAAAGAATCCCGATTTGAACCTAAACTACTGTTTTCTAGGAGGTGAAACCCAAAGAAGAGGAGCCCCCCGTGTGTGGTGAGTTATACGATTGTGTATGGGGGGTACGTGAACAGGGACGTGCTGAGCCTCACCTGCCTTTCCATTAAGTGGTTATTAAAATATGTGTAATTAAAATAAAATCTGATAAATAAAAAAGTTTGCATACTCACTTTCTCCACGCTCCCCCACCATCCGTCTCTGCTCCACGCTCCCCCACCATCCGTCTCTGCTCCACACTCTCCCGCCGTCCATGTCTGCTCCACGCTCCCCCGCCATCCGTCCCTGTTCTACGCTCCCCCTCCGTCCTTCTCTGCTCCACGCTCCCCCTCCATCCGTCTCTGCTCCACGCTCCCCCTCTGTCCGTCTCTGCTCCACGCTCCCCCTCCGTCCGTCTCTGCTCCACGCTCCCCCTCTGTCCGTCTCTGCTCTACGCTCCCCCTCCGTCCGTCTCTGCTCCACGCTCCCCCGCCATCCGTCTCTGCTCCACACTCCCCCGCCGTCCATCTCTGCTCCACAGTCTCCCGCCATCCGTCTCTGCTCCACGCTCCCCCGCCGTCCATCTCTGCTCCACGCTCCCCCTCCGTCCTTCTCTGCTCCACGCTCCCCCGCCGTCCATCTCTGCTCCACACTCTCCCGCCATCCGTCTCTGCTCCACGCTCCCCCGCCGTCCATCTCTGCTCCACGCTCCCCCTCCGTCCTTCTCTGCTCCACGCTCCCCCGCCGTCCATCTCTGCTCCACGCTCCCCCTCCGTCCGTCTCTGCTCCACGCTCCCCCTCCATCCGTCTCTGCTCCACGCTCCCCCGCCGTCCGTCTCTGCTCCTTCGCTTTTTTTTAGTTCGCTGGCTGTCTGCTCTGAGCCTAAGCAATTTGCTGAACGCTACGCTAATTGCGTAAGCTCACGCAGGCCAAGAGAGATTCAGAAGTCTGCAGCGCATGTCTGGCGCCACCTACTTCCTGAAGCTACTCTCTTCAGTTTCACAGACACTGCGAGCAATGGAATTGCTTGATCAATGGGAAAGCACCATTGGTCTCAAGCTATTCAAAAAACGCCTCCATGGGAGGCAGATTTCACATGCAATGATTGACACAGGACAGTCATGTGACTGTTCTCATCAGTCACGGGGGTGTGCCATGGGGCTGTGTGCCTGGAGGCACATCCTGGAGAGCCCTGAGAGCTGGAAGAGATCCTGGGGAGCCCTGAGAGCAGCCAGATCCTGGGGAGCGCTGAGAGCAGCCAGATCCTGGGGAGCGCTGAGAGCAGCCAGATCCTGGGGAGCGCTGAGAGCAGCCAGATCCTGGGGAGCGCTGAGAGCAGCCAGATCCTGGGGAGCGCTGAGAGCAGCCAGATCCTGGGGAGCGCTGAGAGCAGCCAGATCCTGGGGAGCGCTGAGAGCAGCCAGATCCTGGGGAGCGCTGAGAGCAGCCAGATCCTGGGGAGCGCTGAGAGCAGCCAGATCCTGGGGAGCGCTGAGAGCAGCCAGATCCTGGGGAGCGCTGAGAGCAGCCAGTTCCTGGGGAGCTCTGACAGCAGCCAGATCCTGGGGAGCACTGAACCTGAACCTACGTAACCCAGGCATATCTGGATCTGATGCTAGAGAGTGCCTCACCGGCCACTGACCTCACCGTACGTCACTGACGTGGGTTTTGTGTGATCATATCGTTTTCTGCTACATAAATCTCCTTTTGTTTTTTTTTGTTTAGTGCCGCGGAGAGACTCGAAGGGCAGGTGAGGGTTACTAGCTATTTTGGCTGAGCATGAGGTGTGAGTGGGTGCTCGGCGTGCAGGGAGAGGGAGGTGCGAGTGGGCGCTCGGCGTACAGGGAGAGGGAGGTGCGAGTGGGCGCTCGGCGTGCAGGGAGTCTGTGTGAGGTGCTGCTTGTGTTCTGCATGTATGTTAATCCGCTGTATTGTGTGATTAGTGGATGTTGGACGAGTGAAGCTTCCTGTCACTGGGTATTAAAGGGACATGCAGGCACCATAACCACTTCAACTCATTAAAATGGCCATGGAGCTGGCACTTATCTTCAGGATTTTGGCCTAAACCTGATTCTGTAACCCACCCAGAATCCAGTCCATCAGTTTCTAACACACACACACACACTAACACACACTTGTTACTGCTGTCACGTTCTCAGTATTTTCTGGACGTAGAGTAATCTATACATGATGATGGGCAATGTGTGAAAAGTGCTGCCATGCAATACAGAGGGGGAATGATCTGGGTGGGCAGCACTCTCTACCTGTGCACTTTTACCATAAGGCTGCAGCATAAAATGACGGGGTGTGCCCCCCATGTCCCCTCTTTTAACATGCCTTGGATCATCCCTGTGTGTGATGTGTGTGTGTGGTGTGCATGCTGTTTGAGTGTATATGGAACCCAGATATGTTGCCAGTGTCTCCCGTGTTCCTCAGAGACTGCAGCAAACTCTAATCCACCTCCACTCTCTCTATTGCAGCAGCAGCAACACTGACATCGGGTACGTTGGAGTATGTCTGGCATGTTAGAGGGTGCTGTGCTGGCTCATCCGACTCTGTGCAGGCAGGCACCAGACATGGTGGATATACCTCTTGCCCAGCTCTCTGCAGGGCAGAATCAGATTATGACAACATGGTGATGCCATGTGGTGCCCGCTACACTGTGTGTGTGTGCTCTGCCCTCGTTGAATGAAGGAGTGCACCTGTATATGGCTTCCCATCCGGGTGATGCTGGCTGTGCTTGTGTCGTGGTGTCTTCCTTGTGCAGATGAAACACTGCGTTGATGTCATTATCTGGTTACAATGTTGTGACATGATACTTTCTGTGATTCAGGGTTCTCAGCTGGATTTCCCATGGTCTGGAAAAGGTCATCCCTCAGCCGGTAATGAAGGTGTGTATACTATCCCCATAACCTGTGTGCTCTGCAGCCACCAGTATATACAGATCACAAGGTGTGTACACTGTCCCCATATCCAGTGGTGTATTTAGGTTTTGTAACAAGAATAAAAGGAAAACAGTGTAGCGCTCTAAGAAATATGGCTAACCATACACGCTACACATAGTATATGGAGGTTCCACTAAAAACCTAAGAACATAAATGACAAGAAATCGACGGAGCGCCAGTAAAAACCGGTAAGTATGGTTAGGCAGTCAACATGTCCATCTGTATTTCTTCTAGATCCTCTCAGGGTCTGCTCTTTTCAGCGCACAAAAAGTCTCTATAATGAAGGAAAGAGCCAAAAATAGTGCAATATGTAGATTCAATTACAGCGAAGGATTAAAGGCTATTGTTCAACTCACATATTGTTGAGCCTGACCTAGGCTCTAGGGTAGATCACAGGTATGGGTCTTCAATTGTGTTCAGGTGCCCATAAACCTCCGATATTTGTGGTCTTCAACCGAATTTCCCCTGCAGTGATTAACACAAAATGCCAAGGCACTCTCCTAGTGCAACACCGTTACAATATACTGGGAATAAATGTGTATATATATCACACTCACATGTAATTGAGCCGCATTTGGCTCCAAGATGACGCATAGGAATTATAAGGTAATTCCAAAAACCTTCTTTTAAGTATCAGGAAACAGCAGTAGTATAAAATAATTTTAATACATAGTAAAAAATATATTACCAGAACGCGTTTCTCTCCTAAGAGCTTCTGCAGCTGGTATCAATCAAAAGATCAGCCAGGCATGTCAAATATACTGGATCACAGCCGCTCTAATTGGTTGACTTATGTTGGTCTAATTGGTTGAACAATAAAACCCACAGAAATGTGCAGAGCTGCACAGCAATAAAACTCACAGTAAAGTGCGATGTGTATGAGCATCTCAGAGCTCTACAGCAATAAAACCCACAGAAATTTGCAGTGTGTATGAGCGTATCACAGAGCTCCACTGCAATAAAACTCACGCTCATACACACTGCACATTACCGTATCACAGAGCTCCACTGCAATAAAACTCAGTAATGTGCAGTGCGTATGAATGTACCACAGAACCCACAGCAATAAAACACGAAGAAATTTGCAGTGTGTATGAGTGTATCAGAGCTCCACAGAAATAAAACCCACTGAAATGTGCACTGTGTATGAGCGTATCACCAAGCTGCACAGCAATAGAACTCACAATAATGTGCAATGTGTATGAGCGTTTCAGAGCACCACAGCAATAAAACCAACAGAAATGCGCACTCTGCGCGCATCACAGAGCTGTACAGCAACAAAACCCACAGAAATGCGCACTGTGTATGAGCGTATCACAGAGCACCACAGCAATAAAACTCACAGTAATGTGCAGTGTGTGAGCACTGAGCATATCAGAGCACCACAGCAATATAACTCAGTAATGTGCAGTGTGTATGAGCACATCACAGAGCTGCACAGCAATATCTCTCAGTAATTTGCACTGTAATGCTTTTCATTTCATTCACCTTTTAATTCCATTCCCCCTGCTTTTCATTTCACTCACTCCTTTTCTTTTCATTCCCCCCTGCTTTTCATTTAATTTCCCCCCTTCTTTTTATTTCATTCCCCTCTGCTTTTCATTTCACCCCCTCCTCCTTTAAATGCATTCAATTTCTCACCCCCTCCGGTGAACCTGTGGGCCGGCTGAGTCCTGAGAGCCACCGCTGCGGCTGCACGTGATCTCTGAGCGTGGTGGAGTGCTGGGAGGAAGCAATGTGATATGATCACTTCCTCCCAGCGCTGCAGGGTTCACGTGATGGGACCGCTGCGGCGCGAAGAGCAGGATGAATCGCTTGGCGGCGCTGCGGTGGGGTGCTTCAGAGATCAGCTGAGGGATTTAAAACCAGCTGCTGGGGGTTTCACTGAGCGCCAGGGTGGCATTTTTTGCCACCCTGACAAAGTGTCGCAAAAGTGCTGCCCTACATCACTGCCCATAAGCTGTGTGCTCTGCAGCCACAAGTGTACAGATCACAAGGTATGTACATTGTCCCTGACACGGACGGGCCAGATCACCTGGTAAAATATTAATAACTGTAAAACACTACGGAATCTGTTGGCGACATATAAGAGTGTGTGCCTGCATGGTTAATTTATTCACCAGCGGTAATTAAGATCTGAAAGAAGCCTTTTGTCATCCATAGAGCCCCAAGGATCAAAGCTCCTTTGAACTGCCTTGTGAAAGCCTTATCTTGTTTTCCTCCGTAGCAGAGGGCCAAGTTGACCCCTTCAGTGTGCTGAAGCCATAAGGCAAATCTTAAGAAGCAGGTGTTTACTTTTTTTTAATTCTACAGTGGGGGGGGGGGGGTGCTCTGGGAGGTCAAGGGGGGTGGTCTGGACACTCCTCTGGTCCATTGAATCTGAAGAGCCAGGAGACTTGGTAAAAATGTAAGCTGCCTGCTCTGGCCATGTACTTACTTTTTGGGGTCTTTGGAAGTGAAAGTAACTGCCGTTCTTTCCAAACCAGCCCCTGGGGACAGATTCATTTAGTGTGTAAGTAGATAGGGTTTCTGTTTTTATTCCGTTCTATTTTCCCGTTTATGGGTGTACATATCCTTTACTAAACTTTTTTTTTGTATTTAAGATTTTTATTTTTGTATTCAAAGGGTCACAGACTGACCAACAGGGTCGGCCTCGCAGGGCCAAATATTACAATCCTAAGAACACATAAAACATAAGGGGGGGGGTCGTCATAAAGGAGCTGCGTATGATCAGAAAATGAGTGGGCAATAATAATAATAAAAATGTTCCGCAGGATAAGGAGAAAAGGAAAAACAAATTATTTACGGATGTTGCATCAACAGATATAGAACAAACATAAAGTGAAGGCCTTGCAGGGCCTCCGTAAATCGTCGAATATGTCACGGGAAAGCCATAACACGACTAATACACAGCAATAGATATGAGAAAACCAAAAATCAAGTCATCGGACAATAAAAATACACACTGTGAAACATCAAAAGGCAAAAAGTTAAGGAAAAGTCTGCGAAAGGCATCCAGTTTTTAAAAATAAAGGAGAAAAAAAACATACCCGCATACAGGGGAGAACACTGAATGGGACCAGAGTCCTGTTAGGTTAAAGCCCAGAGCTGGGCTATTCCAAGTCCGATTCTAACCCGGATTTAACATCGGAGAAGAGGAACCCCCGGGAACAAGGAAGGGAGACACTGGGGCAGGGGAGAGGCATAGAGAGCGCAGCAGGGACCAGGCGGCCTCAGGGGAGGATACCAGGTTGTCATGATTTATGTACATAGAACCTGCAACCCCCCATCTATATCTGACGCCACAGTCCCTCAGAAACGCCGAGACTTCTCGACACTGCCGGCGAGCAATCAATGTCACAAAAGGGAGATCATTAAACAATGACAAAGACAACTCTTCAAAAATAATTGGGGCTTGAGCTGCGACATCAGACGCCGCTTAATCGGCCTCATTTGCCGCCACCACCAACACATCGCGAGGCGAGTCCACCGGGGCCGTAGTTGCCGTTCCGTAGTCGGAAAACTTTCTGAAAAACAGTTCCGGTCAGCATTTCGATTACATGCAACGCAAACTTATTAATAAACGGTAGCAAGGCATCGTCGACAATCGTCTCCGGGATCCCTTGGGTACAAACGTTTCTCCAGCGATGACGGTTTTCAGCCGCCTCCACGGCTCCTGTGAGCATCGCCACCTGAGACTGTAGTGATTCCACCTGTGGCGCGAGGAGCATCTGAGTCACCACTACCTCTTCAACCTGGGCTTCGACAGCTGTCAGCCGCCCTTTGACAGCCGTCAGGTCTGTTGTCAAGGCCGCAAAGTCTGCTCTCCACACTGCTCTCATCTGCTCAAGTGCTTCTCCCAGTAAGCCACGTATATCGTCCCTCGTGAAGGACAGGCGGCCCGCGTCTCCCTGCTTCTCAGGAACAGCCGGAAGAGAATCTGCAGGAACAGGAGGATCGGAAGACGCCCTGAGTCGGCGTGCCACTGGAGTCTTCTGACCGCCGGGGCCTGCCACTGACCGTCCGCCTGCCCCCGGCACCCGAGGTGAGTGCCGCGCCGCTACTGAGGCCTCTGACCAGTACGGGTCCTCCTCCTTGGAAGAGCTCATCGTGGGAGACCGGTATGTGTGGGGCTCTCCCTGCCTCTTACACCTGCCCTCACCCAGTGCATCATGGATGTCCTGCTGTCGTGGGCCCTCTGATGGTAAGAGCCTCTTCCCCGACTTCTAACCCATGGAGATGCGGTAAGCCGGGCCGCAGATCCACAGGGAGCACCTCGGCCAAAGGAGAATCCACCAAAATGGCCAGAAGGCGTGTGTCTCCGCGATAGGCCTCCCTCCTCGGTATCACAATCCGGGCTGAGCAGATCTCACACCGCAATCCAAGGTACTGGGACAGGTCCAGGGGGATATCATCCGCTGCAGTCGCAAAAATAATCGATAGTAAACGCAGAAATCCACACAGAGTCAAGTAAATAGCCGGAGAGCACTGAAAAATGCGACTGGTCTCAGTGGATGTCAGCTCCGCCCCCCTTTACTAACTTTTTATCCTGTTTGTTTCCTGTTTGTGGGTGTAAATATACTTTACTATCTTTTTTATCCTGTATACCTGTATGCACTGTGACCATTTTCTCGTTATAATAAAAGATTCCTTCATTAAGCTCTGCCTTTGTCTGATATAAGAATCCCATTACCTGAAGAGACATTTGTGCTAATAGCCTTGAGAGTTTTTAGATGATCTACTAAACTGTGTTTTGTGCATCTAATCAAACGGGGCGTTTCAGGTCACCTCTGTTTCATATTAGGTGAATGACCTGTGTTGGTAGTAAAGGGACATAGGTAGCGGTAAGGGGGCGAGTTAGTCATTATTTTGGGTCGAGCGCAGACAAATAGTGATGTTTAACCCTTCTCCCACATTGCCAAGTCTCGTGCCTTTCTGGAGTGAAGTCCCTACGTGACAGTCCCCAAAACTCATGTACTCTGCAGCCACCAGTATGTACAGATCACAAGGTGTGTACACTGTCCCCATAACCTGTGTGCTCTGCAGCCACCAGTGTGTACAGATCACCATGTGCAAGGCATGAATACTGTCCTCATAACCTGTGTGTATGAAGCGCAATGCATGAGGTGCGTGTCAGGAGAGAGCCCAGGATACCCGTCTGGCATATCTGGTGTCAAATCATGCTGAGGAACTGCATGTATAACTGGCTGCCAGGAGGTGGCATAGTAATACAGCGAGAGGATCTCTCATTGCACTCTGATCTCTCATGCCCTGTGTATGTGACTGTCTGATCTCTAGTGCCCTGTCATTGTGACAGTCTGATCTCCTGCCCGGTGTATGTGACCGTCAGATCTCTCGTGCCCCGATGCCTGCTGTATGTGACAGTCTGATCTCATGCCCAGTGTATGTGACAGTCTGATCTCTAATGCCCCGGTGCCCTGTGTATGTGACCGTCTGATCTCTTGTGCCCTGTGTATGTGACTGTCTAATCTCTTGTGCCCTGTGTATGTGACAGTCTGATCTCATGCCCTGTGTATGTGACTGTCTAATCTCTTGTGCCCTGTGTATGTGACAGTCTGATCTCATGCCCGGAGTATGTGACCGTCTGATCGCTCATGCCCCGATGCCGTGTGTATGTGACCGTCTGATCTCTTGTGCCCCGATGCCTGCTCTTGTGCCGTGTACGTGACTGCATGATCTCTTGTGCCCTGTATATGTGACCGTCTGATCTCTCGTGCCCGTCTGATCTCTTGTGCCCTGTATATGTGACCGTCTGATCTCTCGTGCCCGTCTGATCTCTCGTGCCCTGTGTATGTGACCGTCTGATCTCTTGTGCCCTGTGTATGTGACAGTCTGATCTCATGCCCTGTGTATGTGACCGTCTGATCTCATGCCGACTGTATGTGACAGTCTGATCTCTCATGCCCCGATGCCTGGTGTATGTGACAGTCTGATCTCTCATGCCCCGATGCCTGGTGTATGTGACATTCTGATCTCTCATGCCCCGATGCCTGGTGTATGTGACAGTCTGATCTCTCGTGCCCCGATGCCTGGTGTATGTGACAGTCTGATCTCTCGTGCCCCGATGCCTGGTGTATGTGACAGTCTGATCTCTCGTACCCCGATGCCTGGTGTATGTGACATTCTGATCTCTCGTGCCCCGATGCCTGGTGTATGTGACAGTCTGATCTCTCGTGCCCCGATGCCTGGTGTATGTGACAGTCTGATCTCTCGTGCCCCGATGCCTGGTGTATGTGACAGTCTGATCTCTCGTGCCGTGTGAATTTGGTGCATCTTATGTCAAGCTTCTCATGTCTCATGTGGTCTCTTTCTGACAGGACTCACAGACCGTCACTCTCTGCCAAGTGGAGGAAAGTAAGTGTGCGCACCTTGCTGCAGGTCTTTATATATTGTGTTAGTCGCTATATAAAACGTCAGGAGCTTTCGGCTCTGCATGGTTAGGATCACACAGTGCTACGCGGTCACTGACGCTTTATATAGCGAGCAAGTGCATGAACTCTGCAGCAACAGCCCCGGAGCCTGTGTGAGATATTTACCTGTCATTCACTCAAAAATAATCCCGCCCAGTGTGCGACACGCTCAGATCTCATGAGGAGGTTGTAGGATGGGTATCGGAGTCTCAGTGATGTAGCTGAGGCTGTGGGATGGGTATTGAGGTCTTGGTGATGTAGATGAGGTCTTGGTGATGGGTATTGAGGTCTTGGTGATGGGTATTGAGGTCTTGGTGATGTAGATGAGGCCATGGGATGGGTCTTGGTGATGTAGAGGAGATCATGGGATGGGTATTGTGGTCTTGGTGATGTAGAGGAGACTGTGGGATGGGTATTGGGGTCTCAGTGATGTAGTTGAGGCTGTGGGATGGATATTGAGGTCATGGGATGGTTATTGAGGTCTTGGTGATGTAGAGGAGGCTGTGGGATGGGTATTGGGGTCTTTGATGTAGATGAGGTCATGGGATGGGTATCGGGGTCTCAGTGATGTAGATGAGGTCATGGGATGGTTATTGAGGTCTTGGTGATGTAGATTCAGGTCATGGGATGGGTATTGAGGTCTTGGTGATGTAGAGGAGGCTGTGGGATGGGTATTGGGGTCTCAGTGATGTAGATGAGGTCATGGGATGGGTATCGGGGTCTCAGTGATGTAGATGAGGTCATGGGATGGTTATTGAGGTCTTGGTGATGTAGATTCAGGTCATGGGATGGGTATTGAGGTCTTGGTGATGTAGAGGAGGCTGTGGGATGGGTATTGGGGTCTCAGTGATGTAGATGAGGTCATGGGATGGGTATCGGGGTCTCGGTGATGTAGATGCAGCCGTGGGATGGGTATCGGGGTCTCAGTGATGTAGATGAGGCTGTGGGATGGGCATTGGAGTCTCGGTGATGTAGATGAGGCTGTGGGATGGGCATTGGAGTCTCGGTGATGTAGATGAGGCTGTGGGATGGGTATTGAGGTCTTGACGCTGTAGATGAGGTTGTGGGATGGTTATTGGGGTCTTGGTGATGTAGATGAGGCCGTGGGATGGGTATTGGGGTCTTGGTGATGTAGATGAGGTCATGGGATGGGTATCGGGGTCTCGGTGATGTAGAGGAGGCTGTGGGATGGGCATTGAGGTCTTGGTGATGTAGATGAGGTTGTGGGATGGTTATTGGGGTCTTGGTGATGTAGATAAGGCCGTGGGATGGGTATTGGGGTCTTGGTGATGTAGATGAGGTCATGGGATGGGTCTCGGTGATGTAGAGGAGGCTGTGGGATGGGCATTGAGGTCTTGGTGATATAGATGAGGTTGTGGGATGGTTATTGAGGTCTCGGTGATGTAGAGGAGGCTGTGGGATGGGCATTGAGGTCTTGGTGATGTAGATGAGGTTGTGGGATGGTTATTGAGGTCTCGGTGATGTAGAGGAGGCTGTGGGACGAGTATTGGGGTCTTGGTGATGTAGATGAGGTTGTGGGATGGTTATTGAGGTCTCGGTGATGTAGAGGAGCCTGTGGGATGGGCATTGAGGTCTTGGTGATGTAGATGCGGTTGTGGGATGGTTATTGAGGTCTTGGTGATGATTGTAGAGGAGGCTGTGGGATGAGTATTTTGTTTTCTGATGATTTAGGTGTCTCGACAGCGGATGACATGCCGGAGACCGAGTCAGGCTTTGTCTTTCGGCTTTGGATCTGCTGGAGAGGTGTTGGGAGTGCAGGCTGGAGGGGGCAGTAGGCTTCATGGGGTCATTTTATTAACATTCTTTCTCTTCTCCTTTTGTTTCAGAGGGAAGTGCGTAAACATCACCTGAAACAAATGGAAGTAGAAGAATGAAGTTCCCCTCCTCCTGTGCTCCATGTTCAGATTCAGGACCTCTTCCTAAAGCTTAGAGAGCAGTTTTAAGATATAATGCACCACTGGCCTGTCCTGTTTACGCTCTGGCTGAGATTGGGGCAGTGGGAGGGTGGTAATTAAAATAAAGCGTACATCTATCTTTACCTCCTCCTGCCAGGCATCCCAGTCCCTGATGCTCATTTATCCTGAAGCAAAATGACAATAAGATGAAGGAGCAAGGTGTGCGTTAAAGCCATGAACTGAGCTGCTAGTTTCCATAATGCTCAGCATGATTGTGGTATGCAGCGTCCCAGTAGGCGCACCATAATATACTCATTGATGTTTCCTCCTGACCCCTTTGCAGTCACTCTGCCTATCGCGTCGCTCCATTGGCAGCGGATCTGCTGGGTCTGAGCTTGATGCGGTGCATGGCACGGCGGCCTCCTTGCTCAGTGTGTTCAGAGACTCATTTCTGTCATTGTGCATTCCAGTATGTTGTGCTAGGCGTTCGGTGGACTGGCAGAAGATGAGCTTCACACCAGGAAATGCCTGGTTTACAGGAGTCACATTGTTCCATTCGTTTGCTTTCTCACACATTATTCTTCCTGCTGTACATGATATTTTTGTTAAATCTACCCCCTGTGCCGGGGGAATCTCATGGGCCGGGCGCTCCCCTTTATATGCCCGCCACTGGTTTCCATTTACAGTGAGGTAGTTGCTGCAGATTTTGTGCACTCTACTGCCTGCTGGTATTCTTAGCTTGCGCTTGATTTCTCTTTAGTTTTCAGCCTGATCTTATTCTTGGTAATATTCGTGTATTTACTGAATTCATTCTGAGAAATTGCTGGAAACATGTAAATAAAATGCAGGTACTACTCAACGATTGTGTTCTTGAATGGTATATCTATCAACGTTTTCTCCGTGTGGTGTGTCTGTGTGTTGTGGTGTATCTGTGAAAGCGTGCTTCACTGTGTGGTGTGTCTGTGTGTTGTGGTGTGTCTGTGAAAGCGTGCTTCACTGTGTGGTGTGTTTCACAGTGTGGTGTGTCTGTACAGTGTTCTTCTCCATGTGGTGTGTATGTGCATTGTGGTGTGTCTGTGAAAGCGTGCTTCACAGTGTGGTGTGTCTGTGTGGTGTGGTGTGTCTGTGCGGTGTTCTTCATGTGGTGTGTCTGAGCGTTGTGGTGTGTCTGTGAAAGCGTGCTTCACAGTGTGGTGTGTCTGTGTGGCGTGCTTCACAGTGTGGTGTGTCTGTGCGGTGTTCTTCTCCGTGTGGTGTGTCTGTGTGTTGTGGTGTGTCTGTGAAAGCGTGCTTCACTGTGTGGTGTGTCTGTGTGTTGTGGTGTGTCTGCGCGGTATTCTTCTCCATGTGGTGTGTCTGTGCGTTGTGGTGTGTCTGTGAAAGCGTGCTTCACAGTGTGGTGTGTCTGTGTGGCGTGCTTCACAGTGTGGTGTGTCTGTGCGGCGTGCTTCACAGTGTGGTGTGTCTGTGCGGTGTTCTTCTCCGTATGGTGTGTCTGTGAAAGCGTGCTTCACCGTGTGGTGTGTCTGTGAAAGCGTGCTTCACAGTGTGGTGTGCTTCACAGTGTGGTGTGTCTGTGCGGTGTTCTTCTCCGTATGGTGTGTCTGTGAAAGCGTGCTTCACCGTGTGGTGTGTCTGTGAAAGCGTGCTTCAGTGTGGTGTGTCTGTGCGGCGTGCTCCACAGTAGTGATGGGCCGAACACCCCCGTGTTCGGTTCGCATCGAACTCGAACATCGGAAAAAGTTTGAACACGATTTGAATGTAATGCAAGTCAATGGGGCTCAAAAGTTCGAAAATGAAGGTCCCCTCCAGAGGGCATATATGCAAGATATTGGTCATAAAAGGTGCATGGGGGTCCGGGTGCTGCACTGGGGGACAGGAAACAATGAAAAACATGCTGTGCGCTGAGCTCATTTTTACTGCTTTTGCTCATGTTTAAACACAATTTGAAGCCATGGGAAATGTTTTACCACTAACGAGTGGGGAAAAAAACGAGTGGAAAAAATTACGATCTTAACGCAAACGTTAACGCTCACTTGCGTGAGCATTAACGTTTGCTGCGTTGTTCAACGCATATTACAATCCAAACGCTAACAGGTTAAGTAACGCATTTGCGTTTGGTACCTTGCGGTTTTCAGCGAGAGGTTACTGTTACTTATTTGCCTCAGCTCACATGGATATATTTGCCCCCATCTCACATGGATATATTTGCCCCCATCTCACATGGATATATTGCCCCCCAGCTCACATGGATATATTTGCCCCCATCTCACATGGATATATTTGCCCCCATCTCACATGGATATATTGCCCCCAGCTCACATGGATATATTTGCCCCAGTTCACATGGATATATTTGCCCCAGCTCACATGGAAATATTGCCCCCCCAGCTCACATGGATATATTTGCCCCAGCTGTCACCTCCTCTGCTGCCAGGGCCCTCCACAGCTGCTCCGAGTACCCGCCGGCCATTATTCTCCCTACGAGCGGCCGCTGGCATGCAGCTTGGCCGCTCGCCGGGAACCAGCTGACCAGCGCAGCCACGTTCTCGCGAGATCGTGGAGTTCGCGTGAACTCCGCGATCTCGTGCGCTGGTCAGGTGGTTCCCCACCCAGGCTAGTGGCCAAGCTGCATGCTGGCCGTGGCGGCCGCTCGTAGGGAGAAAAGCGATATTCTCGGGGGGGGGGGGAATGCCCCCCCTAGATCCGCCCCTGTGTGGACCGGCCGGATCTCGCGAGGTGAGATCCGGCTGATCATGTGACCGGCAGGGGGGAACTCAATGGAGTCCTATGGACACCACCGAGTGGATGCTCATGGCTGCACTCAGCGCTGCCACGAGCATCCAGGATTTTTACGCGCGGTAACAAAGCATGCAGCATTTTTTGCGCCTGCATTGTAATCCAGCGTTAGAACGCAGGCGCAAGGGGGAAAACTGCGGGCACAGTTTTTCCTCCCTTGCGCCCGCGTTTAACGCTGAATACGTAATTTAGCCCATGGTGTGGGAAATGTTTTAGCAACAAGTATGGGAATGTTTAATCCCATAGGCTTCAATGTTAAAAAAGGTGTGGGAAATGTTTTAGCAACAAGGTGTGGGAAATGTTTTAGCAACAAGGTGTGGGAAATGTTTAATCCCATAGGCTTCAATGTTAAAAATATTCCCGTTTTAATTCAATATCTAATAAACCGTTGCTTATAATATTCTGCAGTAAAGAGTCTCTTTATATTTCGATTTTTTTTTTAGGATCTTTTAAGCATTTTAAAAAAATATATATATATTTTTTTTCGAACTTTCCTCGAACGGCCCGAAAAGTTTGACGTTCGCAAATTTTCGAACGGCTGATGTTCGAATCAAACTTCGAACTGGCAGCCCATCCCTACTCCATTGTGGTGTGTCTGTGCCAGCGTGCTTCACAGTGTGGTGTGTCTGTGCAGCGTGCTTCACCGTGTGGTGTGTCTGTTCGGCTTGCTTCAGTGTGTGTGTGTCTGTGCGGCATGCTTCAGTGTGTTGTGTCTGTGTGGCGTGCTTCAGTGTGGTGTGTTTACGCGGCGTGCTTCAGTGTGGTGTGTCTGTGTGGCGTGCTTCACAGTGTGGCTTTCTGTGACCATACAGACATTCCCTCCCTCTCTCTCTGTGACGATACAGACATTCCCTCCCTCTCTCTCTCTGTGACCATACAGACATTCCTCCCTCTGTGACCATACAGGCATTCCCTCCCTCTGTCTGTGACCATACAGACATTCCTCCCTCTGTGACCATACAGGCATTCCCTCCCTCTGTCTGTGACCATACAGACATTCCTTCCTTCTCGCTCTGTGATCATAAAGGCATTCCCTCTCTCCTTCCGTGACCATACAGACATTCCCTCCCTCTGTGACCATACAGGCATTCCCTCCCTGTGTGACCATACAGGCATTCCCTCCCTCCCTCTGTGACCATACAGGCATTCCCTCCCTGTGTGACCATACAGACATTCCTTCCTTCTCGCTCTGTGACCATACAGGCATTCCCTCCCTCTCTGGCTCTGTGACCATACAGGCATTCCCTCCCTCTCTCTCTCTGTGACCATACAGGCATTCCCTCTCTCTCTGTGACCATACAGACATTCCCTCCCTCTGTCTGTGACCATACATACATTCCCTCCTTCTCGCTCTGTGATCATACAGGCATTCCCGTCCTCTGTGACCATACAGGCATCCCCTCACTCTCTCTCTGTGACCATACAGACATTCCCTATCTCTCTGTGACCATACAGACATTCCCTCCCTCTGTCTGTGACCATACATACATTCCCTCCTTCTCGCTCTGTGATCATACAGGCATCCCCTCACTCTCTCTCTGTGACCATACAGACATTCCCTCCCTCTGTCTGTGACCATACAGACATTCCCTCCCTCTGTGACCATACAGACATTCTCTCCCTCTGTCTGTGACCATACAGACATTCCCTCCTTCTCGCTCTGTGATCATACAGGCATTCCCTCCCTCTGTGACCATACAGGCATCCCCTCACTCTCTCTCTGTGACCATACAGACATTCCCTCCCTCTCTCTGTCTGTGACCATACAGATAAGAATTATACCCTTATCCTCTTCTTACACTTTTCCCCATGTAAGTTACCTTCTTAAACCTACTACCCCCCACCCCCTCCCCTCCCTTTCCCGCAAATGAAAACACAACAAAGTATTGGCATTTTGAAAAGGTCACGTCTTTTATTACTTAAGGCCAAATTCCTTGCCTCTAAGGCAGAATTATTATTATCGATCCTCGTATGCCAAATACGCTACACCAGATAACACTGGCAGCCAGATAACACTGGCAACTGCAATGCACCACAAGCATTGCCCAGAAATAGCGCCCCACGTGGCTAAGCAGGCTGACCACACGTCTGCTCAGTGTATTTTTATGGCAGATAGCAGGCCGAGAGGATCTGCAAACCAGGAAGGCACCTGAGCCTGGCCATATGAAACCACAACTCACCCCGTACCCTGCAGATCCTCCCCCCACTATCGCCCTCCACGTGCCAGGCCGCCTATTTCACCGCTCCTCCCTAACCTAAACCATGTCCATCTTAAGCGCAATCCCCCAGCTGTGGCCATTCAAACCACCAGCTGGCTTCCTGCCACATGGTAAAGTACCCAATTTAAGCGCAATCCACCCCATTGTGGCCGTAAAACCTCCAACTGGCTTCAAGCTACTTGGGATACTATCTGATCGATAATAATTGCTGTAAACCATGCTTTTAATCAAAGACAATCCCCCAACCCTGGCCGTTCAAAGACCACAGGCTGGCTTCATGTAACATGGTGTATAATTCGATGGAATAGGTAGACTAACCATGTCCATATTTAGACAATCCCCCAGACATGGCCGTATAAACCGTGATCCGGGTTCATGCAACATGGCATATTTCCATATGGGAAACCACGGGCGGTCTTGCATGAATGGTGGAATCACCGCTCCATTGCCCCTATCCGTGGTGGTTGTGCTGCGTGACCTTTCCGACGTTGTAGCGAACCAGCATCTATGAAAGAGAAAACAAAACAGGGTGGGTTGGGTGGGAGTAAAAGAAAAATTATTGCAATACCAAACATGTCCCCCGCCCAGCCTCTTATAGCCTCCCTTTCCATTGTTTATCTTCCCATTGTACCCAATCACAACGAGCCATGCTTCAGCTCACAGAACAAAGCCTCATCCCCTAGAATAAAGGAAACTCCCTCCTTTGACTTGTGCAATACAGCGATAATTCTTAAGCCTCCTTCGTTCCTAATATCAGTCTTTCACTTGAACCATTCCCTCCCTCTCTCTGTGACCATACAGGCATTCCCTCTCTGTGACCATACAGGCATTCCCTCCCTCTATGGCTCTGTGACCATACAGGCATTCCCTCCCTCTCTGGCTCTGTGACCATACAGGCATTCCCTCCCTCTATGGCTCTGTGACCATACAGGCATTCCCTCCCTCTCTGGCTCTGTGACCATACAGGCATTCCCTCCCTCTCTGGCTCTGTGACCATACAGGCATTCCCTCCCTCTCTCTCTCTTTGACCATACAGGCATTCCCTCTCTCTCTGTGACCATACAGACATTCCCTCCCTCTCTCTTTGACCATACAGGCATTCCCTCTCTCTCTGTGACCATACAGGCATTCCCTCTCTCTCTGTGACCATACAGGCATTCCCTCTCTCTGTGTGACCATACAGGCATTCCCTCTCTCTGTGTGACCATACAGGCATTCCCTCTCTCTGTGTGACCATACGGGCATTCCCTCCCTCTCTCTGTGACCATACGGGCATTCCCTCCCTCTCTCTGACCATACAGACATTCCCTCACTCTCTCTGACCATACAGACATTCCCTCCCTCTCTTTCTGTGACCAGCCATTCCCTCACCCACTTTTTGTGGCTCCATGGTGGCGTGTGTCCTGTTTGTTAGGATTTGATGAGAGGCTCAGTGACTGTAGGAGATAAAAGAGGTACTGTTCCCCTTACAGTCTGCATCCAGCCTCCCAGCCCTGAGGACGATCTCCTAGTGGAGGATTTGGAAGCTGTGGACATTCCTGTACCCATAGAGGAAGAGAGTGTAGAGTCCACCTGGGCCCTGGACAAAAAGGACTCGCATGAAGGTAAGAAGCAATGCTGCAACACAGCACACAACACAACACAACACACGTGTTTAGGGCCGGACTAACAAGAATCTCACGTGTTCATTAAGAAAGGAGCAAGCCCTGCTCAGCTCTGACTGTAGGAGAGGGAATTAACATGTCGGCCTGTCCTCGCAATGACTGTGACGGGGCCTCTGGGCAGAGTGTTCAGAGGGCCCCTGCCTGGCCATGAATTCAAGACGAGCTTTAAGAAGAGGCCATGAAGCAGAGGGGTTCCCTTTGTGGTTTTGGGTTAGGATGAGATGGAAAGTACTTGGTTTGCATTAAAATACACAGCTCCTGTCTTTCCTGATGAGTAAAGGAGTCCTTAAGAACGTCCCGCCTCCATTTGTGTAACCAGGGACTGTGATTCCGCAACCCCAAAAACAAAGGCCCTCTACACAATTCACTATGTATTGTGCCCGGCCCCATGAAAAGCAAGCTGCCACGCGCCCGGCCCCATGAAAAGCAAGCTGCCACGCGCCCGGCCCCATGAAAAGCAAGCTGCCACGTGCCTGGCCCCATGAAAAGCAAGCTGCCTTGTGCATGGCCCCATGAAAAGCAAGCTGCCACGTGCCCGGTGCCATGAAAAGCAAGCTGCCACGTGCCAGGCGCCATGAAAAGCAAGCTGCCACGTGCCCGGCGCCATGAAAAGCAAGCTGCCACGTGCCCGGCGTCATGAAAAACAAGCTGCCATGTGCCCAGCGACATGAAAAGCAAACTGTCATGTGCCAGGCGCCATTAAAAGCAAGCTGCCACGTGCCTGGCCACATGAAAAGAAAGCTGCCACGTGCCCGGTCTCATAAAAAGCAAACTGCCACGTGCCCGGCCTCATAAAAAGCAAGCTGCCACGTGCCCCGCCCCATGAAAAGCAAACTGTCACGTGTCCGGCCCCATGAAAAGCAAGCTGCCACGTGCCCGGCGCCATGAAAAGCAAACTGCCAAGTGCCCGGCCCCATGAAAAGCAAACTGTCACCTGTCCGGCCCCATGAAAAGCAAGCTGCCACGTGCCCGGTGCCATGAAAAGCAAGCTGCCATGTGCCCAGCGACATGAAAAGCAAACTGTCATGTGCCAGGCGCCATTAAAAGCAAGCTGCCACGTGCCTGGCCACATGAAAAGCAAGCTGCCACCTGCCCGGCCTCATAAAAAGCAAACTGCCACGTGCCTGGCCTCATAAAAAGCAAGCTGCCACGTGCCCGGCCCTATGAAAAGCAAGCTGCCACGTGTCCGGCCCTATGAAAAGCAAGCTGCCTTGTGCCCGGCTTCATGAAAAGCAAGCTGCCATGTGCTCGGCCCCATGAAAATTAAGCTGCCACGTGCCCGGCCTCATGAAAAGCAAGCTGCCACGTGCCCAGCCCCATCAAAAACAAGCTGCCACGTGCCCGGCCCCATGAAAAGCAAGGTCCCATGTGCCCGGCCCCATGAAAAGCAAGCTCCCACGTGCCCAGCCCCATGAAAAGCAAGCTGCCATGTGCCCGACCCCATGAAAAGCAAGCTGGCATGTGCCCACCCCTTGCTACTACACCATTATATGGCCAGCAACCTGATTAAGCAGTCATGTAACTAGTCACCTGCTAATAAGCCATTTATCTATCCATAGCCAGAATTTAATTAGGCAGAGTAGGCATGCTCCTACAGGTGTGTACCACAAGCGGCACCTTGCTCTGTGTAAGAAAAACAACAACAATTTACAATCCTTTTGAGCCCTGTATCTCTGGAGCCCTACAGGCTAGAGGGACACAAAATGTGTCATTGGAAAGGCCACGCTATGATGCACTAACTCACCTTCTCATTTCCCATACTGCCAACAAGTGTGGAGGTGATGGCACAACTCATAGTTTCATCGACAACCTAGACCGTGGCACTGCAGTGAGGAGAGACCGGGGGCTTTGGAACCCTGCATATCTGGTTGTTACACAGCACAACGTCAAGTGTGTGAGGTGTCATTGGAAAGGTCTGAGTCTGGCCCTTTCAAGAATACCAAGTATGACCATGTAATGTGTAAATAAATAAATGTGAAATTGACTTTATTCACTGTTCTAAGGCAGTGACATTATGTGCTTTTACCTATAAAGTAACCATGCCACTGCAATAACTCACCTTCTCATTTCCCACGCCGGGAGCAAATGTGGAGGTGATGGCGCAATGCATTATTACACATTGGTTCATCTAAGTAGTTTCGACACTATGGGTCTTTTGGGGGAGGGCACTCCAGATTTCTGTGTCTACAGTCTCCTGAGATGTAAATCCGACCCTGTTTGTATCCAGCCCCATGGTACTAAGTGTGATGTATTTAGTCCCCTGGTATTAACTTGTGATGTGTCCGTATGCAGCCCACTGATATTAGGCCATCCTGTGTTTGCCCGTCTAATAGTAAGCACTTACGTGGCCGACACCCTGATTATAAATCATCATGCAAATGACCCTCTGATAGTGGGCTATGATATATCCAGTCCCCGGTAAAGGACTGTTATGTATCCAGCCCCCGATAATGGACTATTTTGCGTTCAACCCCCTGATAAAGGGCTGTTATGTATCTGGCCCTTGATCATGAGTCATGATGTGTCTGGCCACTGATACTAATCTGTCAGGTTGAAATAAAATAATGTCATGTGCCCAGGTCTCTGTATTTTTCTATGAGGCCTGACTGCAGCTGAGAGTTGTATGATTTGTGAGCAACATGGTAACCCCGTGCCCCGCTCCTCCCTTTCAGTGAGAGGCACCCTTGAGGCTCCAGAAGACTTGTGCAGACCCACCCCAAATCCACAAGGTGGGAAACTGGAAGGGAGTACCATTCAAGGGGCCAGATCTTCTACGGAGGAAAACCAAATGCTGGTGGAGTCGCTGTACACCAAGCCAGATGGAAATGAGGAGACGTGTGTAGGCAGCAGTGAACGGTACCAACCTGCTGGAGGTGGAGATGGTTTCACCTTACATGAAAACATGGAGGACATCCTGGGACAACCTGAGAACAAAGCTTTACATGATCAATGGCGAGAGGTCGTCGAGCGTCATCTCAAAACAGGAGAGCTGCATGCCAGGGATCATAAAGACACATATCCTGAGGAAGAGCTCCCAGAACTCCTGTCCATGGAAGAGAGTTCCATCAAATACTGCCCAACTCTATACGTGCAAGAGCAGGATCCTGCGACAAAATGCTTCAATGAGTCCAACGTGGAAAGAAATCTAGAGCAGGAGACAATGATGCTGGAAATGGAAGAGATACACTCCCAGCTTGGCAACTCCATTAAGATTTGTGGGGTGACGGCAAATTCTCAACACAAGGATTCAACAAAACACGAGTGTGTGATGGGTAGTAACCAGACTACAGGTGGCATACCAACCTCTGTCAGTCAGGTTTTACAGGAGATACAAACCCAGCAGGACATGACTGCAGGTACCAAGAGAGAGGAGGAAATACATACACATCCAGAGGAGAGTGGATATACCCCATGTGTGAAAGCAATGAAAACTCCTCTGGAAACCGCTATGGATAGTCAGCGTAATGGGGCGCCACAAGGCAAAACATATGCATTTGCAGACACCCAACCTGCCAAGGAAATGCAAAGTCAGATGGAAAAGATAAAGCGACCCGAAGAGACAACTGTTAACAAACATGTGGAGCAAATGCAAACCCTACAGGAAGAGATAGCTGAAACCCACCGTGTGGAGAAAATACAAAACCAACAAGAAGAGACAACTGATAACCATTGTGTGGAGGAAATGCAAACCCAATTGGCTGATAGACAATGTGTGGAGAAAACACAAACCCAACCAAAGGAGACGGCTGATATCCAACAGGTGGAGGGGATACAAACCCAACAAAAAGAGATGGCTGAAACCCAACATGAGGAGGAAACACAAACCCAACCAAAAGAGATGGCTGATACCCAACATGAGGAGGAAACACAAACCCAACCAAAAGAGATGGCTGATACCCAAGATGAGGAGGAAACACAAACCCAAACAAAAGAGATGGCTGAAACCCAACATGAGGAGGAAACACAAACCCAACCAAAAGAGATGGCTGAAACCCAACATGAGGAGGAAACACAAATCCAACCAAAAGAGATGGCTGATACCCAACACGAGGAGGAAACACAAACCCAACCAAAAGAGATGGCTGACACCCAACACGAGGAGGAAACACAAACCCAACCAAAAGAGATGGCTGATACCCAACATAAGGAGGAAACACAAATCCAACCAAAAGAGATGGCTGAAACCCAACATGAGGAGGAAACACAAACCCAAACAAAAGAGATAGCTGAAACCCAACATGAGGAGGAAACACAAACCAAACCAAAAGAGATGGCTGAAACGCAACATGAGGAGGAAACCCAAATCCAACCAAAAGAGATGGCTGATACCCAACATGAGGAGGAAACACAAACCCAACCAAAAGAGATGGCTGATACCCAACATGAGGAGGAAACACAAACCCAACCAAAAGAGATGGCTGATACCCAACATGAGGAGGAAACCCAAATCCAACCAAAAGAGATGGCTGAAACCCAACATGAGGAGGAACCCAAATCCAACCAAAAGAGATGGCTGATACCCAACATGAGGAGGAAACACAAACCCAACCAAAAGAGATGGCTGATACCCAACATGAGGAGGAAACACAAACCCAACCAAAAGAGATGGCTGATACCCAACATGAGGAGGAACCCAAATCCAACCAAAAGAGATGGCTGATACCCAACATGAGGAGGAAACACAAACCCAACCAAAAGAGATGGCTGATACCCAACATGAGGAGGAAACACAAACCCAACCAAAAGAGATGGCTGATACCCAACATGAGGAGGAAACCCAAATCCAACCAAAAGAGATGGCTGAAACCCAACATGAGGAGGAAACCCAAATCCAACCAAAAGAGATGGCTGATACCCAACATGAGGAGGAAACACAAACCCAACCAAAAGAGATGGCTGATACCCAACATGAGGAGGAAACACAAACCCAACCAAAAGAGATGGCTGATACCCAACATGAGGAGGAAACCCAAATCCAACCAAAAGAGATGGCTGATACCCAACATGAGGAGGCAACACAAACCCAACTGGAGAAGACAAGTAATGCACAAGATGGAGAGGCTGTGGATCCTCAGAGTGCACAGAAGATACAAACACCTATAAAGGCTGATACAGCAATTCCTTTTGTGGCAGATCAACAAATGAAACTTGATGTTGATAAGCAAACCAATTATAAGATGAACATAAAATCACAATCTTGCGAAGAAAATCCACCTGAAGAGCAGAAGATCCACCTTGAAGGAAATGAGCAGTTACAGCATGATAGAATGCAGAGAGAATCCAATGACAGGATGGAGGCAGAGTTAAGCCTCTCAGACGCTGCAATGGAGAGAGATGGGGACAGAACAGTGCAAACTGAAGAGCAGCAGACACAGACGGAGGATGCACTGTGTGAACCTCAGGAAGGGTCACAGATCCCTTGTGAGCATGATGACCAGACCATACAAACTGAGGATGGATTAATACAAGTACAAACAGAAGAACGAGAGACTCAAACTGAGGAGGGGCAGAGTCCTCCGATGGAAAGAGAGACACACAAGGACATTAAAAGCAGAAGCTTCAGGATGAGCCAAGAAGACCAGGGTGATGTTCTCACAGAAGATGAGGATAGATGCAGTCCCCATGACAAGGAGAACATTTTTGAGCAGAATGGACAAACTGCAAAGCAGAAGGACCATACAAGTCCTGAGACTCGCCAGGAATGGATACCCTCTGCTGCTGATCCTCACATAGAGCAGAGATTGGTGGCACGCTCAGGAGACACAAATAAAGAGATCAAAACCCATATGTTTGTAGATCAGCTGGCAGGTAGAGCAGAAAGGATGGAGGAGGTGGATGGAGAAGATGGAGGAAGGAGGATGTCCCTCTCTGAAGTTGGATCTCTCCAACCCATGGCCGGGTTGGAAGACGAAGAAGGTACTATGGTCTACTTATGAATAATAATCTGTCACTTGGAAATGATTGCTTAACCCCCCCTTTATGGCAAGAAATGGCCAAATCACCTGATCTTATGTAAATCTCCCTGTCACTTGCCCAGGCTTAGAAGGAATGGGAATTCTCATGGTGTGATGGTCTGTGGGCAGAAACCGTAACACTCTGGTTTTAGGTTTCTTTTTGATCATTTTTACTGAATTAGTTAAATGGGAGGATATCTATCCACCAAGGAGCAATTAACGTACAACACATGTATACAGCACAGTAAAAAATGTGGGTCAGTGACTCATAAGAGACTTTGAATGCAGGACCATGGGACAGGGATATGATTTTGCGAGAAGGGAGCATGTGAGTACGGGGAGATCATGTGACCATACAGCCATGGCCAAAGTGTTTGAGAATGACACATTAATTTTCATACAGTCTGCTACTTCAGTGGTTTTAGATCTTTTTGTCAGATGTTACTATGGTAACGTAAAGTATAATTACAAGCATTTCATAAGTGGCTTTTATTGACAATTACATTAGGTTTATGCAAAAAGTCAAAATTTAGTGTTGACCCTTCATTTTCAAGACCTCTGCGATTCGCCCGAACATGCTGTCTGTTGAATATCTCATACAGATTTTACAGTCAGCCAAAAATAGGAGTGAATGCGATTTGTTCTTTTTCACTATCCATCATCTTCTAGGTCACACCCTGACTGTTGGCCGCCCATTCTTACATAATGAATGATTGGAGTGTCAGAATTTGTGGGATTGTGTTTGTCCCCCACCTCTTGAAAATTGACCACAAGTTCCCAATGGGATTAAGATCTGGGGAGTTTTCTGGCCATGGACCCAAAATTTCCATGTTTTGTTCCCCGAGCCACTTAGTTATGACTTTTGTCTTATGCCAAGGTGTTCCAGCATACTGTAAAAGGCACTGCTCCTCACCAAACTGCTCTTGGATGATTGGGAGAAGTTGCTCTCGGAGGATGTTTTTATGCCATTCTTTGCTCATGGCTGTGTTCTGTACTGGTGGTGTTCCGATCAACTTTAGGAGACCATCCTGGCACTTGCTGGACTTTCTTGGGTGCCCTGAAGCCTTCTTCACAACAATTGAAGCTCTCTCCTTGAAGTTCTTGATGATCCTATAAATGGTTGCTTTAGGTGCAATCTTACCCACAGCGATATCCTCGCCTGTGAATCCCTTTATGTGCAAAGCAATGACTGCACGTGTTTCCTTGCAGGTAACCATGGCTGATAGAGGAAGAGCAATGATTTCAAGCCCCGCCTCCTTTTAATGCTTTCAGTCTGTTATTGTAACTTAATCCGCGTGACAGTGATCTCCAGCCTTGTCCTTGTCAGCACTCTGACCTGTGTAAACCAGAGAAACACTGACATGATGTCAGCTGGTCCTTTTGTGGCGGGGCTGAAATGCAGTGGAAATGTTGTTTTTTGGGGATTGAGTTCATTTTCATGGTAAGAAGGACTTTGCAATTAATTGTAATTCATCTGATTGCTCTTCAGAACATTCTAGAGTTTATGCAAATTGCCATCATGAAAACTGAGGCAGCAGACGGTGTGCAAATTAATTAGTGTCATTCTCAAAACATTTGACCATGGCTGTACGTGGTGAACATAATCACAGGGACAAGTATGACCATGGAGGATGTGATCACGTGGACAAGTGTGGCAAGGACATTAGTAGCACACCTCAGAAACGAAACACTTGAGGGTATATTCACCACAGGGAGTCCTAGTAGTGATCATGCTAACATTATTAGTGTTACATTGGTTGCCTAAATGGAAGCTGAAGTCTCTGTGGCTATTGTGTTTTTGAGGATTGAAGCTTTACTTGAGTCCCATAATAGTGAGCAAGAGGAAATGATTGCTTACGCAGCTTACCCCAGAGCCGGCCTGACCCGCACCCACTTTTCTCCCATGTTTTAATAGAACCAAGGGAAGAAGATAATCCTAGCCTGGTGACGGAGGAGCTGGAGGCTCACCTTTGTTCAGAGGCCACACAGGAGGAGACGTTATATGAGGGAGAGTCCTGGTCTGCACCGACCTCTCCCCCAAAATCTGAGGAGCTGGATGACAGGAGAGGGTAGGCAGCTCTTCTTGGTTAAATTCGTCATGGTGCTATGCCGAGCAGTGCTCCTGGTTGGGTCAAAGACTGCAGCAAAGATCTATGTTCTGGGTACTTGTTATTGCCTGTGATGTAATGAGTATCTTTTGCTCCTTGCTTCTTCTCACCCTGAAACTCTTCTGTTTTCTCAGGGTCGAAAAGGATCACCTGGACTCAGAAAATGAGTAAGTACTAGGAACAAGGAAGGGGTGACCCCAGGTCTCCCGCCTCACTGCAGTTTCCTTCAGGATATTGTGTGTTGCTAGATGGAGACAGTGGTGTCCTTAGGCGTACACAGGCAGTGTGTGTGTTACACACCAGCTAATACTGGTTTAACTGGTCCTTTATGTCCTCATTAAGGTCCATGGATACACTGTCTGGGCTTTTCCTTACTGGCTTGTGATAAAGAGCAGAAAGCCCTCTGGTCTAAGTATGACAAGAAATTTAGATTTTATTAGGACAGCAGAGGCGAGTATTATGCTTAAACTTCCTTGACATCACTCTCGGCAGCAAAGAATTAACACATTATGAGCAATATAAGTGAATATGTGCAGAAAAACCCCTATATACACTGCAATCAATGAACAGACAGGTAACTCTTGGGTCAATGTTAAGGTTTAGAGCTCAACAACCAACTTGAAATGTGAACAAACTTTACCAAGGAGATCAGGTGACCGTAAGAACTGGGGTGTCGAGCTGCAGATGTTAAACTGAAGAGATGTGAATTAACTTGTATACAAAAAAATAATAATAAAATGTCCATGTAAGATACACTGTATGGACCGATGTATTGTGCTGTGCCTCCTATTTATTGAATTCAGGTGTTTCAATCAGAGCCATTGCCACAGGTGTATAAATAGCACCCCTCGTCCCGCATTCTGTATTTTAACACATTTGTGAATATAACGGGTGTGTCACTGGTCAGACAACCCAGGGGGGGGGGGGGCGAGGATACGAGTCAAGGTATACAGTGACACACTGGAGGCGCTGGTGTGCAAAAGTATATTGTTTAATGGGTAAACACAGGTGGAAACAACTGAAGCCTGAGCATGGCCTTTCGAATCATACCAAACATGACCATGTTTGAAGTAAAGAAAAAAATAATAATAAAAAAAGTGTGGTTTTTTTTGGTGTGTTTTTTATTAATGCAGCAATATTATTCACATTTCAATTATAACGTGAACAATGATGCTGCACTAATGATTTTTTTCTATGGGGTGCACCCCCCAAAAAAATGTAATGAGTCCCAATTCATATTTTTTTTAACAAGCACAACCCATAGAAAATATAACCGCAAAGGCTTGTGTGATAAAATGTGAAAAAAAACACTTTACACACTGTAGATGATTAAAAATTCAAATTTTATTGCATTCTTTGTTATAATATACAGACAGGACATGACATATACATATAAAAATGATATATTATTATTCTGCTTCCCTACGCAAAGCTGTGAGGCGTGGGTGCTTTAGACTAGCTAAGTCTGTATTTGACCAGTACTCACACGATGAAGTTCAGCAGATAGCTTCAACTCAGCAAAACTGACACGTAGAAAGATGAATCCAGTTGAAGACTTTAATGATCAGACTGACAATCTTGTAATAGTGTACAGCAATGCAGATAATAGGACATTAGTTTTGTCCAGCAGTGAGCACAGAATGGCTGTCATGTAACCAGGAAGTCCCTTAGAACAAGACATTGAACAAAGGGGTGGAACTAGTTGGATGCAGCAAGCTAAGGAAACCCAGCCGGGACAAAATAGCTATGAAATCAATAGCATGTAAGCAGCAAAGGCAGATTCAACACAAAACAGAAAAATATACAATAAATCCTAAATCATGGGGCATGACACTCCCCGTCTGAAATCTTTAGATTTCAAAATAAACTAACACTATAACTTTAAATGTCCTCCTGGATAGGGATGAGCCGAACGCCCCCGTGTTCGGTTCGACTTCGAACAATTTCAAAGGTTCGAGTTTGAACTCTAATACGATCCGAACTCAATGTAAGTCAATGGGACTCGAACGTTCGATTTTTAGAGTGCCCTCCAAGACGGCATATATGCTAGATATTTGCCATAAAAGGTGTATGGGGGTCCTGGTAGTGCCCTGGGGGACAGGAAACGAGGACAAAAAGTTTAAAAAAAAAAACATTTTTAAAAGGAACAGTGAGTTTTCCATGAAATAAAGGTTAAGAATAAAAACGGAAAATTCCTTCAAATATCGTGCCTAGGAGGTCCCCATAACCTGCCCATGAAGTGGCGGATTTGTAGGATGTATAGAAACATTTAAAAACAAAAAAAATGACATTTCAAATGACAGTAAATGTTTTTCCTTTAATCTATTCATAAACAACTGCTTGGGGCGGCAGCCTGTATGAAAAGAGGAGACATTTTAGGACGCGCAGAACAAGTTTAGTGATTTTTTTTGGGCTAAATTATGGTGAAATTTATGCAGGCTTTGGATGAAAGTAACAATAGGTGCTTTAAAATTGGGCCTTTAGTGTCGGCAACAGTGCCGTCACACTGTAACCCCTCTGTGGTATTGTGGAAGAGTGCAGGGTTGGACCCCGCGGTCAAATATTAAAATGATATGAATCTGGTATAGGCGTCAGTGCTCCCAAATATTTTGCCTTTGGTGGCAACAAGTGCCTTCACAATGTAACCCCTCTGAGGTATTGTGGAAGAGTGCAGTGGTGGAGGTTTTGAGAATGCAGAAGAGATCCCCAATATATTCAGTTACATCAGCAGCTATAACAAAACCGGGTCAGCAATGTTTAGGCACTTGTACTGCGCTACTGTATATGGTGAGAATCGGCGCACACCAGTAGCAACAGGAAGCAAACAGAACAGGCAGGGAATACACAAAGAGAATAGTCAAATGGCAGGCAAAGTCGGCAACAGTTCGGGTCCTCAGAACAAGTAGGGTCAGTAACAAATATACAAACTGATTCGGTAAGCTAGCGATGCGGGAATAAAGGCTGAGACACACTGACCGTGTAGCGACGCATAGCGTAGCGAAGCAAACATTTTGCAGGCTTGACTTCACTCCGCTCCGCCTCGCAGCTTGTGTCTACACTGCATTACATTTGCTTCTCACCGCACTGGACAGTAATCCACTAACTAAATTAAAATGTACACACAAAACCGTTTTATTTTCACAAAGTACATGTTATATAGGCAAAAAAAAGTTTCTACTGAATAAAATACATAAACAATTACTGTTAATTTAATAGGAATATGTCAGGCACGCTCACGTACCTGAGGGTGGACGAACGGTAGCCCTAAGTGAAAACAGGAGCCTCGAGTACGTAGAAGAGAAACCAGTCCTTGTAGTGGCTGGGTTAACACAAATAATGAGGGCTGCCCTGTCTTCAGGCCAACACCAACCAAGGGTACGTAACGGCAGTGCCGGTAAAGCAAGATAGAGTCACAATGCGGTACCAGTCCTTATAGTGGCTGGGTTTCGCACAAACAGGAGGTGAACCTATAAGGCAGGGACACAAGGAGGACAGGAACCAGTCCTTAGAGTGGCTGGTGTAAACGCTGGTAAGCCAGGAACGTATATCAGAAAGCCAAAGGGTATAGGCGAAAACAGAGTCGAGTAACAAGCCGGGTCAAGGGGTATAGAGGTACACAAGTCGAGAGAGATAGCCAGGTCATACACAGTAAGTCAAATAGTGAAATAAACGAGCACTTAAGGGTCAGACAGGCAAAACCACGAAAGGGCACTGAGGAATGGGAAAAGCAGGTTTAAATCTGGCGCCTTGCCTGCTGATTGGTCCGTCGCGGTCACATGGGGATAGGTGACGTCGCGCGCGCGGGAGGGCTAAATCCGGAACCGCCGGCGGCGCGCTCGCATACAGCGCACGCACAGGATGCGAAGAGGACGCCGACCCCGGAGCCGGGAAGGAGGACGCCGGGTCGGCGGCCTGGCGGGACGCCGGGTCGGCGGCGCCCGCTGAGCCTGACAGCACCCCCGCCTCGAGGAACGCCCCCCGGGCGGCTAGGAGCCGGGCGATCAGGAAAACGACGATGAAAGGCGGAGACCAATCGAGGAGCATGAACGTCACGTGACGAAACCCATGTGCGATCCGCGGGGCCATAGCCAGTCCAATGAACCAAATACTGCAACCGATTGCGGACATAACGGGAATCCAAAATGGACTCAATTTCATACTCGGGGGTCCCATCAACCACCACAGGGGGAGGAGGAGAGTCAGGGCGAGTAAAACGGTTGCAGGAGAGCGGCTTCAATAAAGAGACATGAAAGGAGTTCGGAATACGCAAAGAGACGGGCAATTGCAGTGCGTATACTACGGGATTGATACATCGGAGTATTCTATACGGACCGATAAAACGAGGCGTGAATTTCATAGACGGAACCTTCAGACAAATGTGGCGTGTGCTGAGCCAAACCCTGTCACCCACATGGTACACTGGTGGAGGTCTGCGCCTCCGATCAGCCGCCCGCTTCTGGCTCAAGGAAGCGGATTCTAGATTCAACCTGGTCTTCTCCCAAATAACCCGGAGCTTATCTAGGTGTTCCTCCAGGGCAGGAATGTTCTGGGGGGAGAACGAGGATGGAAAAATAGTGGGATGCATACCCGTGACTATTTCGAAAGGAGAAAATTTTGTCGACTGTGATGTGGCGTTGTTATACGCAAATTCTGCCCATGGTAACAGAGTAACCCAATCATCCTGTGCGTCAGAAATAAAACACCTTAAATAAGTCTCAAGCGTTTGGTTGGTTCTTTCGGCTAAACCGTTCGTTTGCGGGTGATACGCGGACGAAAAGGACAGTTTAACGCCCAACTGGTGACAGAAGCCTCTCCAGAACTTAGAGATAAACTGAGAACCCCGATCCGAGACGAGAACATTAGGAACACCATGTAGTCTGAATATTTCTTTGGTGAAAATCTGTACTAGCTCGCTGGAGGAGGGGAGCTTCTTTAACGGAATAAAATGTGCCATTTTAGAGAAGCGATCGACAACACCACAAATCACAGTATGACCAAGTGAAGGGGTTAGTTCCACTAGGAAGTCCATAGCTAAATGAGACCAAGGGCGCTCAGGGATCGGTAGGGGTTGGAGGAGGCCAGCAGGACAAAGGCGGGAGGATTTGGAACGGGTACAAACAAAACAGGTGGTTACGTAATCTTTTACATCCTTAGTAAGTGTCGGCCACCAAAGGTGTCGTTTAATCAAGTCAAGAGTTTTATTTACCCCAAAATGTCCAGCGAATTTGGATTCGTGAAAGAGCTGTAAAGCAGTGGGTACCTCTACAGCAGGAACGAATAGCTTATTCTGTGGTTTAGACGGGGGAGCCAGAGCCTGTTTAGAGAGTAAGAGGTTCCAGAAAGGAGACTCGACTCGTGTACTCAGAGAGGCTAAAATTTTCCTTTCGGGAACTATGGACACAGGTACAGACACTGGAGTTGCTAGGGGTTCATATTGTCTGGAGAGTGCGTCGGCCTTAACATTTTTAGACCCGGGTCTGTACGTAATGAGGAAGTCAAATCTGGTGAGAAAAAGGGCCCATCGTGCTTGTCTAGGGTTCAACCTTTTAGCCTCGGACAGGTAAATCAAATTTTTGTGGTCAGTGAGAATGGAAAACGGACAGGTGGAGCCCTCCAAGAGATGGCGCCATTCTTTTAAGGCCAAAATAATGGCTAACAATTCCCTGTCCCCAATGTCATAACGGGCCTCGGTAGGGGACAATTTCCTAGAATAAAAACCACAGGGTTGCATAGGCTTGTCATCGGCTGGACGTTGTGACAAGACGGCTCCTACCCCGGTTTCTGATGCGTCAACCTCTAAAACGAAGGGTCTATTGGGATCAGGGTGGTGTAGAATGGGAGCAGTGGAGAAGGCCTCCTTTAACCGTTCGAAAGCCTCCAGGGCACTGGAGGACCAATTCTGAGTGTCACCTCCCTTTCTCGTCAATGCTGTAATGGGTGCAATAATGGACGAAAAGCCCTTGATAAACCGTCTATAGTAATTAGAGAAGCCAATAAACCTTTGAATGGCCTTGAGGCCCTTGGGAAGAGGCCAGTGACTGATGGCCTCCAGTTTTTTGGGATCCATCATGAAACCAGAGGAGGATATAACATAACCCAAAAACTGTACCTGTTGGACATCGAATAGGCATTTTTCTAGCTTGCAGTAGAGGCCGTTGGCCAAGAGCTTAGATAAGACGAGTCGTACATGTACGTGGTGGGTGTTCAGATCAGGGGAATGTATTAATACATCATCAAGGTAAACCACGACAAAACAAGGGGTGTACTCTCGTAACACATCATTAATAAACGCCTGAAACACTGCTGGAGCGTTACATAAACCGAAGGGCATAACCAAGTACTCGTAATGCCCTAACCTGGTGTTAAACGCAGTCTTCCACTCATCCCCGTGTTTGATTCTTATTAAATTGTACGCTCCTCTGAGATCCAGCTTCGAAAAGATTTTGGAATGTTTCAGGCGGTCAAACAGCTCGGGGATGAGTGGAATGGGGTAGGCATTTTTAACGGTGATCTTGTTCAACCCTCGAAAATCGATACAGGGTCTAAGATCACCCTCCTTTTTCTGCACAAAGAAAACCCCTGCCCCAGCGGGTGAGGAGGAAGGACGAATAAACCCTTTTTTAAGGGAATCTTTAATGTACTCCTCCAAAACCTTATGTTCTTTCACGGACAAAGGATAGACAGCCCCTTTGGGAGGCATGGTACCAGGAAGAAGGTCGATGGCACAATCGTAAGAACGATGGGGGGGTAATCTATCGGCCTCTCTTTTGTCAAACACAGGTGCCAAGTCCGAGTAGGGGACAGGAATGGAAGTCGTCAGAGGAGGGGCCGTGGGCAAATTCAAGACATTAATGGATAGTGGAATCTCAATACAAGAAGCCATACAATCATTATCCCACTTCGCGATCTGACGAGCTCGCCAGTCAATAACAGGGTTATGGCGGGTTAACCAGGGGTAACCCAGTACGATAGGATAGGAAGGGGACGAAATAGCATGGAAGAACATACTTTCCTTATGACACAGTCCTATCCCAACAGTAATATTGCGAGATTCAAACAAAACAAAAGGGGTTTCGAGAGGTCTGCCATCGATGGCCTGTACAAGTAATGGGGTTTCTTTTTCAACCAGGGGTATAGCATGTTTGCGAGCAAAATTTATGTCAATAAAGTTATCGGCAGCACCAGAGTCTACTAAGGCATAGAGTTGTACCGGGTTACGGGAACTCTCCCAGGATAGAGTAACCGGAACCCGGAGTCTATTTTCCAGTTTGGGGGACGAAGGAAAAGCGCCTAAGAGCTGTCCCCTAGAGGCACTTAGGCATGAGAGTTTCCCGCTGGACCCTGGGGGCGTTTGGAACAGCCCTTAAGGAAATGACCCCCCAAACCACAGTACAGGCATAAACCCTCACGTCGTCTGCGTTGTTTTTCACTATCAGGGATCTTGGTGCTATCTAATTGCATGGGTTCGGGGGTGAATGAGACTCGGGAAGCAAAGGTACAGAAAACCGGGGAGGCTGCCTAACCGGTGGTCTTTTAGACCTCTCCTTAGTAAGTCGACGATGGCGAAGGCGTTCATCGATAAAGGACAGGTAAGTAATCAAGTCTTCCAGGTCCCCTGGGAGATCTCTGGCCGCTATCTCATCTTGCAACTCATCGTTCAGACCCTCAGAAAACACGGCTATCAAAGCCTCATTGTTCCAGTTCAATTCAGAAGCCAATGATCTAAACTCCAGAGCATATTCACCCAGTGATCTCGCACCCTGGCGCAAGCGTAACAAGGATTTTGCGGCATTGGTTTTACGCCCGGGAGGGTCAAACACCCTACGAAAGGCCGACATAAAGTCACGATAATTATAGACAATCGGTTTATCGGTATCCCAAAGAGGGTTAGCCCAACTCAACGCTTTGTCGGTAAGATGGTTGATGACAAAAGCGATTTTGGCACGATCTGTAGGGTAAGACCACGGGGTTAATTCGAAATGAATGGAAATCTGGTTCAGAAAACCTCGACAGGCGGTAGGATCGCCCCCATAACGTACTGGAGGTAGCAAGTTAGGGTATGAGGTGGACACAGAGAACGGTTCGGAAGGGAGAGGATTCACGGGAGGGGAAACCTCTACCTGGGTAGGGGCGGTACGGGTGAGCAGCGTTTGGAGGGCCTGGGCGAACTGATCAAGACGGTGATCTTGCTCCTCCAAACGGCTTTCTAGACCAGAGAATTGCTGAGCAGTCCCTGCAAGGTCCATGGCCCTTTCGTGATGTCAGGCACGCTCACGTACCTGAGGGTGGACGAACGGTAGCCCTAAGTGAAAACAGGAGCCTCGAGTACGTAGAAGAGAAACCAGTCCTTGTAGTGGCTGGGTTAACACAAATAATGAGGGCTGCCCTGTCTTCAGGCCAACACCAACCAAGGGTACGTAACGGCAGTGCCGGTAAAGCAAGATAGAGTCACAATGCGGTACCAGTCCTTATAGTGGCTGGGTTTCGCACAAACAGGAGGTGAACCTATAAGGCAGGGACACAAGGAGGACAGGAACCAGTCCTTAGAGTGGCTGGTGTAAACGCTGGTAAGCCAGGAACGTATATCAGAAAGCCAAAGGGTATAGGCGAAAACAGAGTCGAGTAACAAGCCGGGTCAAGGGGTATAGAGGTACACAAGTCGAGAGAGATAGCCAGGTCATACACAGTAAGTCAAATAGTGAAATAAACGAGCACTTAAGGGTCAGACAGGCAAAACCACGAAAGGGCACTGAGGAATGGGAAAAGCAGGTTTAAATCTGGCGCCTTGCCTGCTGATTGGTCCGTCGCGGTCACATGGGGATAGGTGACGTCGCGCCGCCGGGAGGGCTAAATCCGGAACCGCCGGCGGCGCGCTCGCATACAGCGCACGCACAGGATGCGAAGAGGACGCCGACCCCGGAGCCGGGAAGGAGGACGCCGGGTCGGCGGCCTGGCGGGACGCCGGGTCGGCGGCGCCCGCTGAGCCCTGACAGAATAGTATAAAGATATAAAAAAAAAGTAACCCCTGATCATATATATTATAGGGACACGGAGCGCTGTGTATAGAGTAGGGATGCATTGATACCACACACAGACATATACGTATATATCAACACGCAGACCTATATATATCAACACGCAGATATATATATATATATTATATATATATACATATACGCCCACCCACAGACCATATATACACATACGCACATGGGGGGGTGGCATGTGGACAATCTCAACTAAATGCGCCCCCCCCCCCCATTTGGCTGATCCCTCCAGAAGAAATGTTGAACCCAACAGAGCAGAGAATATATATTATTCTCTGCTCTATCGGGTTCAACATTTCTTCTGGAGGGGTCAGCCAAATGGGGGGGCAATTAGTTGCCAAAATGTGTGTATATTACAAGTCTGGATATATATATTTATAAGAATATAGATATATATATATATATATATATATATATATATATATATAGTGTGTTTAATGTTACAGAAGCCACTTGCACATCATAGCAATTCAAAGAATTGCATCCCAGAGCTCCTGTGCCACATTCCCCATATGCAGCAAGGAATTCTGGGTAAGATTTGCATATCTTACCCAGAATTCCTTGCTGCATATGGGGAATGTGGCACAGGAGCTCTGGGATGCAATTCTTTGAATTGCTATGATGTGCAAGTGGCTTCTGTAACATTAAACACACTTTTGATAGTGTGGAGGCTTTTTGTCTCACTTTTAGTCCTTCACCACAACCCTTATAGACACTTATATATATATATATATATAAGATATATATCATACCTGCCCTTACTTTCCCCTATAAATTTGCTAAAAATATACACACAAAAAAACCCAAACCACTGCCTGAGACCCCGCGTAGCCCACATGCCACCCCCCTCTACCTGGCTGAACGTAACTAATATATATAATTAAATACATTCAGCCAGGTAGAGAAAAAAAAAAAAAAAAAGGTTTTATTTTATGTTCCCAGGGACATTTAAAAAAATGTCCTCGGATTTTATTTTTTTTAGAAATGTGTCGCCTTACCTTAGCCTGGTGGTCAGTGGAGGCTCCCTGGATCCTGGTTGTGGGGGGGGGGGGTCTGCCGTGGCCGCAGTGGCTCCCTCCCTGCGCCGCTTGTCTCTGCCACATGCACCCGGGTGGCTAGCCCACACAGTCGCAGCTCTGTCATCCGGCGGCTGCATGCTCCTCAAGGGGATCCTTGGGAGGCCCCAACAGGCTGCCCTCTACATTGCCTGATTAGAGGGCCGTGTCTGCCTGATGTTTTAGTAACAAGAATGTTTTATCCCATAGGCTTCAATGTTAAAAATATTCCCGTTTTAATTCAATATCTAAAAACCGTTTCTTATAATATTCTGCAGTAAAGAGTCTTTATTTCTAGATTTTTTAGTATTTTCTAAGCATTTTTTATACTTTTTTAATTTATTTATTTTTTTCGAACTTTTGGCGAACGTCCCAAAAAAGTTCGAAGTTCGCGAACTTTCAAACGGCTAATGTTCGAATCGAACTCCGAACCGAACAGCTCATCCCTACTCCTGGAAACCCAATGTGGAGACCTGAAAAACAAAGGTAAAGCATTCAATAATACAACTTTACACTTTATAGCCAGTAACTAAGTCAACAGTCTTGAAGGTAGGCCATAGTTCCAGATGCGAGGAGTAATTTTAACAAGTTAACCAATCTTCGTGCTGGGGAAGCCGCTCTAGGCCAACACTTCCACCAACACAATTGTAATCCGACTGGCTGTTTGTGAAAGGCTTCTGCCGAGAGCAGAAACTCTAAACTGACCTTCTCCCTTGGCAGAAGGAGTATCAGTTCGGTGATTGATCGGAAGAAACCATGTACAACACCTCCTTTAGTCCCCTTGACCTTCACTTTTCGGATTCTTCGATCGTCACTAGGCATAACCTGAGTGACAAGACCCATTAGCAGGAGTTGGGAATCCACAAACTTCTGATCGGCTTTACGCTGTTGTATGACTGCGTATTTGTCCTTCTCTGTTTCAAAGATCTCTCCCTCCTGGTGTTTGGGTTTGCGCAGCCTCTTCTTCTTGAAGTAAGCATCAGTCAGGTGCTTTGAAACCTTGACACTTAAGATACTGACTTTTGTGGAAGTGGTGATAACAAATTTCTGGTGAGGTCTACGCAGGGGTACCCGGTTGATAACCAGTGGTCCTGTTACCAGCAGAAGGCCAGACTGGAGCTGCTTCAAAAAAACCACACGCTTCCCCTGTGGCGTCCATTGAGGAGTATAAGTACAGTCCCAGGAGTGATGGAGGAGCGTAGGTTGCATTTGTGCTGGCTGAAAGGCTTCTTGCCATGGCTTAACAGCTTCCTTGGAACATCTTTAGTAGGATAATAGCGAGGCATTTTACGCAGTTTGACTACACATGTACCGCCATTCTTATCCCCACCGACTGTCTTTGACACAGTAGCTCTAGCCTTCTCCCTTTTCTTCCTTTCAATCTTTTCTTCTGGTGCTTTGTGCTTGCACTTGTAGAGGGCTTTCCTGGCAGAACTGGAACATTTCCTGATTCAAACTGCTCAGTAGAAGCACAACATCTGAAACATACACCATATGTCTTTAGGAGCTCCTTGCGCTCTTGGAGTGGTTTCTTTCTAAAGCCAATGCACTTTTTGAGGGGTTGTGGCTTCTTTTGAATAGGACAAAGGCGGTTAGGATTCTCAATATTTTCACCTTGTTTGCACTCGTTAGGAATTGAGGTAGGAGGGGGAAGAACATTAGTCTTCTTCGCTGATACTGGACCCCTGCTGCCTCTGTGGTTAAAGTGCGAGCTGTCTGACATCTGAGGAAGGAAGTCTGAAGCGTGGAACTCGTAGAAAAAAATGGGGTCATTCTTTGTTTCTGCAATGTCTCTTATGAACTCACAAAAGTAGGAGAAAGGTGGAAAGGAGATTTGGTTCACTCTTTTATACTTTGCCCCAAGTGCAGTCCAATTTTTTCTGGATATTATATGGCAGCTTGAAAACTATTGGGTTTACCCCACAAGCAGTGTCCAGATAGCTGAGGCCAGGTAGGAAAGTGTCTGTCTTGGCCAGCTGCAGCTCAAGAAGGTCACTGAGTTCCAAGTATTTCTGATTGTCCTTGCCATAAATCTTTGGGAACCAGTGCAGGCGATTCAACAGAGCGTTCTCTATGGCTTCAGGGCCGCCGTAGCTTTGATCAAGTCTTTGCCAAGCAGCATTGAGGCCCGACATTGGATTATTGATGTGGGCAGCTCTGAGTCTCTTGACGCGTTCTGTAGACTGTGGACCAAGCCATCTGATCAGCAGGTCCAGTTCCTCGGCGGGAGTAATGCCAAGATCACTAATTGTAGTTCTGAAGGCACTCTTCCAGCTTCTGTAGTTTTCAGGCTGTCATCAAAGTTCGAAAGGCTTGTTTTGGTGCGTTCACGGCGAGCCATGTATCTAGCAAACTCAGACATGTCTGTTTTCTCTGACTTTGGGCAGGGAAATGAAGTTTGAAAGGCGTTTGCTGTATTCTGGTTAAGTGACATAGGGTAGTATGCGGTTGCATCTGTATTTAGCCCTGGAGTCGGTTTAACGTCCATAGACTCAGGCAGGCATGGTTTTATAGCTGTATGGTTGCTAGGTTCTTGATGAATTGCTGGAGGGTAGAATTGCATCTGAGAGTTAATGCATTAGGATTGTTGTTGCACTAGGGCGTGTGTCACGCCACCCCGCGGCACGCCACCAGCCGGGACTCTCACCTCGGAGGCAGGCTGGTGCCGGGCGGGTGGCGCTCCCCACGGTCCAGGTGTGGGCTGGGAGCGTCCCCGGGTCCTGCGCCGCCTCCTGCGAGCTCTGCCGCGTCTGCTCGGGTGGGTCGGCGTGGCCATACCGTTTCGTCCACCTTGGGCATGGCGGCGAGTGGCATCTGACGTCACAGGGGCGGGCGCCTGGATCTGGGTGGGTGGTGCAACCTCAGGAGGAGGGCCCTCAGTCCCGGTGGACTTGATGGGGAACTGCACCAGACACCCCCAGTTCCATGATAGCCTGCCCTCAGAGGAGGAGGTTGATTGGTGGAGGGATTCACATTAGGGAGTGGCGTGACAACTCTGCACCTATATAGAGGTTTTCTGTCAGTACATCGTTGCTTCAGCACTGTATCACTCCTGCCAGTGTTACTCTTAGAAGCTTTTCCCTATGTTAATTCTGTGTATCAGTACTTGGCTCTGTACCCGACCTCTCTTGATTCGTCTTTTGTCCCTGACCTCGATTGTGAACCTGACTACGTCTCTTGGATATTCCTTTGGTACCGCGATATACAACCTGCTACTTAAACTCTGCACCTGGGTTCTCCCGTCCCACCGAGCGTCCCTGACAGCGTGTAAAGAAAGCTCATGGTCATTAGCTAGTAGAGTTTTGTACTGACCTTGGTTGCAGGGTACTGCTAAAGAGTCTTTTCCCTGGTTTGGAAGGTTTTCACAACTGTCAGGAACATTTGATGTTATGAGAGATTCAGTTTTGCTTTAGTACATAGTCTCTGGTGCGCTTAATGGAATCTTCCTTATCCACGTTGCATAAGCTGATGTTGTCTCTTTCACTTCCCCCGGCAGCTTGTTCTAGGATCCTCAGTGTTGCTACGGCTGTGGCATGCTCACACTGTTTCTCTAGGGCTTCTATTTCCGCTCTTTTTTGCGAGCTGCGTCCATTTCCATTTCGGCTTTTCTTTTTGCAAAGGCCACCTGTATTTTGGCAGTCTCTGTTTTTGCCCGGGCTTGGATAAGCTGCAGACTAATTGATGAACTCTTTGAGTATTGTGAGGATTTTGACCTTGAGAGACGTGAGCTATTTGAATGCTTGCTAGATGCTGAAAAACAAGAAGCAGTCTCTTGGAGCTGGGCAATTTTCTCTTCCGCCTTTACTCTGGCCTGATGTATTAAATTGTCTCTTTCTGAATTAAGACACTTTAATTCATCTATTTCTTGTAAAGACTGTTTAGAATTTATCTTCTCTAAATTAGAGACATAAATGTGACAGTGGGCAAGATATTGAGCATGAGCTGTAGAGAGCTGTCTTAAAACTCATTTTAGTAAAGATGCGTCACAAACTGGGTGTGTGATGGTGGAGACATAACTCATCACCTGTTCCCAAAGCCATGACATTTGCTGTGATTTCTCATAATTTATGTCCATAAGCGTTTCCGTAATCTTCCATGTAGGTTTTGTATTGCGTTTGCTTCTGATTTGATTTATATTCATTACTTTTACATCTGAAACAAGTTGCCTTTCCGGTCTGCCTTGCTTACACAGATGAGAAGGATCTCAAGGATCCCAACTCCGCTACTCTTGGGTAAGCGATACAGCTACCGTTACACCGGCAGGGACAAAATAGCTATGAAATCAATAGCATGTAAGCAGCAAAGGCAGATTCAACACAAAACAGAAAAATATACAATAAATCCTAAATCATGGAGCATGACAATTATTAATCTGCGGAGTCTGCCGGAAAGACTGTCTCTACTTGGACGTGTCACAGTCACTCAGAGCTTTTTGCCCATTCTTCCTGTCTCCAGCACATGCCTTACGAACGCTTCTGGACCTCAGGGGGATCAGGGTTTGTCCGAGTGACTTTCCTTTTATTCTTGCCACTGAAGGTAATAATAAAGAGATTTTGTAGATAATACTCGCCTCCGTGTCTTGTAATAAAATCAGTCTTATTCACTTCACCTGTTAGTGGTTTGTGTTGTGGCTGAGCAGTGTACAGTGCGTCTGGCTTTTACATGGACTGCTAGCACCCGATTGGCCCAAGCATTACCTGTCTGTTCACTGATTGGCCATTCTATACAATTATTTATTTTCACTTATTTTGTTCGTACTTTGTGATGTCTTTGATGTGGAGAGTTAACGGAAGATTTTAGCATGATAGTTGTGACCGGAATAATGTCCTACGAAGCATGACCAGTTATCATCCCTATTTCTTGTATATAAATTGAAAATACAACGCTTCTGCCTAGGCAAGCCTGTTTTTATGATGTGTTTTAGGAAGTCATTAATCATGTAATTGATCATGTAGATCAATGAAGCAAATATGCCCTTTGATAGCTAGAGACGACCTTTTGATAAGAAGTGGACTGAGCATGCCCACGAATTACCAGAAGTGGGTGGACCACCCAACCTCTGCCATGAGGTCTGTGCAATGCATGAGTGTATATATTCTGGGACAAGAGCCATGCTCATTTGCTTATTCTATGGGGGTCAATCGAAAAATTGAGGAATATTGCCATCCCCTACTAGAGCACCCCCTAGCGGCTGATCGTCTAGCTTGTATTGTAAGTAACTAGAATGTGCTGTTTGTCTCCTTTTTAATTCTCTGCTTGTGTGTGTAACTATTAATTGTAATATCTTGTTCCATATGCCTGTGACATTTTTTGTCATAATAAATATAAAAATTATTAAGATTTGCCTCTGTCTGATATAAGACCCTTGTAACCGGAGAGACGGGATTATCAAAGTGTTTTTTTTTTAGCTCAGATCGATCTACCAAGAGTGAGTTGGGGTGAAGTCAGTCGTTTGAACTGTTTTCTGTTTTGGAGTGCTTAACCAGAGTCTCAGGTCCGTTCTGGTTTAGAGATTAGGCATCTGGGACACGCCTATTTGGGGGGACATGTGGTGGCAGTGTAGATACAAGGGAAGTGGGTGCAACGTACTCAATATTCTGGGTCTAGAACAGGTGGATAGAGAGTTGTACTCCTGCGTCCACTTTGCCACGTTGCGTGCCCTGCTGGAGTGAAGGCGTTGACGTGACAGGCAAGCGCGTGCAGGGGATTGTGGGCCATGTAGTCATTATTATGGGTCTAGTGCAGATGGATAGTGATTTTTTAACCCTGCGTCGTCCTGGCCGCATCACGCGTACATGACAATAGTCACCTCGGCTTTCTTGTAATAAAATCACACTGTGTGTGTCCCACTCATTCAGTCATGAAAGGATTGTGTGAGCCTCCTGTGCCCAGGGTCGAGGCTGGCAGCGCACCTGCCTTTGGCATTTTGGTTCCCGGTCTCTGTGCCCGTGGCTGACTGCTCTCTCCCTCCTCTAGGCGTCTGTCTTGGATCATGGAAGAAGACGAAGAAGAATCAGAGTAGGTGCCCCCTCTGCCATTTGATTAGAAGCCTATTAATGCTGGACACTGGGGAGGGGGGATTGTGGGCACAGTGGGGGTGGGGCTGACTCACTGTTTCTCTCTGCAGGTTACAGATGACATGTTATCACAGCGACAGCGAAGAGGAGACCAAGGTATCACAGTAAGTAACGATACCTCCTCCACGTTGCCATGGCACCTGTTACTACCTAATGGTACTCACCCCATGGAAAAATGGTATCCCCCCTCCCCCATAATGGTACTCACCCCATGGTAAAATGTTATCCCTCCTCCCCCTGTAGTGGTACTCACCCCATGGAAAAATGTTATTCCCCCCCTCCTCCCGTAATGGTAATCACCCAGTGGACGATAATTTTAGTAAATGTACCCCCCTCCTGGATAATGTTAGTCACCCCTGTATAATGTTACTCACCCTCTGGTAAATGTTACCCCCTCCCCCGGGTAATGTTACTCACCCTCTGGTGTTACCCCCCCCCCGGGTAATGTTACTCACCCTCTGGTGTTACCCCCCCCCCCGGGTAATGTTACTCACCCTCTGGTAAATGTTACCCCCCCCCCCGGGTAATGTTACTCACCTCTGGTAAATGTTCCCCCTCCCCCGGGTAATGTTACTCACCCTCTGGTGTTACCCCCCCCCCCGGGTAATGTTACTCACCCTCTGGTAAATGTTACCCCCCCCGGGTAATGTTACTCACCCTCTGGTAAATGTTACCCCCGCCCCGGGTAATGTTACTCACCCTCTGGTAAATGTTACCCCCTCCCCCGGGTATTGTTACTCACCCTCTGGTGTTACCCCCCCCGGGTAATGTTACTCACCCTCTGGTAAATGTTACCCCCCCCCGTTACTCACCCTCTGGTGTTACCCCCCCCCGGGTAATGTTACTCACCCTCTGGTAAATGTTACCTCCTCCCCCGGGTATTGTTACTCACCCTCTGGTGTTACCCCCCCCCCGGGTAATGTTACTCACCCTCTGGTAAATGTTACCCCCCCCGTTACTCACCCTCTGGTGTTACCCCCCCCCCCCGGGTAATGTTACTCACCCTCTGGTAAATGTTACCCCCCCCGTTACTCAGTTACTCACCCTCTGGTGTTACCCCCCCCGGGTAATGTTACTCACCCTCTGGTAAATGTTACCCCCCCCCCGGGTAATGTTACTCACCCTCTGGTAAGTGTTACCCCCGGGGTGTGGATGAGATGTTTGTTACTCGGGTATAGACAGGAGTGACGCTTTGGTCCCTGGATATGGCCGTCCGTCTCCTAGCAACCTCTCCTTCCCTGACTACAGGCTGGCGTCTCCTGGTAACGCAGGGCTAGATGGTGAGCGCCATTTCCCACATACAAGCCGATTAGCCCGATCTAAACACGGCCGCCTCACGTCTGTCCCAGTGTCAGACCCCCCTCAGGTGATTCCCGCCAATGTCAGCCCCCCCCTCTCAAGTGATTCCCGCCAATGACAGACCCCCCCCCCCCCTCAGGTGATTCCCGCCAGTGTCAGCCCCCCCCCCCTCAAGTGATTCCCACCAATGTCAGACCCCCTCAAGTGATTCCCGCCAGTGTCAGCCCCCCTCAAGTGATTCCAGCCAGTGTCAGACCCCCTCAAGTGATTCCCGCCAGTGTCAGCCCCCCCCCCCTCTCAAGTGATTCCCGCCAATGTCAGCCCCCCCTCAGGTGATTCCCGCCAGTGTCAGCCCCCCCTCAAGTGATTCCCGCCAATGACAGACCCCCTCAAGTGATTCCCGCCAGTGTCAGCCCCCCCTCAGGTGATTCCCGCCAGTGTCAGATCCTCTCAAGTGATTCCCGCCAATGTCGACCCCCCCCCTCAGGTGATTCCCGCCAATGTCAGCCCCCCCTCAGGTGATTCCCGCCAGAGTCAGACCCCCCCCCCCCCCTCAGGTGATTCCAGTAACTACTGACCTCAGGCTCCTGTCTTTCTCAGGCCGGTCATTCTTACCGGATCATTTCCTGGAGGCCCGTGCTGAGAGAGTCTCTCCTGGTGGCCCGTGCTGTGAGAGTCTCTCCTGGAGGCCCGTGCTGTGAGAGTCTCTCCTGGTGGCCCGTGCTGAGAGAGTCTCTCCTGGAGGCCCGTGCTGAGAGAGTCTCTCCTGGTGGCCTGTGCTGTGAGATTCTCTCCTGGAGGCCCGTGCTATGAGAGTCTCTCCTGGTGGCCGGTGCTGTGAGAGTCTCTCCTGGAGGCCCGTGCTGTGAGAGTCTCTCCTGGAGGCCCGTGCTGAGAGAGTCTCTCCTGGAGGCCCGTGCTGTGAGAGTCTCTCCTGGTGGCCGGTGCTGTGAGAGTCTCTCCTGGAGGCCCGTGCTGTGAGAGTCTCTCCTGGAGGCCTGTGCTGTGAGAGTCTCTCCTGGAGGCCCGTGCTATGAGAGTCTCTCCTGGTGGCCAGTGCTGTGAGAGTCTCTCCTGGAGGCCCGTGCTGTGAGAGTCTCTCCTGGTGGCCCGTGCTGTGAGAGTCTCTCCTGGAGGCCCGTGCTATGAGAGTCTCTCCTGGTGGCCTGTGCTGTGAGAGTCTCTCCTGGAGGCCCGTGCTGTGAGAGTCTCTCCTGGTGGCCCGTGCTGTGAGAGTCTCTCCTGGAGGCCCGTGCTGTGAGAGTCTCTCCTGGAGGCCCGTGCTGTGAGAGTCTCTCCTGGTGGCCGGTGCTGTGAGAGTCTCTCCTGGAGGCCCGTGCTGTGAGAGTCTCTCCTTGTGGCCTGTGCTGTGAGAGTCTCTCCTGGAGGCCCGTGCTGTGAGAGTCTCTCCTGGTGGCCCGTGCTGAGAGAGTCTCTCCTGGAGGCCCGTGCTGAGAGAGTCTCTCCTGGTGGCCTGTGCTGAGAGAGTCTCTCCTGGAGGCCCGTGCTGTGAGAGTCTCTCCTGGAGGCCCGTGCTGTGAGAGTCTCTCCTGGAGGCCCGTGCTGTGAGAGTCTCTCCTGGAGGCCCGTGCTGTGAGAGTCTCTCCTGGAGGCCTGTGCTGTGAGAGTCTCTCCTGGAGGCCCGTGCTGTGAGAGTCTCTCCTGGAGGCCCGTGCTGTGAGAGTCTCTCCTGGAGGCCCGTGCTGTGAGAGTCTCTCCTGGAGGCCTGTGCTGTGAGATTCTCTCCTGGAGGCCTGTGCTGTGAGAGTCTCTCCTGGAGGCCCGTGCTGTGAGAGTCTCTCCTGGTGGCCTGTGCTGTGAGAGTCTCTCCTGGAGGCCCGTGCTGTGAGATTCTCTCCTGGAGGCCCGTGCTGTGAGATTCTCTCCTGGAGGCCCGTGCTGTGAGAGTCTCTCCTGGAGGCCCGTGCTGTGAGAGTCTCTCCTGGAGGCCTGTGCTGTGAGAGTCTCTCCTGGAGGCCTGTGCTGTGAGAGTCTCTCCTGGTGGCCCGTGCTGTGAGAGTCTCTCCTGGTGACCTTGTGTCTTGTTCCTCAGTCAGGTGATCCTGGAAGGTCCTGCAGAATTCTTGGACTCTGCAATTCTCCCCCCAGAACAGGTCGGACTAGAGGAAACCACGTACTCCATGCAGGTACCGTCTTTCCATTGTGTCTGGGTCACTGTGCCGGTAATATGCCGTAAAGCACGCTCCCACTTTCAGCCGGCTTATCACTCCTGCAAACCATGACCTTGAGGAATGGTACAGCGCAGAGTATACAGACACAGAGCTCAGTGACCTCAGGGAATGGTGCAGAGTATACAGGTACGGGGACAGTAACCTCAGGGAATGGAACAGCGCAGAGTATACAGGCACGGGGCAGTGACCTCAGGGAATGGTACAGCGCAGAGTATACAGCGCAGAGTATACAGTCCTCTCCTCCTGTTTCCAACCCTCCCAGATTGTGAGTTCCTACGGGAATAGGGCCCTCATCTCCTCCTGTACTGTCTGTCAAATGTTGTTCAATTGTAACCCTGTCTATACTGTGCTTATTGTACAGCGCTGCGGTATATGCTGGCGCTTTATAAATAAAGAATAATAATAAAAAATACAGACACGGGGGGGGCAATGTGCTCAGGGAATAGTATAGCGCAGAATATACAGGCAGTGACCTCAGGGAATGGTACAGCGCAGAGTATACAGACACGGGGCATTGACCTCAGGGAATTGTACAGCGCAGAATATATAGATGGGGTGGGGGGGGGGCAATTCGCTCAGGGAATGGTACAGAGCAGAGTATCTGATCACAGACTTTACTACCCCTTTGTTTTCCAGGCTGTGGATATTAACCTTTGTGCGGTGCAGGGGGGAGGTGAGTTATACGATCACATTGTATCATGATTCAGTGCGTCTTTTCGGTTTTCACAATGATTATACATCTGAACACAAATAGACCACGACTAGCACCACAGCCAGCACCACAGCCAGATAAAGGATGGTATTGAGTCAGGCTTGAATTATTAGATTTTCCTATTTCATATCGGAAAGTTTGAATTTTATTAAGCACACGGATGCGAGTATTTGCAGTCTCTTTCTCACTTTATTTAAACAGCAGCAAGAAGTGGACAGAAAAGTATATATAACTTGACAAAAAAAAGATAGTACCAACATGGTACGTCCTGTAACACCCCTCCCATGATGCAGTATGGACTGTCCAGAGTCTACATAGGTCCCTGCTCAACATCCATTAACCCCTTAGTGACCGCGGACGTACCATGTACGTCATGGCCGCGGGTCTCTTTTAGACCCGCTGACGTACATGGTACGTCCTGGGGTCTTTTGAGCGCTGGAAGCGATCGGATCGCTTCCAGCAGCTCCAGGGCCATTGCACGCTGCCTGGGAGTCCAGGCATCCGTGCAATGGCGGACAGAAGTGCCGGGGCCCCTTGTGATCGCTCCGCGGGAGCGATCAACATCCGGTTTCGCCGGAAAGGTGCCCCGCACTTCTACAGGGCGCTGGAAGCGATCGGTATCGCTTCCAGCTGCTCTGAGTATATTGCAGGGATGCCTCGACATCGAGGCATCCTTGCAATATGGTTACCTGCCGCCGGTCCATCTGTGATCGCTCCCCCCGAGCGATCACTTCCGGTAGCGGCAGGAAGTACTGAGTGCCACGAGGTATCGTGGCACTCAGTACATAAAAGATCACATAAGTGATCAGGTGCTAAAAAAAGTGTAAAAAAAAAAAAAGAGTAAAAAAAGTAAAATAAATAAATCAAAATGAATAAAATAAAAGTGACAGCCAAGATGGCGCTGCCCTTCTAAGGGCAGGGTCATCTTGGGGCTGTGTGGGATGTTCCTAGCCTGCCTCATCAGAGAGGCAGGCTAGCAACATCCAATCAAAAGTTATAAAAAATCAAAATAAAATTTCTAATTTGTCAGGTCAGGTCAATATTTTGTAAATATTGGCCGTGACCTCTGTGATTCTCCCTCCCTCTCCTCACTTGTGTTTTTGTGAGCGAGAGAGAGAGATCAGATTTGACAGGTTAGAGATTTTAGGTAGATTTAGTGAGATTAGAGAAATTGAGGCAGATTTAGAGAGATTTTAGGGAGATTTAGAACAATTGAGGCAGGTTTAGATGGATTTAGAGAGATTTAGGTGTTTATTTGTATTTTCTTGTGAAACCCAACGGTTCTTCTAAGAACCAACAATCCGCTTATATATATAATAATTATAAAATTTTATAATTATTACATATAATGTCTGAGAGGGTGTACAGCGCCGAGGAGGCATATGCCATCCTGGCGTCAGAATCTGAGGCATCTGCGTCTGACTCAGACCCAGATTTTGACCCCGCTAACTGCTCAGAGACCTCGCTAGATACATTATCTACGCTGGCTGATGTATCTAGTGATGTTTCTGATGCAGATCCTGGGCCACCACCTGCCAGCAGGAGACGCACAGCTCCAGCTGAGGAGTGGGTAGTGCCTCATCGCCAGAGGCCAGATATCCCTCCTTTCACGGCAAATCTTGGCATCAATATTGATGTTGCAGGATTTACCGCCACACAGTTTTTGCAGGTGTTTATGGGGGATGATTTGTTGGGCCACATTGTTGCCCAATCAAATTTGTATGCCCATCAGCATTCTGCTGCGAAGACAGACTCCTACTTGGCAAGGCAGCAATGGACCCCGCTAGATGTGCCAGAATTTCTGAAATTCTGGGCACTTACTATGCTGATGGGCATCATAAAGAAGCCCTCAATTCACTCCTACTGGAGCAGTAGCCCCATCTGCTCTACCCCCAATCAATGTCACGTAGAAGGTATGAAAACATTTTGCATTTCATGCACTTCAGTGACAACAGCCTGTGCCCTCCTAGAGAGCATCTCCAGTTTGACAGGCTGTATAAAATCCGCCCCCTGATTACCCACTTCGCCGCCAGGTTTGCAGAGGCTTATACACCTGGAAGGAATATCTGCGTGGATGAATCCCTAATGAAATACAAGGGAAGGCTGGGATTCAAGCAGTATATTCCTTCCAAACGCTCCAGGTATGGAGTGAAGGTGTATAAGCTCTGTGACAGCGAGAGTGGGTATACTCAGGCCTTCCGGGTGTACGAGGGAAAGGATAGTAGCCTTGACCCTCCAGGTTTCCCAGAACACATGGGAACCAGTGGCAAGATTGTGTGGGACCTACTTTTTCCCCTGATGAACAAAGGGTACCACTTGTATGTTGATAATTTTTATACGAGTGTCCCTTTGTTCAAGCTGCTGTATTGTTTTGATACAGCAGCATGCGGTACTGTTCGCAAGAACCGCGTAGGTTTCCCAGCACAGCTTGTCCGCACCCGGCTAAAAAGGGGGGAGACCTCAGCTCTGCGTCAAGAGGAGCTGTTGGCGGTCAAGTACAGAGACAAGAAGGATGTATACCTTCTATCCACCATCCACACTGAGGTCTGTGGAGGTCTCTGTACGTGGCAGAGCTGAGCGCATCAGGAAGCCAGTGTGCATCAAAGCCTATAACCGGCATATGGGTTGGGTTGATCTGGCAGATCAGCTGCTCCAGCCCTACCAGATTATGCGGAAGTCAAGGGCCTGGTACAAAAAGGTTGCAATTTACCTGATGCAAATTGCAACCCACAATGCCTTTTTGCTTTGCAAAAAGGCAAACCCCGGAGTGACGCTGTCCTTTTTACAGTTTCAGCTCCAGGTCATTTCGGGGTTTTTGTACCAGGATGCACATGCTCCCCGGGCGGTGATGGGGGACAGAGTTGGGGCTACACATATTATTTTTAAAATCCCCCTTACTGAGGGCAAACAGAAACCCCAAAAAAGATGCAGGGTGTGTTTCAAGAGGGGGCAGAGGAGAGACACAATCTTTTACTGCCCAGAATGCCCTGGACAACCCGGTCTGTGTCTTGGGGACTGTTTCAAGATATATCACACTGTGCGTGATCTGTGATTTTTTTTCTTACACGTTAGTTAGTTAGTTCAGTTTAGTTTATTTTTCTTTTACTGCACCAGACTTTTACATTTTATTCCTACATTTTTATGTTCTACAATTGGTGCTGTATTTTGCCAAAATCTTTGCACACCTATGCATGGGGGGCATGGGTGTACTCAGGAGACCTTGCAGAAAACAACCTGGAGAGTTTTCATGCAGTAACAAACAACAGTATCTCCTAAATCACAGTCCAAATCTAATGTGGGCGTAAAAATCTGAAAATTGAAAAATTACCGCCACACACCTTCTCAAATGTTTTGGGCTAAAACCGTTGCATCCATGGCATCAAAGCACTCCATATGCAATACCTTGGGGTGTCAACATAACAAATATAATCAATTTTCTGGCAATAATTCAAACTGGGGTATGCGGTAGACCCAAAACCAAAGATAGGCCTAGCTGAAGAAATAATCTCAATTTCAACTCCAATGACAAAGTCATAAAAATTGTATTTGAACCTTCCCAAAATCCTGGCAAACCTATGCATGGGGGGCATGGGTGTACTCAGGAGACCTTGCAGAAAACAACCTGGAGAGTTTTCATGCAGTAACGAACAACAGTGTCTCCTAAATCACAGTCCAAAACTGATGTGGGTGTGAAAATGAAAAATGACCACCAAACAGTATCCAATTTGTTTGGAGCAAACGGTTGCATCCATGGCATAAAAACACTCCATTTACAATACTTTGGGATGTTAGCTAACCAAATATATGCACGTTCATAAAATTGCGGTATGTAAAAAGGCCCCTAAAAAGAAGATAAGCAAAGAAGATACTGTATGTCAAATTAGAAAATTGTCACATGTCACATGTCAAAAGATTGGCGTAGCACCCCAAAAAAACAACAGAACAAATCTATATATGGGTGGTATCAATTTACTCAGAAGATGTTGCTGAACATATTTTGGGGTGTTTTTTGGCAGTAACCCATAACTGGATTTGACAATTCATGCCTAAAGTACAATGTGTGTGAAAAAATAACACAAAAAGTGACTACCTGAAAGTTTGACATAGAGCTAGTGCATGGAAAGTGTTAAAATACAACTCTTTGAAGTACCCTAGGGTGTGCCCTTTCTAAAAATATATGGTTTGATGGGGGTAAATTACTTTGGCCAGCTTCGAAAATGTCCCAAATAGGACATGTGTGCATGATGACGAAATGTGAAAATTCCAAGTTGGAAAACTGAAATGCGCACCCCCCAAATAAGGCCTATTAGCCCCCAAATGACCCGACATACCTATACATGGGCGGTATCAATTTACTCAGAAGATGTTGCTGAACATATTTTGGGGTGCTTTTTGGCAGTAAACCTTAAAGTTCACAGTACATGTATTCTTAAATTGCGTTAAAAAAAAAAAAAATCACCAAAACATTTTTTTTTCTCAAACTTTGGCATAGATTTGTGGTAAAATGGTTTGCATGGAAAGAGTCAAAATATCCCAAGTTTAATACCTTGATTTGTGTACTTTAAAAAAATATGTATATGTGGAGGGTTATTCAGGAATTAGTGACAGATATCAGTGTTACAATGTCACTATCACTAGTTTTGAAAATAAACTCTTTGCAAATGGCAAAGTGCTACTTGCACTTATTGTTGCATAAAATAAGGAAAAAAGCGAGGAATATGTAAACATTGGGTATTGCTAAACTCAGAACTAAATTTAGAAACTACTAAGGAATTAATTTTTTTTGACGGTTGTTAATACATAAGAAATTTTGGGGGTCAAAGTTCGAAAAAATGGTGGTTTTTTTCAATTTTTTTTGTCATATTTCACAATGTTTTTTTATAGTAAATTATATGAAATGATGAAAAAAATGGGATCTTTATAAAGTCCATTTAATGACGAGAAAAACAGTGTAAAATATGTGTGGGTTGCATAAACGAGTAAGAGGAAAATTTGTCCTAAACACTAACAGCGCAGAAACCTAAAAACAGCAGCGGTCACTAAAGGACGGATTTGTGTAAAACCGCCCGGTCACTAAGGGGTTAACCCTCTTTCTTGAAAAACAGCGAAGAAGCTGGAAACCAGAAAAACGATACACAAAATATTTTCCACTCGGAGTCGAAGAAGGACGATCCAGAAGGAAAGGAAGCTGACTGTCCCATAGTAAAGCAGACTGACCGGTGGCTGCAATAAAACACAGAACACGAAGGTTGAATAGTAACAGGAACTGCGTGCAACACTCAGGACACGCGGTACTAGCGCTGAGAAGATTTCAAAACTCATATTAGCAAAATAAATATTTTATTGTATGAGGCAATAGCATACAGGTAAGTAATTACATCGAAAGAATAAAGATGACACAGAGTCAATTTTATTAGAAATACGAATGTAACATATACAGTAGGGAGGGAAATACTCGCCTCCGTGTCCTTAATAAAATTCAAACTTTCCGTTATGAAATAGGAAAATTTTGTAATTTTAAAGCCGGACACGGCGCTCGTATTTGCAAGTTTGAAGCTAGAGAAAATCTAAACATTAACAACGTCTGACGACCAATATAATACAGGCTTAAATTAAAACTCCCGAAATGTGGATTCCCGCAACTAGTCCACAGAACGTAACAATCCTCTAAATGACAACCAGAGGAAACAGCCTTGGAAGCGATTGCACTTCTAACTGAGTCAGCACCCTACTGGGAGATATCAATCCCCGCTAAATCTAAAAGCCAACGAATCCACCTAGCCAGAGTAGGTGAGCTAACTGGGAGGAAAGGGGGCTTAAAAGAAATAAACAAAGGAGCCACTTCCTCCACTCGTCGGAAGGGAAGAGTACGTTCTTCATGTTCCTGTAAACATCTAACCGGGCATAACCATGGCTGTGAAGGAAAAGACGGAGAAAACGCCTGTGAAATAGAGGTCTTGGTACGACGGGAAATAGCAAACCGTACACCTTCTGGCAGAAAGGAGCGAACTCCAAAGTCCAATGCTCTCACATCTTCAACTCGTTTACACAAAACTAAACACAGTAGCATCAACAATTTAGCTGAGAGCCGGCGCAAGGATAATCTGTGATTATCCAGCCAAGCAAGGAGGAATCGCAACACAACATTGACATCCCGTGTTACCACATAGCGAGGGGGGCGAGCATAATGGGCACCCCTTAGAAGCCGACACGCTAGGGGATGACGACCAAGAGGGACACTCTGAAAACCGACATGTCCTGCGGACATAGGTGATCTCAACACATTGAGGGAACGGTATGTTGTGCCCGAGTCGAATACAGAGGACAAAAAGTTGAGAACATAATTTAGAGGAGCCAAAAAGGGATCCCAAGCCCGTTCGACACACCCGCCAGACCATCTTGACCAACAGGATGCGTAGACCCCCCTCTGGTTCCCGGAGCCCAAGAGTGCTGGAGCAACGAGGCAGTAGAACTTGATATGTCACTTGTCGATCCACAAATCCCGAAAGCAATCATGCCATGAGTTGCAGTTGACCTGATGAGATCAGCGGATACAGCTGATTGTCCAGATCCAGTAGCACATTCCGGTGGGACGGAATCAAGTGGGCATTGTCAATGACCATTTCCAGAATGGAAGGGAACCATGCTTGAGACGGCCAGAACTGGTTCACTAGTATCAAGGTGGTGCGCTGTGTCCGTACGACGTTCATTACTCTCTGAACCAGGGCAAATGGAGGGAACGCATAAAGGCGCCCCTGCCTCCAATCCTGGAGGAACGCATTTGTCGTTGCTGCGTCTGGATCTGGACGCCAGTTGAAGAACCTTTGCAGCTGTGCATTCAGCCGGGAAGCAAATAAGTCCGTGTGGACCACATTCGAGAGTCCCGGAATGAACTGTGCCATCACATGGAGGTGATGTTGAAAGCAGAAATCCCAGTGACGATGTTCCATCAACGTCAACTGGACTGATCTGGGTCCACCCAGGCTATTGATGTAGCGTACAGCTGGAAAATTGTCCAGGCGAAGGAGAACAGATCGGTAGTCGGTTCCTTTTACGAAGCACCGGAGAGCAAAAGAGTGCCGCTAGTAATTCCAGGACATTGATATGGAATGATGTCTCCTCTTGGGACTAACACCCTCCTGTCTCCAGTAGGTCGCATCGAGCTCCCCAACCCAGACGACTGGCATCTGATTCTATCGTGAGGGAAGGAGCTGGGAAATTAACATGATGAGGATGTCGTCGAGGTATATCACCAAACGAACCCCTCTTGCTCATAGCTGAGCTACCACTGGTTTCATGATTTTGTAAAACACCAGGGTGTTGATGATAGGCCAAACGGGAGGCATGTGAACCTCCATATTCTGCCGTTCCAGGGGAGCACGAGAAAGTCCCGAAAGTCTTCTCGAATAGGAATTGTCAAATAAGCGTCTTTGAGATCCAATTTGACAAGCCAATCCCCTGGAATCCACAACTCTTTCATCGTATGGATTCCTTCCATCTTGAAATGGCGGTACATAACCCAGCCGTTCAATTCTTTTAAGTTGATGATGGGGCGCCCCCTTTTTTGCAGCTACAAAGAGGTTGCTTACAAAACACGGTGTGTGAGTATGTGATGGTTCTATGGTACCTTTCTGTTGGAGGCTCAGGACCTCCGCGTGTACTAGGTCGTGTAATATTGATGAAAGAAATAGTGGGTGTGGTGGTGACGATTGGTATGGAGTGTCGGTGAAATCTATGGTGAACCCCTGAACTGTATTCAGAACCCAGATGTCCTTTGTAAGTGTGACCCAGTTGTGTATGAAATGATGCAACGCCCCGCAATTGGAATCGTGGGATGTGGTATAGGTAGAGGAAAATACCTGCTGGGTGACGGAGGTAGCCTCTGCCTCTCGTCCCTCTTAACCCGTGTCCCTGCCAGGGTCGTTCTCTTGATGGGAAAAAGGATCCCGTGAATCCTGATGCTCTAGACTTCAGAGCTGAGAATGAGGGCAAATTTCCTGCACAGGAAACTGCATAAGGAGTGGGTCCACGGCCGGCAGGGCGCCCTCTGAATCTGCCAGCCCTGCCAAAAACCCGTGTGTTATAGAAGACTGTTTTCATTGTAGCCTCTGTCTTTTCTATATTGGAAAAAGTATTAGCATACAGTCTCATGTAGAGCATGAAAGCTCTGGGATCTGTTTAGAGCATGAGAGCTCAAATTCAGTTGAGAAGGATGGGAACTTGAATTAAAACGAGGACCATGGGAACTCATGGAGTGTGCAGGGGTATGTGATCCAGATAACCCAGGGCAGGGGTTTACTGTTATGGCCATGGAGCTACCCTCTGAATCAGATTTGTGGTGACCGGAGTGGGAATTATGTTTAGAGAGAGACATTCTCTTGAGGTAAATATTGTCCTTCACAGTTAATGGCCGCCGCCTCCAAGCCTGCGTGACAAGGGGCGGAGCCTAACGCGTGAGGTGAACGGATGGATAGAAACAGGGAAGGCCGTGGGATGTGTGAAACAGGACTGTAACACCCAGTTACCGGTCCTAAACCCAGCAGCCAAACGCTATGGTGTGGTTTAAACACTAACAAGAAGTCAACCATAAAAATACAGCACCCCAGACGCCCTTTGAGAGCAGGGAGGCTGGGGTAACAAAAATCTATACTTAACTGTCTGCTGAGCAGCAAGAAAGACAGTTAATGGATGTCGAGCAGGGACCTACAGTATACTTTTCTGTCCATTTCTTGCTGCTGTTTAAATAAAGTGAGAAAGAGACTTCAAATACGAGCCTCCGTGTCCTGCCTTAAAATTGGGCGTTATTATTTAAAGAACATGATGTTCTCGTCTGATATTTTGGAATTATCGCATTTGTTACAATGTAAATCGTTATATACCTGCTTTTATCTGCACTTTAGTATTTGGATAGATTTAGGGGTTAATCCCCATTCATCGATTGACACATCCCATTAAATGTATTGGCAGCTGGTGTGAGCTACTCTTTTGTTGAAAGTAGATCTGAAAGAGTGAAGAATGGGCACACACATATGGTGTGACGTGACCGGGGAGCTGTGCCTGCAGTGTGTGTATAGTGTCTATTTAGAAAGTACTTATTGTTACTCCACTTGTTTCCAGGTCTGACCTGCTGCTCGCTTTGCTCTCCTTAAGTCCTTCCACTATGTCCTGCCACAGTGCTGACGTAGAGCTGACCCAGCTGGCTCCTGGAGGTGCCCGATGCCAATCCCAAACTGCTTTGCCTGATGCCATAGACGATCTTCCCAATGTTCCCAGCTACAGAGCACCCCCTATTTCCCAAAGCTTTAAGCATGGAGTTCTGAATCCTTCCTTCCTTGAGGACAGCACCTCTCCGACCCATGCCTTAGGTATGCAAACGCCGCCCCCACAGCGACCTCTCTTACTACCCCTACTTGTTGCTGATACCACCCAGCATAATTACCCAGAGTTACTACCCAGAGTATCCACCCAGCACCACAACCCAGAGTATCCACCCAGCATCACAACCCAGAGTATCCACCCAGCACCACAACCCAGAGTATCCACCCAGCACCACAACTCAGAGTATCCACCCAGCACCACAACCCAGAGTATCCACCCAGCACCACAACCCAGAGTATCCACCCAGCACCACAACCCAGAGTATCCACCCAGCACCACAACCCAGAGTATCCACCCAGCACCACAACCCAGAGTATCCACCCAGCACCACAACCCAGAGTATCCACCCAGCACCACAACCCAGAGGATCCACCCAGCACCACATGCCAGAGGATCCACCCAGCACCACATGCCAGAGGATCCACCCAGCACCACATGCCAGAGGATCCACCCAGCACCACATGCCAGAGGATCCACCCAGCACCACATGCCAGAGGATCCACCCAGCACCACATGCCAGAGGATCCACCCAGCACCACATGCCAGAGGATCCACCCAGCACCACATCCCAGAGTTACTACCCACAGGATCTATTCTGCGTAACGTGTCGGAATAATTGCTCCGTATTACAAGGCAGAATGTTTCCCCACCATTATTTCCCATTGTTATGTTTCCTGCTCTTTATCAGAGGCTCCCAGGCATTCCCTTTCTTTTAGTGAAAAGGATAAACAGCATTCCTGCAGTCTCCTCCGTGGCAGTACTTATTCACAGTTACTGCTCCAAATACTGACCTGATTTTCCCAAGTATGACAGAAAGTCAAGATTTTATTATGGGCCCAAAGGCGAGTATTAAGCTATACTTTCTTATTAGTGATAACTCTCAGCTGTTACAAAAACTGAACAAAATTGCGATCAACTAAACATATAAATGTAGTTACTACAGAGACCAATCGCAGCATTGAAGGTAGAATAGCAGATGGAATAATAAATACAGGGTTCCAGGACAAACAAAACTTGGTGCAAAGCAGCTTGATATGTTTCAGAGCATGGAGGTATTTGCCAGATTGAAATACTGGGGATAACCCAAATTGGTTAGATTGACTAATTGACAAAATACCAATGGAAAGTGAAACTTAACTTTTACTTGAAAAAGATAAAAACCTCAGAGAGTGTATTTGATTAACAGACTCAATGTGGTAAGTGTCTGAACATAAGACACTATGTGAAAAATCAATACTAGTTTGGACATATAAACACAGATATAAGGACACAGTCCGGACCGTACAGAAAACAAAACAATCATATGATAGGTAGAGACTATCACAACGGCTGCCTAACCAAACCCAGTTCAAAATCGCATGGGTATATGTAGAAGTAATAGCAGACAATAAATGTAGCTGGAAACAGACCTTCGTGGGTCTGAATTATCAGAAAGAAAGTATGGAAAAAATTATTTAATTTGTCGCTAAATACCCACGAACCAGGGAAGCTGGAAAAGCACAGAAAACATACAGCAACTCAATCAATGTATCGCATCTACAGCTAGAGGAGGCTAGGCTTCAGATTTTGTCAGGAAAAAAATCCACAAAGGACAACCAGAATAGAATATATCCTCCATGCCTTGTCTCAGGATGCTATAACAAGCATTTGCAATGATTTGAAAGAAAAGGAAGAGCGTAAAAAAATATCTCATTTAGCTCATGTGATAGGTGGAGACTATCACAAAGGCTGCTTGTCCAGACCCAGTTACAAAATAGCATGGGTATCTATAGAAACAATAGCGGACAGTAAATGTAGCTAGAAACAGACCTTCGTGGGTCTGTAAATATAGAAAAGAAAGAATTGAAGAAATTAATTTGTCGCTAAATACCCAAGAACCAGGGAGGCTGGAAAAGCACAAAACAAAACACAACATACAACAACTTAGTCAATGTATCGCATCTACAGGTAGATGAGGGACAAGGCTATGCTAAATCAATTTTGGCCTATGCAATATTAGGCAGTTTCTTTGCTCCTGATGACGCTGGGTTACCAGTGAAACGCGTCGAGCTAAATGAGACTTTATATCTGTCTATGACTGCTCTAACCTAATGCTAACCAGCCAGCACAAATCATGCAGTAAGATTTTTTTTCCCCCCCTCTATTCCTTTCAAATCATTGCAAATGCTTGTTGCAGCATCCTGAGATAAGGCAGGCTGATATACTCTGATTTATATGGTTGTCCTTTGTGGAATTTTTTCCTGACAATATCTGAAGCCTGGCCTCATCTACCTGTAGATGCGATACATTGACTAAGTTGTTGTATGTTGTGTTTTTTTTGTGCTTTTCCAGCCTCCCTGGTTCTTGGGTATTTAGCAACGAATTAATTTCTTCTATTCTTTCTTTTCTATATTTACAGACCCACGAAGGTTTGTTTCTAGCTACATTTACTGTCCGCTATTGTTTCTATATATACCCATGCTATTTTTGAACTGGGTCTGGTCAAGCAGCCTTTATGATAGTCTCCACCTATCACATGAGCTAAATGAGATTTTTATTTTTTTTCTCTCTTCCTTTTCTTTCAAATCATTGCAAATAGTTGTGAAGAAGAGAATGGTAAGCGCCCACAATATGACCTCCGAATACCCAGATGAGCAGTGGTTTCCCCCAAATCAGAAGACAAATGGAACGAAAAATACGTATCTGGTCAGCGCGAAACACACGCAAGGGGATTCGGATGGCTTCTCGAATGACGTCATCCACAATATAGCATAGTGGAATAAAAAAACACAAGAGAAAGACACAAAACTAAGTGCAGTAAAATGGTACGTGAGTGGATAGTGTCAAATTTCTTATAGTTGATCAACTCACAAGCGGAGAGCCCAAACACTGGCTCTGTGTGGTTAAACGCCTCTGGGTTGTTTGTCTGGAAGGATTTCTCAGGTAACCCACTCCTTATCATTGGAGGCTTCTCATCACCTCAGAGAGAGAAGGAGACAAATCTTGTGTGTACCTGTGTACGTCAGGTACACACAAGATTTGTCTCCTCCTCTCTCTCCCATCTTGAATGGACGTGATGAGAAGCCTCCAATGATAAGGAGTGGGTGTGTTTCGCGCTGACCAGATACGTATTTTTCGTTCCATTGCAAATACTTGTTATAGCATCCTGAGACAAGGCATGGAGGATATATTCTATTCTGGTTGTCCTTAGTGGAATTTTTTCCTGACAAAATCTGAAGCCTAGCCTCCTCTAGCTGTAGATGCAATACATTGATTGAGTTGCTGTATGTTTTCTGTGCTTTTCCAGCTTCCCTGGTTCATGAGTATTTAGCGACAAATTAAATATTTTTTCCATTCTTTCTTTCCTATATTTAAACCCACGAAGGTCTGTTTCCAGCTACATTTATTGTCTGCTATTACTTCTACATATACCCATGCTATTTTGAACTGGGTTTGGTTAGGCAGCCGTTGTGATAGTCTCTACCTATCATATGATTGTTTTGTTTTCTGTATGGTCTGGACTGTGTCCTTATATCTGTGTTTATATGTCCAAACTCGTATTGATTTTTCACATAGTGTCTTATGTTCAGACACTTACCACATTGAGTCTGTTAATCAAACACACTCTCTGATGTTTTTATCTTTTTCAAGTAAAAGTTAAGTTTTACTTTCCATTGGTATTTTGTCAATTATTCAATCGGAATAGCAGATGGTACCAGTCCAAATAAAGGGCTGAAGTGCATTGCTCCTTTTGTAAAGAATGGCGTTTACAGATGTAATATGTCTATAGTAGAACAATTGTATCTGTAAATCAATAGAAGGCAAAGAAGCGAGCTGAACGCTAGACAATTGATATGACAGCTGGCATCTCCAGAAGACCATTGACCTCAGCGGACGATTCTTCACTGTGTGCTCCACAGCCGTAACTGCTGGCCTCAAACTAAATCTGGGTCTGGTTTAATAATTACCCATCCGTTCCAGAATTTCAGATGAGGAAGACACTATTAAGGTTCCTTCCTGGATTCTTCATCTATGGATAGGAGGTTAATGTATGTGGCTCCCTGACGTAGATAACAAGTCTTAAAGCACTGGAGAGCCCTGTAATACAATGAATCCAGAATGACTACCTGGAGAGATACTGACAATACATCAAGGACTATGACTACCCATTGTGGGAATATTTGACCCAGATCTAGGCGTTGTAATGATTTACAGATTTGGGGTAGACGGAGTGATAAATGGCCAGATCCACCAGAGAACCCAAAAACTCTGTTGATCGAGGAGCCCAGGAGAGACTTGTCACGACTGCTCCAGAAGCCAAGACTAAGACCTAAATTAATTGTCCATTTGTTGTAATAGTATGTATGGGTCCTGAGCAAGGAGGAGAATGTCATCTGAACAGGCGACTAACCGGGTTCCTCCTGATCTCAGGAGAGCAATCACTGGTTTCACCAGCTCGGTGAAACCCCAGGGACTGATGAGACCTCAACAGGAGACTTTTGAATCTCCATTTCTGACTGACGGGTATATTGGGGAAAAATCAAGGTGATCCAGAGCTGTTGTAATCAACAAATACATATCCTGGAGATCAGTCTCGATCATCTAGGGCAGAGGTTGGAAAGGGTTGTTCAAGTATGGGATTCACTCCATCTTGAAATGACTACGAATGACAAAAGCTTTCAATATGCAAAGATTAATGATGGGTGAAATCCACCTCCTTTTACTAGAAACAGCTTGCTATGGAAAGCAGGAGTATCACAAGGAATCTGTTCTAGTGCATTTCTGACCACTAGATTCTGTAGCTCCTCTGAGATCAGCTTTGTGTCTGCATGGGACATTGACCTTGTTGGAGGAATCAGTTTTGAAGAGGGAGGGAAGGAAACTCTGTTTTGTAGCCTACCACTTTCTGTAGAAATCACCTCTCTGATGTAATCCAATGTCATGCTGGGAAAAGGATGAACCTGACACCTGCCAGTATTGGTGAAGAGGAAAATGACTTACCATGGAGTCTCGAGCTTCAAATATTTCTACAACTATGAAATGTTACGGTGTGTGACTTCTGTGGGAAGAGCATGGAAGATCTCCATATGTCTGCAGAGTTAGCCCTGGAGCCTTCGGAAGTGCCATGGACAAACAACCCTATGTGGAGAGAATTTTGGTCAAAGAATTGCTGAGCCTTAACTGGCATGGTAAAGGATTCACGTAGGAGCTAAGCTCTTTAATATAGTAATCCCCAAAAGCAGGCCCTCAGCTTCTAGGCAGGCTTCAGATTCGTAGCCAACGGCTCAGGGTTCAGTAGTCTCAATCCATATGGCAGCGCTGGCATTACCAATCACACAGTTTTCGTTAGCCAGCCTCGGACATCTTCCATAGACGTCATTAATGAAATAAAATTGAATGTGTGATGGTATCGAACGTCTTTAACTCATGCCCTAATCTGTCACCTAACTTTCCAATTCTTAAAGCTACACCCTGCCCTTTTTATGGGACTATCCAGATATCCAGAATTTGCATTGCTTTTGGGTCAACTTCAAGGGCATTGTAACGGAAACGCTCAGGGTTCTGTCCAAAATTCCAGGACCAGAACCAGTCCGTTATTTGTCCGTCCCTTCTCTGTCCCAGAACCATGCCAGGAGACCCACAGTCACCTTCCACAGTACAGAGAGATTCCCCAGGGAAGATTCAACACACAAGACCAGAGAGACTTGATCTTTGTTAAAAGCAGGAATTAATGTGTTTATTTTCCAGACAGACAGTATGCCTGCTATTCACAATATTCATAAATGATCTGCCCAATGTCTGCAAAGCCTCAACTGTACACATGTACGCAGACGACACTGTAATCTATACCAGCAAACCAAATCTCCGGCAGCTGGAGGCCGCGCTGCAAGAACAATTCACAGGGGTAGAAAAGTGGATCAAAAACAACAAACTTTTTCTAAATGTTGACAAAACTGTCACAATGCTCTTTGGAACAGCACCTAAACTACACAAATTGCAAACTCCCCATCTATGTGTCAGGACAAAATCAATTGACACGCTGACCACAGTCACATCTCTCAAATATCTAGGTATGTGGATAGACCCAAATCTATCTTTTGGCCCCCACATCGAAAAACTCTCATCTAAAACTTACCCCAAACTAGGTGCCCTGTACAGAAACAAATCCTGCCTGAGCCCTGCGGTTAAAAATCTAGACGCACCCTTCACCTTTCCAACCTGGTGTTTAAGAGTATTTCTGGGAAGCTACCACCCTACCTGAATATGCTGCTTCCCCCAGCAGCTCCCTCATCCTATAACCTCCGATCCAGGACCAGCACCTTACTTGCAATACCACAATACAAAAAGACAGTGGCTCGATCCTCATTTTCCTACAGAGCACCGCAATTATGGAATAACCTCCCAGACACCATCAAATCTTCCCCCAGTCTAAAGTCCCTTAAGAGATCCGTATTAACATACCTCAATACAGAATGCACCTGTAAGCATGTTACATAGTGACTATATTTCCTACATATTTATTTTCTGTTAATCTGTATATTTGTTTTGTGTTAATTTCTTGCATTTTACTACTTTGTATTTCTGTAACCACTCAATGTTCCTGAATCCAGGACATATTTTATTATTCTTTATTTATAAAGCGCCAGCATATTCCGCAGCGCTGAGTATCACTGAGATAATAAAATCCAGGACATACTTGAAAACGAGAGAAATCTCAATGTATCCTTCCTGGTAAAATCCTTTATAAATAAATAAATGTTAACCAACAGACATTGTGCAATGTTTTATCTGGGAGGGGACTGGACCAATAGCTCTCTGCTGTCTGAGTCCCCCTCCCCCCAGTGATAAGATTTTAGCTGTCCAGCACAATCAATCCCAGGCAGAGGATACAGTTATATGTAAACTAACATTTCTTGGAACTGCACCACAGAAACCAGCTTTAAAACAAATAACAAACCACATGGCAATGTGCAAATGCTCCATGGATAGTAATTGCCATAATCACCCATAGTCTGTGGGCATGAGGCTGGCACCCGCTTCTCTCCAAAGGGCACAAAGTCCATATGTAGTGCAGCCAATGCTGCCCGTGCCAGCCAGTCTCTGACACCTGGAATTCAAGTCTCTCAGAAGGTGGCAGAGGCTTTTGTCACAGGCACTAAGCCCTAAATTTGTATATTGTTTTCTTATCTAAAGGCTTTCTAAGCCTGCTCCGGGATGTGCCGCCACGCTGTCCATTCTGTGGAGTGAGGGAGCCTCTATAGCTCCACAACAGAGATAGAAATGCCCCAAGCTTCCAGAAGAGCGTCATTATTGCCCTTTTTAAGGGAGGGTGAAGGAGGAATCTGAAACATAATCCTCAGAATTGTCCCATTAGTCCTCATTGGAAAGTTCATCTGAATCGTCTGATGGTTCATCACTGGTCTTGTTCTCTGAAGAGTTGTCTGTTTTGCGCCCAGATCTTGGCCATTTCCTAGCCTGGGATTTGGCAGCACCTGAACAGCCTTGTTTTTAGATTCGCTTTCGTTCTCAGATGTGATAATGCGTGTGAAGTAGAAGGCTGGGAGGCAGAGGTAGAATGGCTAGAGGCCTCTGAGGAAGCATGGATGAAGATCACTTCATCTTCATCCTCCTAATCCAAAGTGGAGTCAGACAGTCTTGGTGTTAGCCTTTCCAGTTGCTTTATCCATGTTATTGACCGGTGTAGGCTCTTTTGTGAGCTCTATGTCCGGAGTGGCCTCGGGATTTCCAGGCCCCACTAGCTACAAGTAGTGCTGCCATCAGAATTATTGGGTCCCTTAATGAACCACTGGTCAGACCCACCTTCCCTTAGCTGCTCATTTCCGTAAACTAATTAATAAGATACCATGTTGCTTCCTCTTTCTACTTGAGATTACATTAAGTGGGTTAAATCTTTGGTGGTCCACCAAGGCCATAAACATTGTTCCTTAGTGGGAATGCATTCAGTCTGTTCTTCTACCTGGTGCAGTCCATACTAATTGCTCCCTTCAGTGAGGAGTCCGTGTGCTCTTACTGGCCCTAGATGCCTTGGCCCACCGGGAAATTTGTTTGTATCTTAGTGGGCCAGCCAAGGGTGGCATGGAGGGACCCTTCCATTTGTGGCACTTAGACAAGCTGGACAGGGCTTGACAAGGGCCAGGGCCCACTGGGCCCCTGAGCACAGGTCACCCCCTAATGGCAGCCCTGTCTGCAACTGCCGAGTCTTCTTAACACCGGGTGCCAGTTTAGACAGAGCAGCCAATTTGGAGACCCTGATCTAGGGTCTGCCAGGGTTAGGCCTGAGGCTGCTTTTCTGTCCTTGGGGGCTCACACCACCTGAGGCATCTATGAAATAGATTGCGCCAGGGAAATCAAGTCCATAGCAGATTGCACCACTTCAAATAAGGTCACTAATACATTTCTAACACCAACACAGGGACGCTAACTGGGAAAATCTGCACATGCATGTTAGAGTGGTATTTCGGGGCAGGCACCACCCCAACACATCGCCCCAGAACACAACGCTAACAACAGTGATACTCTCAGTATCACCTCCTGCAGTCCATAGGACTCCATGGAGGGTTGCACTATTGGGCCAAGGAGTGATCACGGAGGGATTAAGATAGGAGTGAAGCGCCCACTAGAACCTGCGTACAATCTGCCACGCTAAACGCTGGAATGGAGGTCCCTCTAAACACCCTAATTCATATATATATATAGACAAAAAGACAACATAGCACCAGTGAGATACTCAACGGTAGGCAGATTATACAGAGTCCATGTCAATATATTTTATTTATAAAGGATTTTACCAGGAAGGATACATTGAGATTTCTCTCGTTTTCAAGTATGTCAATAAGTTCCTTATTTCTTTTACTTTCGTATTCGTTTCTTTTTTCGGATATATTTTTATCCCACTGCAAAGAGAAGGAAACCAGAATTGCGCAGTATGTAATTCTTTTTAGAGATATAATCAAAAAGTGATCAACTCACATTTTATAGAGCCCAACCTGTCTCTAGTTCAAGTTGCCTTAAGGGGCTTATATGGACCTCTTCGGGTGCCCTTCAACCTCTTAGGATAGTCCTCTCGGGTCCCGTAGATACTCTCAAGAAGGCCACTCACTACCAGGACCCTCAGGCTGGATCTCCTCTCTGGATTCACCAGGTGGATCTGCGGCCTCACAGGGCTCAGGACACAAAGGACAAAGGGGATGGAGAGGAGAAAACAAGGAGCAGGGGGAGAATATATTCCGTATGGTTTGGTACCTTTTCCAACTGCCTGATCTGGCCTTCCAGGAGGCACTTTTCTTCCCGGGCTGCCTGGACTTTTAAAACCCCAAAGTCTATGGCCTCATCTCGCTCCCGAGCAGCATATTCCTTGGCTCGCTCTGCAGCTTTAAGTAGCTCCAGCAACACGGCAATCTCCACCTCCAGTCTTTGTGTACGAGCCTCTGCATCATCTCTGGATTGTCTTGTCTCATCCAACTCTCTCTGGCTATCTTTCAGTTGATCCTGGAGCTGGTGCAGTTGTAGGCTAGTCTCTTTCAATCTCAATGTAACGTTGGGGGCTTTCAGCCTCTCCGGTATGCTTGAAGGCAGCATGTCTGATGCTGCTCGCTGACCAACGCCTGGTTTAAATAGAGACAGGCAGGGAGGTGGCTGCATGGGGCGCGGCTTGAGAGGGGGGCGCGGTTTGGTGAAGGCCTTTTAAAAACCCACAGTTCCTTCCAAACAGTGCCAGATCGTGGTTATCCATACCTGAGCTCCCTGTACCTGAATTCTCTCGTGATTTATCCTGTTATTGACCTCTACTTGTTTTCTGACCATTCTACCTTCTGTTGCCCTAGACTATTTTCCTTGTACTACGCTACTGCACTGATATCGACCCGGCTATTCCATTTGACTATTCTATACTCTGTATTCCTGATTCTGGCTCGTCTGACTACCCCTGTGTTGCTGACCTGGTTTTGTATTTCGACATTGTCTTTGATTAACCCTTTCTGTCTAGCTAGTACATATTTACCTGGCCAATTTTTAAGGACCAGACAGTTAGGGATTTTTTCTACGGCTACCCTGTTTGTAGCTTTTTGGCTCTGTGGAGTGTTGGGCTTTAAGAGCTGCGTGGTGGGATCCGGGAACCATGACACTCAAAGACTCTGGGTGGCAGAGTCTCTTTGCATCTCAAAGTCTCTCCGTGCCTTTGAAGCTGGTCACGTAGTTTGCCTTTTCCCTCCAGCACCGCCATTTCTTTCACCAGTTCCTCTGCTTCTTTTTAGTCTTATATGTGGATGGTGGGTTGACTGTCTTGGTTGGCGCTGAGGCATATTTTATCTAGGTCTCTGTGTTGGCAGAAGCCGATGCTTCCAACATTCTTGCTCTCCGCCAATCCATGTCTGTAGACCCCCGCTGGGTGTATGGGGTAGTACCCAGCCAGTTCTCCTGGCTGCAAATGTTCTCTGGTTCGATCCAGACCAAGAACCTCTCCTCGTTACACTCTGCATCCTGAGTGCCAATCTTTTCCTTATCCAGCACAGCTCCCTCTTGCTGCAACAAACAGACCTCTGTCCACACACTTTGGAACAGTTCCATGCTGGGGTTCGGCCCATATTTCTTGAGGCATCTCTCTACCTCCTCAAGAATCTTCATCTCACTCTGGGCTGCACCACATTCGTGCCTTTGGTCCCCAGCTCCTCCTGTAGCGATCTCCTCAATGCCATCGTTGGCCTCCACAAATGGCCTGAGAGCCTGGTACTGGACTTTACGGACTGCTGGCACCTTGTTCAGGGAAGCCAGCGTGGCTCACCTGGGTGGTCGCATCTCTGCCCGGCGGTCTCTGCCTTCTATTTCCTTCTTTACATAAGCATTGACCTCGTCCATGATGCTTGGATGACCTTTGCAGAGGGTTTAAGACCAACTAATGCCAACCTCACCCGCATCTCTTTTTGAAACTCCGTCTTTTCTACGGCGTCTTGGGACGAGGCTGACCTGGTGTGGTTGTCCTCTATGAGGGCAGCTTTTGGATTGTTGCTGGATGCCGGTCCGAGCCTCTGCCAATTCTTTAAGCATTATCCGTTTTAGGCGCAAGTAGACGGTCTCCGTTCAGCGTTTCAGGTGTCCATCGGCTCCAGCAGAACTGTTCCAGCGGGAAATTGAAATCCCACCCCTGCCACCAGTGTAATGGATCCTGGTACCCCCCAAGCTTGGGAACCTCTGTCTGGGCACCCCTTTCCACTGTTCAAGGAGCTGCTCGTACCCCCACAGAGTAGACGACACATAAACTGTGAGATCAAACCTTGAACACCAACCACAGAATGCCTTATTCAGAAGTTTTCAGTTAGACATTCAAGCGTAAAAAAACACACCCCTGCGTTTTTCTACACTAGATCCTCCCAAAGCCTCTCCCCCCCCCCCCCACACAAACATACCCTGGTCTCCTAACAAAGGAAACTGATACAGAATTCTGGTTACAGTCAAATCTGGGGGAGGAGGTGGGAGCAGAGCAAATGGTTACAGATTACACATGGGGGGGGGGAGAAACAGTGTCCCACACAACATTTTACACTAAATACAGGGCAATGAAATGTAAGTAAAAATAAAGGCAAATAATCATTGCAGCGGCCGTTCCGTCTCAGCAGTGCCCCAAACATGGACCAATGAAACCTACAAAGCATATGATCACGTAAATACATCATGAAAGGGAGAAGTGAAAAGAAAGGAAATAACTGCAACTGAGGCAATAAAGTATAAAATAAACAAAAGTGCAACAAGTAGATACACTATATTGCCAAAAGTATTCGCTCACCTGCTTTGACTCGCATATGAACTTAAGTGACATCCCATTCCTAATCCATAGGGTTCAATATGACGTCGGTCCACCCTTTGCAGCTATAACAGCTTCAACTCTTCTGGGAAGGCTGTCCACAAGGTTTAGGAGTGTGTTTATGGGAATTTTTGACCATTCTTCCAGAAGCACATTTGTGAGATCACACACTGATGTTGGATGAGAAGGCCTGGCTCTCAGTCTCCGCTCTAATTCATCCCAAAGGTGTTCTATCGGGTTGAGGTCAGGACTCTGTGCAGGCCAGTCAATTTCATCCACACCAGACTCTGTCATGGTTGTGGTGTCATGAAGGGGCCAGCTCCAAACTGTTCCCACAAAGTTGGGATCATGGAATTGTCCAAAATGTCTTGGTATGCTGAAGCATTCAGAGTTCCTTTCACTGGAACTAGGGGGCCAAGCCCAGCTCCTAAGAAAACAACCCCACACCATAATCCACCCCCCCCCTCCACCAAACTTTACACTTGGCACAATGCAGTCAGACAAGTACCGTTCTCCTGGCAACTGCCAAACCCAGACTCGTCCATGAGGTTGCCAGATGGAGAAGCGCGATTCGTCACTCCAGAGAACGCGTCTCCACTGCTCTAGAGTCCAGTGGCGGCGTGCTTTACACCACTGCAGCCAACGCTCTGCATTGCACTTGGTGATGTACGGCTTGGATGCAGCTGCTCGGCCATGGAAACCCATTCCATGAAGCTCTCTGCACACTGTTCTTGAGCTAATCTGAAGGCCACATGAAGTTTGGAGGTCTGTAGCGATTGACTCTGCAGAAAGTTGGCAACCTCTTTGCACTATGCGCCTCAGCATCCACTGACCCCGCTCCGTCAGTTTACGTGGCCTACCACTTCGTGGCTGAGTTGCTGTCATTCCCAAACACTTCCACGTTCTTATAATACAGCTGACAGTTGACTGTGGAATATTTAGGAGCGAGAAAATTTCACGACTGGATTTGTTACACAGGTGGCATCCTATCACAGTTCCAAACTGGAATTCACTGAGCTCCTGAGAGCGACCCATTCTTTCACAAATGTTTGTAAAAACAGTCTGCATGCCTAGGTGCTTGATTTTATACACCTGTGGCCATGGAAGTGATTGGAACACCTGATTCTGATTATTTGGATGGGTGAGCGAATACTTTTGGCAATATAGTGTATTTATTTATTTATAAAGGATTTTACCAGGAAGGATACATTGAGATTTCTCTCGTTTTCTAGTATGTCCTGGGTTCAAGAACATTGAATTGTTACAGAAATACAAAGTAATAAATGCAAGATATTAAAAAAAAAAACACAAATATACAGATTAACAGAAAATACATATATTCACTATCAGGGTAATTCAAAGAGAATCGAAAAGTCACCGCATGTTCGGTGACTTTTCGTTCTCGTCAATTCGGTTCGTGTTGCCGACCCCATTTCGGTGACCCTGCGGTGTATTCAGCAAGCACCTCAGGGTCCCTGAATTGCAGAGAAAGGCTGCCGCAAACCAGACGAAAACTAACCGCAAAACCCAGCGAATGCACAGCGAAAACCCGCATAAAACATCTGGATTAACCCACCGAAAACCACGGAAAAACCCTAGCAGGAGCCGATCACACTCAGCGAAGTCGCCGGAAAAAGCCGACACCGCAGACGAGTGAAGTGAATAAATTCGGATAACAGTTTGCTTGAATGTTTCGAGAATTGAAACGCTGTTTGCAAAGAAACTACTGAGCGAAAATGTCTGAAATTTAAATATGATCCAAGGAATGATAATAAAAAGGGCTGTTACAGAAAAAATAAGTAAACTTAAAAAAAACAAAACAGAAAAATGCTTAAAATATCCTAAAAAATCTATAAATAAAGAGACTCTTTACTGCATGTTAGGGTAAATCCGCTTCTCATCTAGATCCCTGATCATAGCCTGGTATCCGCTTCAGAAGAGGAGACCTCAAGTTACGCTGCAGCGGAGAATAGCCCACGGATGAAGAAATGAAACACAGACAGCAAAGTAGTCAATGGGCTCTTCTACCACACCCAAGTTTTACTGAGGATTATATAGGATGGTTAGGACCCTTTTGCACAGTCATGCGCAGTAATGTAAACATTACGGAACAGCTGGACATATACATATTAGGACATAATGTCACCATGCAGAATATACGTTTAAAACTGGTGAAAAACTTTTTGAAGTGGCTAGGTAAATATATCACAGATACAGAACCGTTGGTTAGCCTTGTGGTTACTGTTTCACCATGTAGACATAAGTAACTTAGTCAAAGAATAGGGAACAAAGTGCAATACATGGTATGTGACAACTCTATGTGCAGACACAGCTCAATCTGTAGAGGCAAATGTTAACCCTTTCCTTCACTGCAGAATTTTATAATGAATGGTTTATTAGATATTGAATTAAAACCGGAATATTTTTAACATTGAAGCCAATAGGATTTGCCTGAACAAATCTGCCGCATGAAACCACCGAATGGCAGGGCAATTCGGGATCCTTACACTGCTGGTTTTTGTTCTCTAAATAGCCGAAGCAGTGCTTTTTCATGGGGATTTCACTGCCCTCGAACAGGCACCGTATGTGCAGGCAATTCGCCAGGATTTGGCGAATTGCCTGCTCTCTGGATAGCCGAATGGCCAAGAAAGGTAACCGAACGCTGATTTTCAGCGATCGGTTACCTTTCTCAAGCAATTCGGATCTCTTTGAATTACCCTGTATGTTACATGTTTACAGGTGCATTTTGTATTGAGGTATGTTAATAGAGAGCTCTTGAGTGACTTTAGACTGGGGGAAGATTTGATGGCGTCTGGGAGGTTATTCCATAATTGTGGAGCTCTGTAGGAAAATGAGGATCGTGCCACTTTCTTTTTGTATTGTGGTACTGCAAGTAAGTTGCAGGTCCTGGATCGGAGGTTATAGGTTGAGGGAACTGCTGGGGGAAGCAGTCTATTCAGGTAGGGTGGTAGCTTCCCAGAAAAGCTCTTAACAAGAGAGAAGTGACTGTGGTCAACATGTCATTTGATCCGGTCTTGACACATAGATGGGGATTTTGCAATTTGTGTAGTTTTAGGTTTTGTTCCAAAGAGTATCGTAACAGTTTTGTCAGTATTTAGAAAAAGTTTGTTTTCTTTGATCCACTCTTCTACCTCTGTGAATTGTTCTTGCAGCGCGGCCTCCAGCTGCGGGAGATTTGGTTTGCTGGTATAGATTACAGTGTCGTCTGCGTACATGTGTACAGTTGAGGCTTTGCTGGTATAGGTTCCGGTGGCGTCTGCGTACATGTGTACAGTTGAGGCTTTGCAGACGTTGGGCAGATCGTTTATGAATAGCGTGAATAGCAGGGGGCCAAGTATCGAGCCTTGGGGTACGCCACAAGTGACTGGGAGGGGGAGGGAAGCGCTGTCAGAAATGGACACATATTGCGACCGATCAGATACATTTGATTGAAACCAGGTTAGCGTGCGATCACCAATACCAGAGTTTTTAAGTTTTTGTAATAGGATGCCATGGTCTACTGTGTCAAAGGTCTTGGAAAAATCAAGGAAGATGGCTCCAGTTAGGTTTCCTTGTTCCATGCCAGCTTGGATATCATTACAAACTTTTAAAAGGACAGTTGTAGTTGAATGATTTGTACGAAAGCCGGATTGATCAGGGGTTAATTAGTTCCAGTACTGATAATAATCACGTAATTGAGTGTAGACACATTTTTCCAGAATTTTTGACATTATAGGGAGCAATGATATTGGGTGGTAGTTGGATACCAAAGTCTTGTCTCCACGTTTATCAGTGGGTACCACTCTTGCAGACTTCCAAAGTTTGGGTATGTATCCAGTCGCCAGTGATTCATTGATTAGGGTTGCAACAGGTTTTGCAATTGCCGGTGCACTGATTTTCAGCAGCATTGCTGGGATTTGATCAGGTCCAGACTGGTATTTCATTTTTTGATTTCGGAGAAGTTTAGCAATAACACTGACAGGCACTGGTCTAAAAATGAATTTCTCTCTGATACAGGGTCTTTGCACAGTTGGAGGTGCCTGACATGCGTGCTGCCTTTCAGAATGTGTGTCATTTGCTAGTTTAGCAATCAGGGTGGTGGCGCATCCAACAAAATAATCAATAAAGGCATTTGCTACATCTAGGGGGTGTTGCAGGGTTTGGCTGTTTACTTAGCAGCCGGTTGGGAGTGGGAGGGCTGATTGTTTGTTACTTATGATTTTCCAAAAACTAAACAATCGAGAGCAAAATCACCAACTCTACAAGGCACCAACACAAGTCAATTGACAATAGACAGCGGCAAAGAAAAAGGAGGAATACACTTCACCTCAGCCTTTTATTTGGACCACGAAGACCTGATTGGTCCAATATTTCATCTACTGCAATCTGATTGGTCTCTCTATGTAACGGTTTTCTTGATCTTCTGAAAGTTTAGCATTATACAAAGCCTCAATTTCTAGTAATAAAGGAATGCTGTCTCCTGGCTCTGTCTATACCCAGCTGATCTCTCTATGTAGAGTAACGCTGTCTCCTGGCTCTGTTTATACCTGGCTGATCGCTCTATGTAGAGTAGTGCTGCCCCTGACTCTGTCTATACACGGCTGGTCACTCTATGTAGAGTAACGCTGCCTCCTGGCTCTGTCTATACCCGGCTGATCTCTCTATGTAGAGTAACGCTGCTTCCTGGCTCTGTCTATACCCGGCATCACTTTATGTAGGGTAACACTGCCGCTGCCTCCACTCTTGCTTTCGAAAGTGGTGTAGGGCTGTATCTCCGGCGCCACCTAGCGGTGGTTTTTGCAACCCGAATGATGATAAGAAAGTGAATTTCAAAGTAAACCAAAGCAAGCAGAGTTCAGCAGCAGGATTATAGAGTTTTTAAATAAGTCTTAATAGACAGCTGACCATAAATTATGCTATGGATGAAAATGGTACTTTATGATGAATCAGCCGCCATTCTCCTCCACTGGGTGGTATATCCAAACCCACCAACAGAATGTACAAAATAGGGGAAAATGTGGTGGGATCAGCGCTTCCTTCAATGGAGGTCCCCTTTGTCCACTTAGTCTTCTTTCATCGTATGCTCATGCATGCCTCAAATAAAACAAAAAGGTACCATGGTGCAGCATATAGAAACAGATATGAATAAAAAAGTGGAAGGGGTACACTCACATTTTTTGGTGTCTAAAGTCAGTCACCAGATGTATTTGCAGCCGGTGACCTTGTGGGGGGCACCGGATCTCCCATGCAGCCGTTGATATCCCTTCCGCTCTGCAGTAACCAGGACGCAATGGGTTAAAATCAATGCTACTTTATTAAATTAATAAAAGAAAGGGCAATAGTAAATACCCAGACGCATTTCGCGATAATGTCACTTCTTCAGTCGGTGTGTGGTGACCAGAGACACACCTACTGAAGAAGCGACATTATCGCAAAACGCGCCTGGGTGTTTACTATTGCCCTTTCTTTTATTAATTTTATTTATTTAATAAAGTAGCGTTGATTTTAACCCATCGTGTCCTGGTTACTGCGGAGCGGAGAGGGATATCAACATCTGCATGGGAGATCCGGTGCCCCCCCCCCCACAATATCACCGGTTGGAAATACATCTGGCGTCTGTCTTTAGACACCAAAAAATGTGAGTGTACCCCTTCCACTTTTTTTATTCATATCTGTTTCTATATGATACACCATGGTACCTTTTTGTTTTATTCGAGGCACGCATGAGCATACGATGAAAGGAGACTAAGTGGACAAAGGGGACCTCCATTGAAGGAAGCGTTGATCACACCACATTTTCCTCTATTTTGCCCACTCTTGCTTCGTTACAATCTAAGGTAAAGTGTCCTCTGTGTATAGAGCATGTGTTAATATGCAGGTGCCCTCTATCTGGTGTTATTACAGATGCCGTGCCCTTTAGTCACCCATCTGTCAGCATCGAGGATGTGGATTCAGGCAGTGTCACCACTGAGCTGGGCCTTGAGGCTCCTGTAATACCCCCGGGGTCCCCATACCAGCACAGGACACTCGCTGTACCTGGAACGTCTTTGGCTATTAAGAGGTAAGGGGATTCTGCGCCACTTGGTTTTTGAAGGCGTGGTTTATATAAATAAAATGCATTTTAAATGCTATTTCTCAGTTTGAATATTTCTGGTGTTTGCACAGGGTGTCAATACCTGATGGGTTATATTGAAATGTGTGATGGATTATTTTGCAGTTTGTGTGTGTGTGTGTGATGGATTACCTTGCAGTGTGTGCTTTAGTTGATTATCTTGTACTGTGTGTGTTTTTAGCTGATGGGTGTAACAGATCTCGTCTGTACCCCGACTGGGTTACATATGTTAATGTGACTTCCTTGCCATGCCCCCGATCTTCCACCTGCAGCCTTTTGTGCCTTTCTTCAGCCCTTACCCGAAGCTTAAAAACAGGTATTCTGAAGGAGCGGTGATCGCGTCATCCAGAAATGAGGCAGCACTCAGAGCTTGGGGTTAGAACAGTCAGACTGGGACTGAGCCTTTAATGAGCTAAATATATACATGCCAGGAGGGGCCTAGAGGGATTCAACAGGAATCCCGACCCTGGCGTCTTGGTGTCAGGAACAGATCATGAGATTAACTCTAGTCACCAAAATGCATCTCCCTACATTCCAACAAAACAGATCAATAGGACAATAGCAGATTGTGGGGCTACTCAGGGGATTTAGATAATGAGGCAGTGTTTGCAAAACAAGACAGACAAACGAAGAACACTAAAACTTCTAACCAATGTAAGCATATTCCAGATTGCGGGAGTTGGAAAAGGTTACACTGGCCCACACAGTAATCCTATTGGCAGATAGTAACAGATAGACAATAATAACAGTATTCATTGCAGCACAGACAACATAAACCCCCTGCACCTAGAATTATGGGTACAGGGTGACTTCATTATATGAGAGGGCAATATAGAACATCAGGCCTGCACCTCCCAAATACATCTCTAGACCCATGTACCCCAAGTTCAAAGTGACTCGTCACAATGGGTTATCTTCCAGTGTGTGTGTTTTAGTTGATGGGTTATTTTATTGTGTTTGTGTCTTATCTTGCACCATGTGTGTTTTATTCTTACTCTTTTGTCCATGTAGCAGGAAGAGGACAATGTCTCCAGGAGATGTGGACGAGGTGCTAGACGCTGGACCTGAGGATGAAGAGTAAGATCAAAGAAGACCCAGTGTCCACAAATGGACACTGCTAGCTTCTGCTCAGCCTTGGTTGTAAAATACCTTATTAAATCAGGGCCTGCATGTATTCTTTCTCGGTCCCACCGTACAGGGGGTTAAGTCATGTGGGCACATGTATTCTATTAATGATTCCCTCCAGATCCCATCCTGTCTTTATATTTATTGCCAGAGTATAGCAGTGCGTAGTGATACCTTCTTTATTGGACTAACGCTACATTTAAAAGACAAGGGGCTACATTACATTCTTGGTGTTAACGTTAGCGCTCACCTGCGTGAGCATTAACGTTAGCCCTGGTGGCCCTAACGCGGGCCACCCATATTGCAATCCAAACGCTAACGGGTTAAAACACCTGTTAGCGATTGTAATCTTGCGATGTACTGCGCGAGGATACTGTACTTTGCGCTCCCCATACTTAACATGGGTCTATCAGGGGTCTACAAACCTCAGGAGCCAGGTCGCAATTGCGACTAGAAATTGCTTCCTGGCTCCAGGGCTTTTGTCAGTCCATTCACTGTAGGCAGCAGGTGTGAAAAATCATCAGGGAGCTGATTTAAAGGCTTGGTTTTTATTGTTGTTGTTTTTTCACATCGCGGCAGCTCCGTGTATTCTCCACCCCCTTCCCCCAGATCTGCTCTGAAGATTCTCCCACACGCCCCTTTCCTTCAGCAATAGCCAATCTGTGCTGAGGGGGCGGGGCTATGTCTCGTGCACTAAGTCTGTGCAGATATGAGCAGGATAGACTCGGGCTGCTTCAAAGCCAAATCTGGCCCCTCCCCCTGTATAGCCACATGTCTGATCCTTTGATCAGATGCTCAGAAGAGAGAGGAGGCTGCAACTGTGTGTATGGGGAGCTACTGGCAGTGTTTGAGAGCTGTGAGTGTTGAGGGGTGTGAGCGAGCTGGCAGTGAGATTGGGGGCTGAGCTGTGAGGGGGGGTGAGCGAGCTGGCAGTGAGAGTGGGGGCTGAGCTGTGAGTGGATTGGGAGAGCTGGCAGTGAGTGTGTATGGGGGCCAGTATGCGTTTCAGTGCTGTGGTTTGTGATACAACTTCTACTGTGCTGTGTGAGTGTATTGCTGTGGAGCTCTGTGATACAGTAATGCGGTGTGTATAGGCATCTCATAGCTCTACAGCATTAAAACTCATGCTCATACACACCGTATTACTGTATGACATTGCTCCACAGCCAGGGCCGGCCCGACAATGGTGCAGAGCGGAGCAGCGGCGCCATGATAGACTGCAGGATTTCTCACGCGCAGCCCCCACTCTCTGGAACGCTCTCCCTCGTACTGTCAGTCTTTCCCCTAACTTCTCTTCCTTCAAACGCTCCCTTAAAACATTCCTATTTAGGGAAGCCTACCACCCAACTCACTGACGCAACCATCAATCACTCTCACCTTACAGTCCTCTCCTCCTGTTTCCAACCCCAACCCTCCCAGATTGTGAGTTCCTACGGGAATAGGGCCCTCATCTCCTCCTGTACTGTTTGTCAAATGTTGTTCAATGTATTGTAACCCTGTCTATACTGTGCTTATTGTACAGCGCTGCGGAATATGCTGGCGCTTTATAAATAAAGAATAATAATAATAATAATAATAGGCGGCAGAAATTCGGGGGCGGCAAATTTCAGCCCCTGGCACCGCTGCTGCGCGCTGCACTATTTTTTTTTGTGGCGGCAGCAGATCGTGCGGCCGCCGCGTTCGTTCCTTCAACGAGCGGAAGCCTCGCGAGTATCTGCCTCTCGCCTGAGATCCATCGGCCAGCCTGCCGCGATCGAGATAACGTGATCGTGACAGGCTGGAAGGTGGATCCCAGGCGAGCGGCAGATACTCGCGAGGCTGCCGCTCGTTGAAGGAAGGAACGTGGTGGCCGCAGGATCTGCCCGTAGGAGCCTGGGCCTGGCAGAGTTGAGCCTGGGGGCAAATATATACATGTGTGAGCCTGGGAGCAAATATATCCATGTGTGAGCCTGGGGGCAAATATATCCATGAGTGAGCCTGGGGGCAAATATATCCATGTGTGAGCTGGGGCAATATACCCATGTGTGGCTACTGCTGGGTATGTGATGCTGGGCACTGCTGGGTATGTGACGCTTGGCACTGCTGGGTATGTGACGCTTGGCACTGCTGGGTATGTGACGCTTGGCACTGCTGGGTATGTGACGCTGGGCACTGCTGGGTATGTGACGCTTGGCACTGCGGGGTATGTGATGCTGGGCACTGCTGGGTATGTGACGCTTGGCACTGCTGGGTATGTGACACTGGGCACTGCTGGGTATGTGATGCTTGGCACTGCTGGGTATGTGACTCTGGGCACTGCTGGGTATGTGATGCTGGGCACTACTGGGTATGTGACGCTGGGCTCAGTTATATACACCTCACAGTACTGTTTCACAGAGTTCCACAGCAAGAAAATTCTAATGTACGGTGTGTGTGAGTGTTTGAATTTTATTGATGTGGCGCACTGTGATACGCTCATACACGCTACGTGTTTTTTTTGGGGGGGGCAGCATTTCATTCTTCGCTCCAGGCAGCACAATATCCTGGGCCGGCCCTGTCCACAGCAATACAACTTATACTGTGCACTCGGGCGGAAAAGGGAATATCTGCCCCGGTGCCCAATACTCAAAGTACCCCTCTGCACTCCTCCCTGCTAGTCCCCGTGCGCGGTGCTGGAGACAGGGACACGCACACCTTCAGTTTTAAAAGGGACATGTATATCCTGAGCTTACTTAGAGAAAGCTGTGTCATTGAGTAGGATTGTAGCGGAGTGAGACGGCCGTCTAATATTAAAATAAAAGCCATAAATCATTAATTGCCACCTCATGGCTGCTGTCACGTATATGATGTATGCGGTGTTATTGTGCCGGGCAGTGTTGCTGTAACATATATGTTGGCACAGTTTGCAGCGGGATTTGTTGCAGCGTGTGGTCCCATTCTGTATGTCGTCCTGTTCCTGAGTGAGTTTGCTCCGGCCCAAACTTTGCCTCAGATTTAGGGGTTGCTTGAATGCCAGTAAGGTGAATGCCAGTAAGGGGGGGCTGTGGGAATATTTCTTTGAGCGCAGGGTCCTCTGTGACCAGTGGCTGAAGATCTTTCATGATTATGCGAATTCCCTCTAGAGTCGGGTTATAGGAAACAACTAGAGGGATCCGTGTGGTGATTTTCTTTTCGTTCTAGAGTAACAGCTGTTCACACAGTGTTTTCACAGGGCAGATTTGATGTTTTTAGAGATTGTCCTTTCCTTATAGCCCTTCCGCTGGAATGAGCTTGTTCGGGTGTTCATCCCTTTCCCCAGTGTCCGAGCAGATTCAGTGGTACCTGATGGCCTGGCTATAGATGATGCCTTGTTTGGTGTGGTTGGGATGAAAGCTGGCCTTGTGGAGGTAGCTGGGATGTCTGTGGGTTCTCTATACACAGATGAGTGCAGCGTGCCATTGGCAGCTGATATGGTACAGTCCAGGAAGCTCACACTGTGCTTGGAGAAATCCATCTTGAGTTTGATTGATTGGTGGAACATATTGAATGCCTTGTGAAAGCCTAGAAGGCGTTCCTCTCCGTCTGTCCATGAAAATGTCATCAACTTATCGCAGATATTTGTGTGGTTTGTGGGGATGAGTGTTCAGGAACCTCTGTTCTAGATCCGCCATAAAAATATTGGCGTATTGTGGTGACCTTTTACTCCCCATAGTGGTCCCGGTCATTTGTAGGTAGCAGTTAGTATTGAAGCTGAAGTAGTTGTGTGTGAGTATAGATTCATTCAGCTTGGTAATTATTTCACTGTCATATTTATGCAGAGTATTGTGGGAGGGGAGAGATTTGAAACAGGCATTAATTGTGGAATTTTCCTATTTCATGACGGAAAGTTCTAATTTTAATAAGGACTCGGAGGCGAGTATTTGCCTTCTCTTTTCATTTATTTTCCTCAGCAGCAAGAATATTTTAACATATTTGAAGTGAAACAAATAAAAAAACTTCCCCCACAACAGGGGTTAACCCAGGATCCCCACTGTTCTCCCCCCAACGGTCCATGTAGCTCCGCCACTAGGGTAGCTCCTCCTCTTTTCTTGATGAACCGAGCCAATACATCCAACAGGTACACGTAGAAATCCCAACGGGGAGGAAACAAAGGAATCCAACGTGGAAAGCTGAACGTGTGTCATGCCAGCCCCATGAGCCTGCCTGTAGTCACATAGCTTGCTGTTTGCTCCATACCTGCATATCCACCCAAGGGTTAATTCCTGCTCTGATCATGTGGTTGTGCATATAACCTGGACAAACCCTTCCATCCACACTCTCATTTTGTGTTTCCCCATCCTTGATACAGTGAGGTTCTGTGAGCTGCCTCTTCCGGAGTCTGTCTGCATTCCCTATGATCCTCTGTACTGTTATTGTCTCAAGTGTTCCTGCTTCATCTGCCTGCATTTACAGCAAGTCCTTTGCGAAGAGCTCCTGGTTCCAGGCCTGTGGATCCTTTCTGCGGTGGACACTGCCTAGTCCACTATCTCTGGTGTATTGTGACCACACCTGTGGCTATCTGCATTCAAGCCTCGCTCCACCATCCTGCTGTCAAGGTACTTTGCAAAGAGCTCCTGGTTCCTACGTGGTGGACCCTGCATAGCCCACTATCCCTGGTGCATCAAGACACTACCTCTGTGCAGAGAGACTTTTATATTTGTTTCCAGTACTCTGTATTGTGTATAGACTGTTTGCTGTGTGCCTACCTTTCTGGAATACACTTTATATGCTAATACAGCTTCCTGTGTCTGCCTGATTTTCTCTCCCCATCGCTTGGGAAAATAAACTTAAACCTAAGGCTCCACCATGGCTCCATCCTGGCGCAAGCTTGACAACGTGCAACCAAAGGATCATCATGCTGAAAGAAAGCAAAGACATGAAAAGGTGATTAGCCCCTGAGCCCCTGCATAAAACACTTCTAGCTCCAGAAGAACCACAGTAGGCGAAGACAAAAGCCAATAAAGTTTATCGGGAATATGCAAAAACAAAACAAAAAAAAAAAGACGACACAAATCATTTAATGACAGAAAAACAAAGAAGTACATCAAAGGGAGGGAGAATATGGGCGTGAAATACTCGCCTCTGAGTCCTTATTAAAATTTGAACTTTCCGTCATGAAATAGGCATCCGTAGCCAATGCTTCAGGATCCGGTTTCCAACTAAAGAAGAGAGGAAGTTGAGTATTCACCCTGGACACGAATAAATCCCACTTCAGGGGTCCCTACAGAGAATGGATATCTGAGAAAACCGATGACAGTATGCGCCGGGATTCCGACCTGGGTCCCCCATGGTGTTGATATAATGCACCGTCGGGAAATTGTCGAGGCAAAGAAGAATGTAACGATGGGGAGAATTCCTGGTGAAACATTGTAGAGCAAACAGACCCGCTAACAATTCCAAGGTATTGATATGGAGAATGCTTTCTGAGTTGGTCCATCGACCACCCATCTCTAAACCATCGCAATGAGCTCCCCAGCCAAGTCTGCTGGCATCCGAATCTATAACGAGGGTCAGATGGGGAGGAACCAGATGTTTCCCATTCCAGGCTGACATGTGAGCATGCCACCACTGCAGGTCTTCGAGCATCCTCCGATAGATGGATAGCATCTGGATAATCCAAACCATCCCGTAGGGAACGAGCTTTGAGACGTTGTAGGGCCCAATTAATGAGGTGGAGCTGGAGTGATCGCCAAACTTGCAGCCAGCAAAAGACCAATCACCCTGGCCAACATTCGTAGTGTAGGTGCTGAATGACAGAGAAGAGATGAAACCTCCTTTCGGATGTTGTGTATCTTGGAAACAGGTAGGAAGAGCATCAGATTGTGCGAGTCCAAAAGATGACCCAGAAGCTCAATTTGTTGTGTTGGAATGAGAAGAGATTTCTGTTCGTTGACGAGGAAACCCAAGTCTTGAATCCGAGTAATAGTCCATTGAAGGTGAGTCAGAAGAACCTCTCGTGAGTGGGACATCAGGAGAATATCATCCAAGTAGATAACTAGGTGTACTCCTCTCGAACGAAGCGAGGTGACAACCGGCTTCAGTAACACTGTGAAGCACCATGGAGCTGAAGAAAGGCCAAAGGGGAAGCATGTCAAACTCTGCCTGAGCAACTAAATTGCAGAAAATCCCTGTGAGAAGCATGAATGGGAACCGTAAGGTAGGCATCCTTTAAATCCAATTTTACCATCCAGTAGTCTTGAAGCAGGACATGTTGAAGAGTGCGAATGCCTTCCATCTTGAAATGTCTGTACTTCAACTTGTTCAATTCGCAAAGATTGATCACTGGACGCATGCCTCCACCCTTTTTACACACCAGGAACATGGTGCTCATAAAACCTTTCGAAGAGGGATGAGCCGGTTCCACGGCACCCTTGCGAATAATATCTTGTATCTCCTCCTGAACCAGTGACTCCAGAGCATGCGCGAAAAGGAGCTGCGCTGGGGCGTGACGCTGCGTCGGAGGCTTGACAAAATCTATCAAAAAACCTTGAACAGTGGATAAAATTCAAGCATCAGTCGAAAGATGCACCCAATTGTGATAAAACAGACCAATACGACCCCCCTATTTTCTGCCCATGAAAGGGAATTACTTGAAAATCTCCCACTTTCAGGAGACCTTCAGGTGAGACCTCTGCCTCGGGCCGGGCCCCCGCACCATGGTCTGGCTCTTGATGGGAAAAATTGTGTGCTGTAGGAAGGGCCTGATAAACGAGTGGGACCTGCACGGCCGGAAGAGCGACCCCAGCCTCTTCCGGCCCTGTGAGAGACCCGACCCGGGAAGACTCTCTTAATTGTAGATTCTGCCTTATCCAGTAAAGAAAAAGCACTTGCATAGGTGTTACGTTTCTTAGAAAAAAGGTCCCCAAATGGTTGGCCTTGGGCTACGAAACTTGGGTCAGTGGTTGCCATGTGGGAGAGCTGGGGGTCCATTTTAAGGAGAATGGTTTTCCTCTGTTCGGAAGCCAGGGCTGTATTGGCAATACCAAGAAAACATATGGACCTCTGTAATAAGAAAAGCGAAAAGTATTCCAGGCGCACTTAAGCAGTAACTAAGTATATTATTTCAAATGCATTTTATATAGCAGCAATTTTGCGAAAGAAGTATAAATGTGTAGAGAAAGCACTCTGAAATAGAATAAAAGTAATACTTATTGTCAGGTGTAGACTGTGATTGATATCGCTGTTGGGGTTGTGAGCCCAGGATGCAGTGAAAAAAGGCAGGTTCAGAGTAACAAAAGGGTTTATTTAAAATAAACACAAGAACTAAACAACAGATCAGATCTAGACACTGGAGGAGACTGGACACAATAGGGAATAGCTTAGAGAAGGAGATGCAAGAGAAGGAAAGTGAAAATGGACACAAAAGGGAACTTAACAGCACATGGGGCAAGCAATGAATAAACAATAATACATGAAAGATATCCAAGAACGTGGTATCAGGCAGGGAACAGGCAATAAGGATAGTCTAGAAGTTAAGCAATAGGTCTGGTTCATGGGGATCTTCGATGGGGCGGAAGGGAGCAGAATGAAGGGGTACCGGTATAATGAAGAGCAATATCCAGATATTGCAACAGAGGATCCTTAGAGTCTTTGTGGTTCAAGCGATTCAGGGAGCTTTCAGTAGCAGGTTTCACAGTCAGAGACTTCAATGTGGAAGTCCAGGGTAGAGGGTGTGGCTTCCTTAAATGCTGGAGTAAACAGGGAAGGTGAGCTCAGGTGATGCTCCAGGGCCAGAACATCGATGCAGACAGAAAGTTTAGGAAGGTGAATTATGCATACTGCAGGGTTAGGGTGAGTGACAGGGGCCAGAGCGTGGTGATCCTGACACTATCCCCCCCCCTTAAGAGCCGACCCCTGGACGGCGAAAGCTAACCTACGGGCAGTAGGAGTGTCCATAAGGAGTCCCTGCACCGTGTAGGAACCCTGATCTTCTGGTGAGGGGTTAATGGCAGAATTGTCGAAAACAGAGCTTGGCAAGACACTGTTCCAGGAGCGATCTTCGGGCGCTTTGGATGTCTGGGAACACTCGGAGGTCCATGCACCTGATCACTGTCCCGTTTGAGGCATATATGAACCCAGGAGGCAAGGGTTCCATAGTGATGGTGCCTTCTGGGGTAGAGACAGTGGTGCCAATATGTGCAGTTCCTTGGCATGGTTGTCCAGAAACCAGCCCAAACTTGCGGCTGTGAGGGATGGGAGAGTCAACTTTGCCAAACCCCCAAACCCTCCTTGGTGCGGCTATATCTGGAAACCGCCAACAATGGGTAGTGGAGATGGCGGTCTCCACAGCAACGGCGGGGCAGCGCCCTTGGCGAGGGGCAGCACCCTTGGAGAGACGCGGAGGGGCGGCGCCCTTGGAGAGACGCGGAGGGGCGGCGCCCTTGGTACTGCACGGCTCAACGGCGGCGACCTGGGTACAGCACGGCTCGGCGGCGACCTGGGTACAGCACTCCTGCTGGGCAGTGAGCGGCTTGGCTTTATGGCGGCGGTGACAGCCCCGTGGCGGTGACAGCTCTAGAGATCCTGCGGGATGCAGGGCAGCGACCTCCTGGAGATCCTGCGGGATGCAGGGCAGCGACCTCCTGGAGATCCTGCGGGATGCAGGGCAGCGACCTCCTGGAGATCCTGCGGGATGCAGGGCAGCGACCTCCTGGAGATCCTGCGGGATGCAGGGCAGCGACCTCCTGGAGATCCTGCGGGATGCAGGGCAGCGACCTCCTGGAGATCCTGCGGGATGCAGGGCAGCGACCTCCTGGAGATCCTGCGGGATGCAGGGCAGCGACCGGCTTGGCTCTGCGGCCCCGTGGCAACACACAGCTGGGAAGGGACGGGGTTGCAGCTTGACTTGGCTGGATAACAACTTCGGCTTGGTCTGCTTGGATACAAACAGTGGCATAGCCAAGACCTGGAGAATCTTGGCAGAGGTGGGTATCGGGTAGATCTGGCTTTTGCTCAACCTTCAATTCAATGAGGCATGGGTGAGCCTCCAGCTTTTGAGGTTTCGGTTTCACAGACAACCGAACAACTGTGGGTAACATGGATAAGATGGTGCCAATGAAGCCTGTTCTCTGGGACGGTGCACTCGAGACTTGTGTAGTAGATGGGGGTCTGGAGTTGGCAACCGAGCGGCACAGATAAGTGGCTGGAGCGGCTTCCCGAAGTCTGAGGGCCAGTTCGAAGACCTCCAGGTCCTCCCTGCGAACGACAGTCCCGTTTGAAGCATATACGCAACAAGGAGGTAGAGGGGTGGGTTCTGGATTTCTGGCAACACCAGCCATGATGTGTTGGCTAGGCTCGGTCTCCAGAGGCATGGCTGACTCAGCTTCTATGGAATCCTGTTCTATTGGCACTTCAGGATCAGACTCCAGTTCGGCGTACTCCCTAGGGGTCTCTGGATCAGACCCCTCAGAAGAAACTTCCTGAGAAACCTGGCCTCTGGATGCAGGGAGTTTGGTAGCTCTTGACTCAGGTCTTCTGGGAGCAGGAGCACACTTTTGTGGAGGAGGTTTGCTTACCAGATTTCTTCTGGGAGTAGGCTGGGACACAGGTTTTTTCTTAGTTGCAGGTCTCAGTCATTTTTGGCCGGGTAGGTACTGGTTTCTCTAACAACTTCTTTTTTGGCTTGACAGTTGCAGGCTTGGTTTGAACAGGCTTGGCATAAACAGGCTTTGCAGGAACAGGTTTAGGAAAACTTTTTGTACCTGGCTTAGGTGGGCGCAGTGGGCAGGCCGATATTTGATGCAAAGGACTCCCACAATAGAAGCAGAGGTCTAGCGTCCTCCTCCTTGCCATTTCTTCAGGGGTCAGCGGTCCTCTGTAGCAGGAATGCGCACCTTAGATGAGGGGTCCCTTAGATTTTGCTGCATATAGACGAGCAGGGAGTCCAGGAAATGCTGAATCTTCAGAATGGTATCTTTCAAGTTTTCCACCACAGTATAGATCACTGCGGGCTCACAGGGTTTAGACTTCCACATTCTGTCATGTGTAGACTGAGTTGGTATCGCAGTTGGGTTGTGAGCCCAGGATGCAGTGAAAAAAGGCAGGTTCAGAGTAACAAAAGGGTTTATTTAAAATAAACACAAGAACTAAACAACAGATCAGATCTAGACACTGGAGGAGACTGGACACAATAGGGAATAGCTTAGAAGGAGGAGATGCAAGAGAAGGAAAGTGAGAATGGACACAAAAGGGAACTTAACAGCACATGGGGCAAGCAATGAATAAACAATAATACATGAAACCGATATATCCAAGAACGTGGTATCAGGCAGGGAACAGGCAATAAGGATAGTCTAGAAGTTAAGCAATAGGTCTGGTTCACGGGGATCTTCGATGGAGCAGAATGAAGGGGAACCGGTATAATGAAGAGAAATGTCCAGATATTGCAACAGAGGATCCTTAGAGTCTTTGGTGGTTCAAGCGATTCAGGGAGCTTTCAGTAGCAGGTTTCACAGTCAGAGACTTCAATGTGGAAGTCCAGGGTAGAGGGTGTGGCTTCCTTAAATGCTGGAGTAATCAGGGGGAAGGTGAGCTCAGGTGAGGCTCCAGGGCCAGAACATCGATGCAGACAGAAAGTTCAGGCAGGTGTATTATGCATACTGCAGGGTTAGGGTGAGTGACAGGGGCGAGAGCGTGGTGACCCTGACACTTATATTTCAAGTTGTTATGAATTCTTATTCCTCCTTTTCGGTGTTGGATTCTTCCGGTTGAATACAGGATAGTTGCATGAATTCCTGGATAGCGAGGAGATATTCCTAGTGCATACGATACTCGGAGCAGGAAAAAGAAAAACCTTTTTTTTTATATAAATAAGCAGCAGAGCAGGTTTCTAGTAGTATAAACTAATTTATTTCAATAAAAAACAAGCCATATGGCAAGGCAATAAAGATGCATAAAAGCATATAAAATGGTGAACAATCTTAGGTAAGGATCACTAAGAACGTGTTTTCGCCTACTGGCTTCCTCAGTGTCCTTAACAATAGGGTAGTCTCTGATAGAAAAGAAAGACCTCTGTAATAAGCCGCACAATTCAGCGTGCTCAATAGGGGTATGCGAAAGTTTAGCCCGATCCACCACATCCAGGGCCTTAACTAGTGGTCCTGTAGTGTCCAAAATTTTATCTTGGCAAGTTTGTATAGCGAAATCAGTCCCCTTTTTTGCAGACCAACCTTTGTTGGCCATAAACTTTTGGAATGCCTCATCCACCTCTGGGGTGATGCAGGTTTTAGAAACATAGAAAAATGTGGGCAGATAAGAACCTTTCGGCCCATCTAGTCGCCCAATTACATGGATACTTTACCTGGATTTATCTTTTGTTTAGGATAGCCTTATGCCTATCCCATGCCTGCTTAAATTCAATTACTGTTTTGGCCTCTACCACTTCAACTGGAAGACTGTTCCATGTATCCACCACCCTCTCAGTAAAATAATGCTTTCTGATGTTACTTTTAAACCTTTTGCCCCTCTAATCTAAGACTATGTCCTCTTGTTTTGCTACTTTGTTAACTTTTAAATATACTCTCTTCCTCTACCTTGTGGATTCCCTTTACGTATTTAAATGTTTCTATCATATCTCCTCTGTCTCGTCTTTTTTCCAAGCTATACATGTTAAGATCATTAAGCCTTTCCTGGTAACTTTTCTCCTTCAAGCCGTACACCATTTTAGTAGCCCTTCTCTGAACTCTCTCTAAGATGTCTATATCCTTCTGGAGATACGGTCTCCAGTACTGCACACAGTACTCCAAGTGAGGTCTCACCAGTGCTCTGTACAGTGGCATGAGCACTTCCCTTTTCCTACTGCTAATACCTCTCCCTACACAACCAAGCATTCTGCCAGCATTTCCTGCTGCTCTATTACATTGACTACTTACCTTTAGATCCTCTGCAATAATAACCCCTAAATCCCAACCCTCAGATGTTGAGGTTAGGACTGTATCAAATATTCTATATTCAGCCCTTGGGTTTTTACGTCCCAGGTGCATTATCTTGCACTTATCCACGTTAAAACTCAATTGCCACAGTTCCGACCATTTTTTTAGTTTACCTAAATCATTTGTCATTTGGCTGATCCCTCCAGGAACGTCAACCCTGTTGCAAATCTTTGTGTCATCAGCAAAAAGACATACTTTTCCATTAATACCTTCTGCAATATCACTAATAAAAATATTAAATAGAATGGGTCCAAGTACTGACCCCTGAGGTACCCCACTGGTAACAAGACCTTGCGCCGAATAAACTCCATTTACCACAACCCTCTGTTGCCTGTCACTCAGCCACTGCCTAATCCATTCAACAATATTGGAATCCAAACTCAAAGATTGCAATTTATTGATAAGCTTCTATGCGGAACAGTATCAAAAGCCTTACTGAAATCTAAATAAGCAATGTCTACTGCACCACCTGTGTCTATTATTTTTGTTACCCAATCAAAAAAATCAATAAGATTAGTTTGGCATGATCTCCCTGAGGTAAACCCATGTTGTTTCTGATCCTGTAATCTATGTGTTTTTAGATGGTCAACAATCCTTTCCTTTAACATGGTTTCCATTAATTTCCCCACTACTGACGTAAGACTAACTGGCCTATAGTTCCCAGATTCCTCCCTACTACCCTTCTTGTGAATGGGCACAACGTTTGCTAATTTCCAGTCTTCTGGGACGACTCCCGTTAGCAAGGATTGGTTAAATAAATCTGTTAACGGTTTTGCTATTACATCACTGAGCTCTTTTAATAATTTAGGGTGGATCCCATCAGGCCCCATTGACTTATTTGTCTTTACTTTAGACAGCTGCTGTAGAACCTCCTCCTCTGTAAACTGATATGTAATTGTCTCGTTAGTGTTTCCTCCTAACTGAGGTCCTTTTCCTTCCTTTTCTTCTGCAAAGACTGAACAAAAATATTCATTGAGGCAGTCAGCGAGACTTTTATCCTCTTCTACATACCTTCCTTCCTTTGTTTTTAATCTAACTAATCCTTGTTTTACTTTTCTTTTCTCGTTTATGTATCTAAAAAATGTTTTGTCCCCCTTTTTTACTGACTGAGCTATTTTCTCTTCTGCGTGTGCTTTGAAAGCTCTTATAAATTGCTTTGCCTCTTTCTGCCTAATCTTATAGGTTTGCCTATCTTCTTCACTCTGAGTTGTTTTATAATTATTGAATGCTGTCTTTTTGTTCTTCACTATTTTGGCCACTTCTGCAGAGTACCACAGTGGTTTCTTCCCTTTTTTGTTTTTGCTAACAAGTCGAATGCAATTGCCTGTGGCCTTCAATAATGCTTCCTTTAAATAATCCCATTTCTCCTGGACTCCCTTTAAACTCCTCCAGTCTGATAATGACTCCTTCACACAAAATCTCATTTTAGAAAAATCTGTTTTTTTTAAGTCTAAAACTTTTGTTTTTGTGTGGTGCGGCTCCATCCCTGTTCTTATATTAAACCATACTGACTGGTGATCACTAGATCCCAAATTTTCACCTACAACAACGTCTGATACCAAACCTCCATTTGTGAGTATTAAATCCAATATGGCCTCTTTACGGGTCGGCTCCTCAACTACTTGTGTTAGAGATAATCCCAGTAAGGAGTTTAGAATATTTGTACTCCTGGTGCACCCAGCTGTTTTGGTTTTCCAGTTCACATCAGGAAGATTAAAGTCCCCCATGATAATAACTTCCCCCTTCATTGCCATTTTGGCTATTTCCTCAAGCAGCAGATTATCTAGCTCTTCTACTTGTCCAGGGGGTCTATAGATCACACCTACACGAGCTACTGTATGATTGCCAAATGTTAGCTTAACCCAAACTGACTCTATGTTCACCTCGCTCACTTTTATTTGGTTCGTTTTTATGGTTTTCCCTTCTGTAGTGGGTCTGGGACATTCAGACTTTAAGTTGGAACAATAAAATTTATCTATGGGGTAGAGGCGTCCAAGCGGACGAATTTGGGTGGGAAATGTCCTTGGGGTTAAAAAGGGGGTTACCCTGTGGGTCACATATAGTGTCGCCCACTTGTATAGGAGGTTCCTCCTCTCCCATCAAATCCTCATCTACCTCAGGTGCGTACAAATCAATGGGGTCACCCCCTTCATCTTCCCCGTACTCAGGGTCTATTACCACTGAGAAGGTTCCCAGGGCGACGAGACTCCGGTCGCTGGCCTTGGGACTCTTTTCATCGACCGCTTTTTGCGCCCTGTGGTCAGGGGCCCTTTTGTGAGAAACATGCTCGCCCATCTGTTCAGGCATTGGTGCGGGGATGCCAGCCCCTCCAATAGCTCCTCTTAGGGCAAAGGTCTGGGAACCAGAGGGTCTGGAGACAGACGGGGCATTGGAGCGTATCGGGGACCTATTCCTGTCCTGTATCTGACACATGGGGGCACAGGTAGGATGTGAAGGGGAAACTGTGGTAAAGGCAGAGCAGCTGGCTGGCTGGGGAGCAGAGTGGAGCATAGTTACCACATCCAGCATAGACTGTTTGAGGGAGGCATGAAGGTCATTAACAGCTGGTGAAAGCGTGGATGAACTAGATGACTGCAGGGAGCAGCAAATCTCTCCTTTAGAGCTAGATTTTTTTATGATGATGGTGTTCCACTAGAGGAGTCCCCCAAACCTGGGAAAGGGGGGGAGGGGGAACTGTCCTCTGAAAAGGTACCTCGTGGGAGTTAGGAGAGGGGGTCCTTAAGAGAGGGGGTCCTTGGGAGCTTTGAGAGGGACATGACCTGTCTGTGTGGTGTATGAGGTGATTGAAGTGCCGCTGACTAAGTGCGAGTGAGGGGGCGTGCGCGCGCTGACGCGGGAAGACAATCTCCTCACAGAAATAAATCGCACGCGTGGCTGAAAAACCCAGTGCCACGCGCAGGAGCGGGAAAACGGGACGAAAAGTGAAAAAACACTAATTATGGAGACCAGGCTGGCCAAAAACAGAAAAAATAACGAGAAAAGGGGAAAAAACCTGATAGGAGACGGGACTACGCAATCCCAACTGCCGGTGCGGCAGGAGCGCCGACATCCGCGGCTAAAACAGGGAGAGTCAGCGTTCCACCAGAGGGTTAACAAAAATAACAAACAGCTATAATACATCAATAAAATATATATATATAAACAATATACAGATTGTATTGGCGGCACTCTCGGTCTTCATTCAAAGTTCAATTTATTGGGAGAAAATCAACGTTTCAGTCCGCTATCCGCAGACTTTCATCAGGACATTTATATAATTAAACCATCATTTAATCACAATTTAAACATAAAACATAGCAGTGACGCACAGAGGTACTTAACTGCCGAGGAGCAGCCAAAAAAAGAGGAGGAGCTACCCTAGGGGCGGAGCTACATGGACCGTTGGGGGAAGGACAGTGGGGATCCTGGGTTAACCCCTGTTGTTGGGGAAGTGTGCCAGTACTTAAGTATTATAACCCAGACGAACCATTGGAACCTCAATGTGATGCATCAGAGAAAGGGCTGGGAGCAGCGGTGATGCAAGGTGAACACCCAATAGCTTATGCAAGCAGAGCAATGACGGAGACTGAGCAAGGTGACTGAGCAAGGTTCTGCACAAATAGAGAAGGAGCTATTAGCTGTCCTCTTTGGGATGGAAAAATTTCATCAATTCACATTTGGCCAGACAGTAGCTGTACAATTGGACTGTAAGCCCTTTGAAAGCATTATGAAGAAACCCTTACTTAAAGCACCCAGACGTCTTCAGCGTATGATGTTACGGCTTCAGATGTATGATGCATGTATCAGATACTGCCCAGGAAAGTCTCTGTCAGTGGCAGACACATTGAGTAGGGCATATCTAGAAGAAGGTTCCATGGAGGGCTCAGTGGAGCACCAGGTTGAATCTATAAACATACTCCAATATCTACCAATATCCAGCAGGAGACTTGTCGCTATACAACAAAGCACGGATAGAGACAAGACTTTACAAGCAGCGAAGCAAATTGTGCTGAGGAGATGGCCTCATGCAAAGGAACAGGTACCCCTAGAGGCTTCATCATTTTACCACATACGAGATGAACTGAGTGTACAGGATGGTGTTTTGTTCAAAGGCGAGCGAGTAGTTCTTCCATCTGATCTTCGAACAGATATTATGTCTCGAATACACTCTTCACATTTTGGAGTGGAAGGATGTCTACGTAGAGCCAGGGAGAGTGTTTACTGGCCAGGGATGATTGCACAGTTGAAAGAGTATATTGACCAATGTGATATATGTCGTACATTTGATACTAAACAACAAAAGGAGACATTTATGCCTCATGAGATCCCAACTAGACCATGGGAAAGGCTTGGCATTGATTTGTTCACATTCCATGGCAAGGAATACTTAATAACAGTGGACTATAACTAATTTCTGGGAGATGGACCAGATGCAGGACGACCAATTATCAGAGGTATCGACACGCAATACAAATTCCGGGCCTTTATAGAGGGTATCCTGAAACCCTTAGTAACCAACACTGCCAGGTACAAACAGGGCACCACAGACTTTCTAAACAAACTCTTGAGATAACCAGACACTTGCGGCCGACACTATATTGGTTACTATGAAGATAGAATCCCTATACTGTAACATCCCACATAAAGATGGAATTTTATCACGACTCGGAGGCTCATATTTCCTTCTCTTTTCATTTATTATCCTCCGCAGCAAGAATATATTAACATATTTGAAGTGAAACAAACAAAAAACTTCCCCCACAACAGGGGTTAACCGTTAAAAGGATCCCCACTGTCCTTCCCCCAACGGTCCATGTAGCTCTGCCCCTAGGGTAGCTCCTCCTCTTTTTCTTGCTGCCCCTCAGCAGTTAAGTACCTCTGTGCGTCACTGCTATCTATTTTGTGTTTAGATTGTGAATACATTTTATTTTTATGGTGTGTATATATATATATATTATTAAGGTTTTATTGCTGTTTATTAATTTTGTTAACCCTCTGGCGGAGCGCTTATTCTCCCGGTTTTAGCCGCGGAGGTCGGCGGTCCCGCCGCACCGACAGTTGGGACCGCGTGGTCCTGTTTTCCCAACAAGGTTCCCCCTTTTTCTTTTAACTCTGGTTTAGTTTTTACTGTTTTCTACCCCATTTTGTGCCTTTTTTTCCCCTTCGTTTCCATTTTCCCGCTCCTGCGCGCTTGGGTTTTTTTGCAACACGCGCGCTGATTTTTCCTGTCAGAAGTGTCTGATCTTCCCGCTTCAGCGCGAGCCCACCCTCTAGTGTTCAGTCAGCGGCACTACACCTCTGTTTACCACACACACCACACTGAAGCCATGTCCCTTTCTAATGTCCCTAGCACCCCCTCTCCACCACCCGTCGCCCTTCGGGGTCGGAGGACAGTTCCCCCCCCCCCCCCACCGTTCCCAAGTTTGGCAGACTCCTCTGGCCGAACCTCATCATCATAAGAGGTCGAGTTCTAGGGCCAAATTTGAAGTGCTGGAAAGCTCCTTGCGCGCCTCTATTTCTTCATCACTCTCTTTGGCAGTTAATGACCCGCATGCCTCCATGAAGCCGTCCATGCTGGACACGGTAACTATGCTCTACTCCGTACCCCAGCCAGCAACCTGCTCCGCGTTTGCCACAGGTTCCCCTCCACATTCTTCCCGTGCTCCCTTGTGTCAGATACAGGATAGAGTGGTATCCCCTATACGCTCCAATGCCCCGTCTGTCTCCAGACCTTCTGGTTCCCAGACCTTTTCCCTACAAGGTGCTTTTTGTGGGGCTGGCATCCCCGCACCAATGCCTGAAAAGATGGGCGAGCATAGTTCTCGCAAAAGGGCCCCGGACCGCGGGGCGCAAAAAGTAGCCGATAAGAGACCCAAGGTCAGCGACCGGAGTCTCGTCCCCGTGGGAACCTCCTCAGTGGTAATAGACCCTGAGTACGGGGAAGATGAGGGGGGTGACCCCATTGATTTATATGCACCTAACATAGATGAGGATTTGATGGGAGAGGAGGAGGAACCTCCTATACAAGTGGGCAGCACCATATATGATCCAGAGGGAAATCCTCTTTTTAACCCCAAGGACATTTCCCACCCCAACTCGTCTGCTTGGACGCCTCTACCTAATATAGAGAGATACGTGGATTCCATTATGCGCTGCGACATAGACAAATTTTCACGCTCCAATTTAAAGGCAGAATGCTCCAGACCCACAACTGAGGGGAAGACCTGCGTCACCCCAGAGGTCGATGAGGCCTTCCAAAAGTTTATGGCCAGCAAGGGTTGGTCTGCAAAAAAAGGGATTGATTTTGCTATGCGATCTTGCCAAGATAAGATTCTGGACACAACAGGGCCATTAGTCAAGGCCCTAGATGTTGTGGACTGGGCCAGACTCTCTCATACCCCCATTAACCACTCCAAATTGTGTGGCTTGTTACAGAGGTCCCTATGCTTTCTTGGTAATGCTAATACGGCCCTAGCATCCGAACGGAGGAAAACTATCCTCCTTAAAATGGACCCCTAGCCATCCCACATGGCTACCACTGACCTGGGTGTAGTAGCCCAGGGCCAACTCTTTGGAGACCCCTTCACCAGGAAGCTGAAAACCTATGTAGGTGCATTTGTTTTGCTTGATAAGGCAGAAAACACTATTAAGAGAGTCTTCCCGGGACGGGTCTCTCACAGGGCCGGAAGAGGAAGGCGTCGCTCTTCGGTTGTGCAGGTCCTACTCACTCATCAGGCCCTTCCTACCAATATCAGTCCTACACGGACACGTCCATCAGCACAAAATTCTTCCCATCAAGAGCCAGACCATGGCATGGTGGCCCGACCTGAGGCAGAGGTCCCACTTTCAGGAGATTCACTTTCAGAGATTTTAAAGTTATTCTCTTTTACGGGGAAAAAATAGGGGGTCATATCAGCCTGTTTTATCACAATTGGGTGCGTCTATCGACTGATGCTTGGATTTTATCCACTGTCCAAGGTTTTTTGATAGATTTTGTCGAGCCTCTGACGCAGCATCACGCCCCAGCGCATCTCCATTTCGCTCATGCTCAGGAGTCACTGGTTCAGGAGGAGATACGAGATCTTATCCGCATGGGTGCCGTGGAACTGGCTCATCCTTCTTCAGAAGGTTTTCTGAGCACCATGTTCCTGGTGTGTAAAAAGGACGGAGGCATGTGTCCAGTGATCAATCTTCGAGAATTGTACAAATCTGTGAGGTACAGACATTTCAAGATGGAAGGCATTCAAACTCTTCAACATGTCCTGCTTCAAGACGACTGGATGGTCAAGTTGGATTTAAAGGATGCCTACTTTACGGTTCTCGTTCATGCTTCTCACGGGGATTTTCTGCAATTTAGTTGCTCAGGCAGAGTTTGGCGTTTCACGTGTTTCCCCTTTGGCCTTTCTTCAGCTCCATGGTGCTTCACGAAGTTACTGAAGCCGGTCGTCACCTCGCTTTGTTCGAGAGGTACCTCTAGTTATTTACTTGGATGATATTCTCCTGATGTCCCACTCACGAGAGGTTCTCCTGACTCATCTCCAATGGACCGTCACGCCGATTCAAGACCTGGGTTTCCTCAGAAATCTCTTCTGGTCCCAACACAGCAAATTTAGTTTCTGGGTTATCTTTTGGACTCACACAATCTGATGCTCTTCCTACCGGTCTCCAAGATGCATGACATCCGAAAGGAGGTTTCATCTCTCATCCGTTATTCAGCACCTACTCTATGGATGTTGGCCAGGGTGATTGGTCTTTTGGTGGCTGCAAGGTTGGCGATCACTCCAGCTTTGCTTCATTATTGGGCCCTACAACATCTCAAAGCTCGTTCCCTATGGGATGGTTTGGATTATCCAGATGCTATCCATCTATCGGAGGATGCTCGAGAAGACCTGCAGTGGTGGCATGCTCACCTGTCAGCCTGGAATGGGAAACATCTGGTTCCTCCCCATCCGACCCTCATTATAGATTCTGATGCCAGCGGACTGGGCTGGGGAGCTCATTGCGAGGGTTTGGCGATGGGTGGTCGATGGTCCAACTCGGAACGCATTCTCCATATCAATACCTTGGAATTGTTAGCGGGTCTGTTTGCTCTACAATGTTTCACCAGGAACTCTCCCCATCGTTACATTCTTCTACGCCTCGACAATTTCCCGGTGGTGCGTTATATCAACACCATGGGGGGCCCAAGGTCGGAATCCCTGGCCCCCATAGCATCCTCCTTTTGGGATTTGTGTCTCCACGCCAATATCTGGATCCAGGCTCAATTCATCAATTCATCAACAGATCCCAGATTGGAATTCCAGACATCTGCTGGACTCTGTAAATTGGCACATTCTGTCATCAGTTTTCTCGCATATCCACTCTCTATGGGGACCCCTGAAGTCGGACTTATTTGCGTCCAGGCTGAATACTCAACTTCCTCTCTTCTTCAGCTGGAAACCCAATCCAGAAAGCGTTGGCTACGGATGCCTTTCTCCAGGACTGGTCTGAGACTCTCCATTATGCCTTTCCTCCATTTGCTCTCATCACACGGCCGGATACCCAGGTTTGGGAACAAGCGGCGACGATTGTTCTAATAGCTCCATTTTGGCCAGGCCAACCATGGTTTCCATCCCTTGCTGGAATTGGTGATCGACTGCCCCAAAATGCTCCCACGTCGCCAGGATCTCCTACAGGATGTTGACGGCTTTCATCATCCTCTTCTCCTGCAGTACAATCTTTGTCTATTAGCTAGGCTAATTTCCGGTTCTCGTGACGAGTCCAAAACGTTTCGGTCTGATCTAGACAGCGGTCATTTCAAGCCTGGGCTACAGGAACGGGAGTCGTCCACGGTTCCGCCTAATTCAGATGGGTTCATTGAAGTATGGGATAACGCCAGGATTCCACTACGACTACTTTGATTAGCTTTGAATTGGCAAATACGAGCCTCCGAGTCCTGTGATAAAATTGTGGAATTTTCCTATTTCATGACGGAAAGTTAGAATTTTTATCAGGATTTGGAGGCGAGTATTTCCCGCTCGTTTTCTCCCTCCCTTTTAATATACTCCTTGCTTTTGTGTCATTAAATAATTTGTGTCTTTGTCTGTTATTTATGCACCAGCAATGCTTCATTATGGTTTGTTCTTTGTTTTTGTGTATTTTCAATAAACTTTACTAGTTTTTTGGTCTCCGGGGCTAATCACCTTTTCATGTCTTTGCTTTCTTTCAGCATGATGATCCTTTGGTTGCACAATGTTCAGATTTCCACGTTGGATTCCTTTGTTTCCTCTGTCTCCTCCCCGTTGGGATTTGTACGAGTACCTGTTGGATGTTTTGGCTCAGTTCATCTAGAAAAGAGGAGGAGCTACTCTAGGGGCGGAGTTACATGAACCATTGGGGGAAGGACAGTGTGGATCTTGGGTTAACCCCTGTTGTGGGGGAAGTTTTTTTGTTTGTTTCACTTCAAATATGTTAAAACAGGTGTTTTGAAACTACATTTCCCTTGAGGCTCTACAAACCTAATGAGCAGCCGAGCATCACGGGAAATGTAGTTTCAAAACATCTCGAGGGCTGTAATTGCCCACCCCTGTGTTAAAACATTCTAGCTGCTGAGAAAAATAGATGAAAAGAGAAGGCAAATACTCGCCTCCAAGTCCTTATTAACATTCAAACTTTCCGTCATGAAATAGGAAAATTCCACAACTTTCTGCCAATAAAAGTTTTTTGAATAAGATTGAGTGTGCCGCTGATACAACTCTGTATGTGGAGAGTTATGTGAGCCAGACGAGCACCGGGCATTGGATTGGTCAGTGTATGTGTCTATATATGTCTATATATTAGATAGGCCGTGTTAGTCCAGATGCCAGAATCAGAGTATACCGTGCGTAGTGCTACATTTTTTATTAGACTAACGTTACACTCTCGAAAGCTTGTCTTTTAAATGTAACGCTCTCTTCCTCAGGTCTTGACGCTAAACTGAGCAGAATCATAGAATTGAACAATAAAGAGCCAAGCAGAAGAGGTGGTGTCCTCTATTAGAATTTACAACACCCCCCCCCCTTCTGCTATGTATACACATACATATTCACATGAAGTGTCCGGGGGGGGGGGTTAAGTGCCACGTGTCACTGGCTATTGCAGAGATGAAGGGCCCTATTACATTCTTCGCGCACAATTTAGCGCGTTCGCAAAAATGCATTAACGCGAGGGGCAAAACCCTTTGCGCTAAACGTCGTATTACGACCTTTGCGCACAAAATGCGCGTTAACGTCTAACGCGGCTGAACCTGCGCAAACCCTTTGCGAGCGCAATTTACTGTGCACATCCTATACTTAACATTGTGAGCGCAAATGTGCTTGTGCGCTGGTACGAGGATGGTATTACAATCTATGCGCATAATTTAATGGACAACGTTTGCGCGCATAATTTTAACGTCTTTGAAAAGCTGGTGGTAACGGCAAATTGTAACATCCTGACCGTACAAAACTGCAGACGCACAACGGGGAACGTCAATGCGCACAAAATGCGTTCGTCTGACTGACTCGCGTGAAAAATGCATTGCACTCACTGATTTCTGGGCACAAAGGTACTGTGCGCGCATTTTTCCGCGTCGGTTTTACGCGCGCAATTTCCCGACGGATGAAAAAATGCACGAGGAAGGTAATTTCAGCGGTGATTTACGTGCGTTAGCGTTTAGCGTGCGTTTTTGCGTTAGAAATGTAATAGTGTCCGAAATCTTGGAGTTCCCACACTTCCTTTTTTTGGGAGTGGATCCCCTGTAAAATGCTGACCTGTGCTCTCAGGGTTATGGAGCGGTCAACTTCCACCATCAGTCGGAGCAGTGCTGTGATAACCGAGCGTCTGCAGGAGCTGGTGCGCCTCTTCAAGGACCGCACAGAGCGCGTGAAGGAGCGGCTGATAGACCCAGAGATTTCTTCTGATGAGGAGAGTCCCACTGCATGTGAGTACCCCTAATGCTAACGTGGCATTGGCAGTGTGTTTGAGGTACACAATACACAGGGCTCTATTCACAAAGCACTGAAACAAGTTCAATTTTGGTGTCTTTAATTTCAGTGCGCTTTGGCAATTCCAGTTTGTCGTAAATTTAGTGAATTCACCATTTATTGAATGTTCACCGTATAGCGATGAAAATTGAGTCACCAATGCAGTTATTGGACGTTGTCAAAATGTGCTGATAACCACCGGATTAGCCTCGGTGAAATCCACTGAACTGGGAAGAAAAACAAATAGGAAGTCTCCTAATAGGAGGGTATAGCAATAAAAATATAGTAAAAATGTGTCTAAATAATTAAAAATGTCTTTAAAAAAAACCAAACAAACATGTCTTTTACAAGATAAAAAAATGTATGTAATATACTGTACATAACTTTAAAAAATATATTTTTTTAAATTGACAACTTTGTGAATAGACAAATTTCCCCAAAACGGCACCTAGGATGAAATTCACTGTTTGGTGTGATTTGGTGCAAATTTGGCCGTTAGTGAATGACCCTCACAGAACAGGCAGACAGTACGGATTCTGCTCCACCATCATTTTCATACTTTAGGTTTATAGCAGTGAATAAATGTCGCTTGATTTATGCTCGACACATCACAATGGCAACACACACCTTACAACCTGGCCAACCATCCTGTGTTAATCTTCCTCCATAAAGCACCATCTAAGAAAGCTGGTGCCGTGGCCCCACCGCCACCGCCACCTCCAGAGGAGAAGAAGCCAGCTGCAGAGGGCCCCGTGGAAGAGGAACATTACTGTGAGATGCTCTGCTGCAAGTTCAAAACCAGGCCCTGGCGCAAGCAGCTGCAGAAATACAAGTTCCCATCGAGCATCGACCCTTTGACCAGTAAGTGCGGACAGACGGGGACCAGCTACTAGTACACGCAGACTGGGACCAGTATGGACAGACAGGCTGGAATCAGTGACCAGTACAGACAGACAGGGACCAGTATGGACAGACTGGCTAGGATCAGTGGCTGGCACAGACGGACATATGGGGAACAGTAACCAGTAATGTCAGACAGACCAGTCACCTGTAAAAGTGGGGGGCTTGATGTGAAGAGTCTCCAGCTTTCCCATGAGGTAGCCGGTTTAGTTGAAGCGGTCATGGTGCCAGGTGGCTGTGATATCATTCAGGTGGGAAGCTGAGGTTCTTACAGAAAGCGCTGGGTTTTTCGTGGGCTCAGATTATAGATATTTTAGTCAGGTTGTGGTTTTAGTGACAGCCCTGTGCTCTGTATAATAAATGTGCCATACATTGTGACCCGACATTGGAAGTTTTAACCATTTCTTGACCTGGGCCAGATCTCATGTATGTGTTGTGGCTGTTTTTCGTGGTTATGGCGTGGAACTGGAACTGCTGGCTGATCCCGGTGCGCTGGGCGTTCCCCTATCAGACCCCCGATAACATCCACTACTGGCTGCTCGTCGATTACCTGTGTGATCTCATCTACCTGCTCGACATCACCGTCTTCCAGGCTCGTCTGCAATTTGTGCGAGGAGGTGACATCATTGTAAGTGGCTTCAGGCAGTGGCAGTCTGCATGATCATTTCCTTTAGTAAGAAGAGGTCGATACTGATCCAGCCTCTGGATGGTTACGTCTCGGTGTCATTTTATGGCCCAGATACCCTCCCTGTGACCACAACATTCATATAGACCTAGAGGTAACATCACTGCTCTATAACCGTGGAGACAAAGGTTCGAATCCCGGCAATAGCACCTGTCCAGTAAGCGTCCTTGGGCAAGACACCTAGCGGTACAGACTCACCACCCAGGACATACTGAAAACCAGAGAAATCTCAATGTATCCATCCTGGTAAAATACTTTCTCAAAAAAAGGTGGCTGAAGGTCACTGAAATCCTGCTGTGGCCATGTGGCCTTTACTCTAAATCCAAGGTTTCATTTCTCAATCACCCTATTTCCCCAAAACAAAGCGGAACACGGGATACGTGTGTTACCTACCACTATCCAATCAGCAATCTTAAATTTTACTTTTCAGACAGACAAGAAAGATATGCGAGAAAACTACATCAAGTCCGAACGCTTTAAGGTACGTGTGAATGTCCTGACCCGTGGTGGATGACAGGACATGTATGTATGTATGTGTGTAACATGACACAATGTTGATATTATTATCCTTTATTTATATTGCGCTACAAGATCAGTGTACAAGGGGTTAATACATTGGAATACCACACATGGATGATATGGGATCGAGTTGTCTTTCCATGATTGTAGAGCAGCTACCTGGTGGTTAGGTTGAACCCGCTTCCCGTAAAGTCGAGACTTGTTTCTCCACAGTTGTATTGGAGGGATGTGCTGAACGGGATTTGACTTGCTTTCCACGGTCGAAGGGTAGAGATGTTACCACCGGACTCCACAGCCGATATTGGCGCTATCACCTCCTTCAAGCTAACACTAGCGTCTTATCCCGGGGCGAGAACGGAAGCCCGTTGCATTGCTTCTGACCGCCGGGAGCCGAGGGAGACTGGGGGAAGAAAGTCCCCTGTCTCCCTCCGCGATCAATCCACCGACCAGCAGGATCACTGCCAGCTTGTGGAATGAGAAAACCACTGCCAGCGTGTGGAATGAGAAAACTGTCAGCATGTGGAATGAGAAAACTACTGCCAGCATGTGGAATGAGAAAACCACTGTCAGCGTGTGGAATGAGAAAACCACTGCCAGCGTGTGGAATGAGAACTGCCAGCATGTGGAATCAGAAAACTACTGCCAGCGTGTGGAATGAGAAAACCACTGCCAGCGTGTGGAATGAGAAAACCACTGTCAGCGTGTGGAATGAGAAAACCACTGTCAGCATGTGGAATGAGAAAACCACTGCCAGCGTGTGGAATGAGAAAACCACTGCCAGCGTGTGGAATGAGAAAACCACTGCCAGCGTGTGGAATGAGAAAACCACTGTCAGCGTGTGGAATGAGAAAACCACTGCCAGCGTGTGGAATGAGAAAACCACTGCCAGCGTGTGGAATGAGAAAACTGTCAGCATGTGGAATGAGAAAACTACTGCCAGCATGTGGAATGAGAAAACCACTGTCAGCGTGTGGAATGAGAAAACCACTGCCAGCGTGTGGAATGAGAACTGCCAGCATGTGGAATCAGAAAACTACTGCCAGCGTGTGGAATGAGAAAACCACTGCCAGCGTGTGGAATGAGAAAACCACTGTCAGCGTGTGGAATGAGAAAACCACTGCCAGCGTGTGGAATGAGAAAACCACTGTCAGCGTGTGGAATGAGAAAACCACTGCCAGCGTGTGGAATGAGAAAACCACTGCCAGCGTGTGGAATGAGAAAACCACTGCCAGCGTGTGGAATGAGAAAACCACTGCCAGCGTGTGGAATGAGAAAACCACTGCCAGCGTGTGGAATGAGAAAACCACTGTCAGCGTGTGGAATGAGAAAATCACTGCCAGCATGTGGAATGAGAAAACCACTGTCAGCGTGTGGAATGAGAAAACCACTGCCAGCGTGTGGAATGAGAAAACCACTGTCAGCGTGTGGAATGAGAAAACCACTGCCAGCGTGTGGAATGAGAAAACCACTGCCAGCGTGTGGAATGAGAAAACCACTGCCAGTGTGTGGAATGACTGACGACTGAGCAGATTGGAACGCTGTGGGCAATCAGGAGCCAGCCGGTAAGGAAGGGGGAAAAAAAAAAATGATTCACTGAACAGTGTAAGAAACCTACTGATCAAGTCAGCACAAAACCCAATTGGACCGTTCAGTTATAGACGAGGAGGTCAGGCGAGGGTTAAATCACACAGTAGGTATTGAAAACACTGCAATCCTGTGTTGCACAAATTAGGAGCTCGTCCCGATTCGTCTCATGTTTTTCTGGAAGATGTTGGTGCTTCTCGTGGCCGGGTTTGCTGTTCCTCGCCTTTTTTGTTTCTGTGTTTTCTTTGTTTGTTGGGTGTTTGGAGATCCTTTTAAGAGTTTATGCAAATTCTAGTCTTGTGTGGGGTTCGGACCTTATATATGACCATATGAGCTGTGATTGGTGGGATGAGATCCCGGATCACACCCCCTCTTACCATACCGTGTTTTTAAGGCTGGTTTCTGTGGAGGAATGAGTAAAGCTAGAATCACACAATATGGGCCTGCCAGCTGCTATTAAAATCCATTGTGCTGGGATCATTAAAACAAGTCCTGCTTTCTAACCCAGTTCTTGTATGGGCCACCACCCTAGTCTGTGCGCCTGGTTTTCTAGATGCTCTCAGCCAGGGGCCTGTCCCACGAAGCTGCTGGGTGGTCTGTATTTGATAAGGGAATTTAGGTCTCTGAGGTTCCTTGGCCATCATGACTAGCTTCCTCTTCCGGTCGTAGAACTCCAGCGCAGCAGAACAGCACAATATCTTTTTTCCAATGTCCCCAATATCACTGACGACACCGATTGTACTGGGTCAAGCATGTTGGTTTATTGTCACTGCACACATATTTATGCCTCTGGTGTTACAGCAGAAATCCCTCCCTGGCTTTTTGTCTGGGACATAATTCGATTAGGGACAGATAATTGAATCAACTCTGGACACCAAGACACATTGCGCAACATTCAAAAAACAGAAAACTAGACCAATAGCAGATTGTGGGGATAAACAGGGGATTCAAATTGGCAAACACTGCCCCATTATCGGATACTGACCCAACAAGACAGACAATGACCATTCAAACCTTTCACACATCTAAAACCTATTCTATCTGGGGGGTGGGGGTGGAAAGGGCTGCAGTGACTCACACAGTGATGATATTATCCGTAATATATAAACACAGACAATAACGATATTAGCTATAACAGTATTCATACATAACACATACACCCTGTACGTATAATGGTGACAGGGCAGTTTGGTGCAGCTTTTGACAACAAATGAAAGTTAGTCCAAAAGGAGGATAGATGCAGGGTGTCCTGTGACACCATTCATTATGGTGTGTCCTGTGGCCTCTCTTGCAGATGGATGTGATCTCTCTCCTTCCTTTGGACCTTCTGTACTTTAAATTCGGTGTGCGGTCCATTCTGCGATTGCCGCGCATTTTAAAGGTTGGTTCCTTGTCCAGTTTGTATGTGTATGTCCATCATGGCGTGATGTGGCCCCTCCTTGTGTCAGTCCTATACCGGTACTCCCTAATTGTATCATTAAATTACATCCAGTGACCGGGAGGGGGGGGGCGCAGACTGATGAACTCCTCATACCGGACCCTGTCCTCTGTCTTTGCAGTACATGGCGTTTTTTGAGTTTAATAACCGTCTGGAGGCAATCCTGAGCAAGGCGTATATCTACAGGTTAGTGTCCTGCCCAGACTTCCCAGATGACGTACTGCTACCAGCCGATCCATAGGGAGGTCACTGCTGTCAACCCGGTTGTGTTTGTGTATTATAGTAGGTTAGGTCCGTAGCTTCCCTGAACTCCCTGGCAGCCAGAGCCAGATTTACATCTCAGGAGCCTGTAAGCACAGGAATCTGGAGTGCCCCTAGCCCCCCCCCTCCCCAAAGAAATGCCCAAAATAGTGTTTTGTTTTGGGGAAAACAAAAAATAATTAAATTTTGCTAATCTGAAAACCAGTCTCTCGCTGTGCTCACATCAAAAGGGGCAGAATCAGAAAAATTAAGCAGAATGTTAGGACTAAAACCAGCACAAAACGTAACCCAACCCTAAAACATGCACAAAAAGTAACCTAACCCTTTAATAAGCACAAAGAGTAACCTAACCCTAAAACCCTAACCCTGAATAGGCTGCTTCCCCCAGCAGTTCCCTCATCCTATAACCTCCGATCCAGGACCAGCACCTTACTTGCAATACCACAATACAAAAAGACAGTGGCTCGGTCCTCATTTTCCTACAGAGCACCGCAATTATGGAATAACCTCCCAGACACCATCAAATCTTCCCCCAGTCTTAAGTCACTCAAGAGCTCCCTATTAACATACCTCAATACAGAATGCACCTGTAAACATGTAACCTAGTGACTATATTTCCTCCATATTTATTTTTCTGTATATTTGTTTTGTATTAATTTCTTGCATTTTACTACTTTTGTATTTCTGTAACATTTCAATGTTCTTGAACCCAGGACATATTTGAAAACAAGAGAAATCTCAATGTATCCTTCTGGTAAAATCCTTTTATAAATAAAAAAATAAAACAAGCACAAAGAGTAACCTAACCCTAAAACAAGCACAAAGAGTAACGTAACCCTAAAACAAGCACAAAGAGTAACCTAACCCTAAAACAAGCACAAAGAGTAACCTAACCCTAAAACAAGCACAAAGAGTAACCTAACCCTAAAACAAGCACAAAGAGTAACCTAACCCTAAAACAAGCACAAAGAGTAACGTAACCCTAAAACAAGCACAAAGAGTAACCTAACCCTAAAACAAGCACAGAGTAACCTAACCCTAAAACAAGCACAAAGAGTAACCTAACCCTAAAACCAGCACAAAAAGTAACCTAACCCTAACCCTAAAACAAGCACAAAATGTAACCCTAAAACAAGCACAAAAATTAACCTAACCCTAAAACCAGCACAAAGTGTAACCTAACCCTAAAACAAGCACAAAAAGTAACCTAACCCTAAAACCAGCACAAAAGTAACCTAACCCTAAAACCAGCACAAAAGTAACCTAACCCTAAAACAAGCACAAAATGTAACCTAACCCTAAAACAAGCACAAAAAGTAACCTAACCCTAAAACCAGCAGAAAAAGTAACCTAACCCTAAAACAAGCACAAAATGTAACCTAACCCTAAAACAAGCACAAAATGTAACCTAACCCAAAAACAAGCACAAAATGTAACCCTGACCCTAAAACCAGCACCAAAATTAACCCAACCCTAAAACAAGCACAAACATTAACCCAACCCTAACCCTAAAACAAGCACAAAAATTAACCCAACCCTAAAACCAGCACAAACATTAACCCAACCCTAACCCTAAAACAAGCACAAAAAGTAAGCTAACCCTAAAACCAGCACAAAAAGTAACCTAACCCTAAAACCAGCACAAAAAGTAACCTAACCCTAAGGTTCGGGTCAGACGAAAGCATTTTTCCCCGCGAACGTGAAAAAGTGCGTCCGAACGCATTGATGTATTTTTTCACGGAATGCGCAAAAACGGTTAGACGACGCGCATTTTCAGGCGTGATTTTGTACGGATCGTCAGTAAAACTCTTTTTGCGTCTGGACGTTATGTAGGCTGGACATTAGCAGCGTCTGACATCTCCTAATCACGCAAACACGCCGCTATGCCGCAGCTGCACACTCAGTACGTCAGTACTAGCGGTTCAGCGTTCTCAAAAAAATGCGTTCAAATTCCACTTGCGTTGCACGGCCGGAATTTTGTGCGGCCGTACATCGTATATTGGCCGCCATTGCCCGTCATCTGCTGCTAGTGCGGCCGTAATTATGTGCGCCAGAACGCACGTTAAAAGTGCGCTGGTCTGACCCCAGCCTAAAACCAGCACAAAATGTAACAAGCACAAAATGTAACCTAACCCTAAAACAAGCAGCTGCTCTACCTTAGCTCCCACCTTTACAGGGGCCTGTCCTGATGAAGCTGGCACAGTATACCAGCGAAACATGTTGACATTATGCCGGTCAATATTCTTTATGACTTCTAAAATAATTTCTTCTCTGATTGTTTAATTTGTCTGTTCCCTGTTATATGGAGTGTGGAGGCTTGCGCAACCCCCACTCCACTTTCCTGGGTTCAATCCATTTATGAAGTCTGCTTGCAGTGCACCTATCAGTTCTTTTCCTCTCTTTTCTTTGCTATAAACTAGGGATGCACCAATACCATTTTTTTTAAGACCGAGTACAAGTACCGATACTTTTATTTAATGTCATGTGACTGCATTTCAATAACAGACCTCATATAAAATGCCCCCAGCTCAGTGCCCCAGCTCATATTGCCCACAGCTCATATTGCCCACAGCTCATATTGCCCACAGCTCATAGTGCCCCAGCTCATATTGCCCATAGCTCATATTGCCCACAGCTCATATTGCCCCAGCTCATATTGCCCCAGCTCATATTGCCCATAGCTCATATTGCCCACAGCTCATATTGCCCACAGCTCATAGTGCCCACAGCTCATATTGCCCATAGCTCATATTGCCCACAGCTCATATTGCCCCAGCTCATATTGCCCCAGCTCATATTGCCCATAGCTCATATTGCCCACAGCTCATATTGCCCATAGCTCATATTGCCCATAGCTCATATTGCCCACAGCTCATAGTGCCCACAGCTCATAGTGCCCCAGCTCATATTGCCCATAGCTCATATTGCCCACAGCTCATATTGCCCCAGCTCATATTGCCCACAGCTCATATTGCCCCAGCTCATATTGCCCCAGCTCATATTGCCCACAGCTCATATTGCCCACAGCTCATATTGCCCATAGCTCATATTGCCCATGTCACGGTGGCAGTACCACCAGGCACGCACCACCCTATACTTGCCCTCCGATCCTTGGAAGTGGTCGGTCTGTATATATATCCCTATGAATATAACTCGCAGGAAGGTGAGGCCTTGGTTCCTGAGAGAAGCCCCTATATGCAGAGATGCGGGGTAAACTGCAAGGACAGGTGAAAACAACAAAGGGTTAACAAAAGACCTCTGTACGGCAATACCAAAGATTCCCTGCACTGAAAGACCGGTCTTTAGGATAGCCGGATCTAATCTAAAGGAAAGTATTACCTTGAAGCCGTACAGAGTCTTTTGTTGTATACAGATGACAGGGTTTCCTGGAAACGGTACAGTCAAGGAATATACAATAGAGTAGTCATAAAGAGGAAAGCCAAAGGTCATAACCAGAGAGAGTACGTCATACAGGATATAGGAATAGGAACCAGAAGGGAAGTCAGCCAAGCCAAAATCAGTAACCAGGGAATCTGAATGGAACATAAACAGCAAAACAAAATACAGCAATAGACAGAACTAAATACACAGAAGGAACTGACATAAACTGGAACAGAAATAATAGAGACAAAAACTGAACAAGGATGAACAAACGGAGGATATCGGGAACACAGCAAGGAGCTCTCAGGACACAAGTGGCAAGGAGACCAGGCAAAGAAAAATGACCCAGCAATGTCTTATGGGTACATAGCTCTAATATAGGCAGGGGAATCAGGGCAAGGATCAACAGGTGAGCAGCACACAGAACACCAATTAACCCCTGGGAGGCCACCCAGAAATTGGCAGCAACAGAAACACAAGGGAAAAAACATATATACAAATACAGAGGGCAGGAAGACAGATTTTCCAGCACAGAACGTGACAGCCCACAGCTCATATTGCCCCAGCTCATATTGCCCACAGCTCATATTGCCCACAGCTCATAGTGCCCCAGCTCATATTGCCCACAGCTCATAGTGCCCCAGCTCATATTGCCCCAGCTCATATTGCCCATAGCTCATATTGCCCACAGCTCATAGTGCCCCAGCTCATATTGCCCCAGCTCATATTGCCCCAGCTCATATTGCCCCAGCTCATATTGCCCATAGCTCATATTGCCCCAGCTCATATTGCCCCAGCTCATATTGCCCATAGCTCATATTGCCCACAGCTCATATTGCCCCAGCTCATATTGCCCCAGCTCATATTGCCCATAGCTCATATTGCCCATAGCTCATATTGCCCACAGCTCATATTGCCCACAGCTCATATTGCCCCAGCTCATATTGCCCCAGCTCATATTGCCCCCAGCTCATATTGCCCCAGCTCATATTGCCCATAGCTCATATTGCCCACAGCTCATAGTGCCCCAGCTCATAGTGCCCATAGCTCATATTGCCCACAGCTCATAGTGCCCCAGCTCATATTGCCCCAGCTCATATTGCCCACAGCTCATATTGCCCCCAGCTCATATTGCCCACAGCTCATATTGCCCACAGCTCATATTGCCCACAGCTCATATTGCCCCAGCTCATATTGCCCCAGCTCATATTGCCCACAGCTCATATTGCCCCAGCTCATATTGCCCACAGCTCATATTGCCCCAGCTCATATTGCCCACAGCTCATATTGCCCACAGCTCATATTGCCCCCAGCTCAGTGCCCCCAGCTCAAAATTCAGCTGTAGCTAACGGTCTGTATCAAGACGTGACTTTTTTATCACTTACTTTTTTGATGCTGCTTTATTTTCTGCAATTTTCAGTGGGAAATCAAAACTTGTTTGTTTGGAACAAAAACTAGGTGGGAGGTTCATATGTTGTGGTTTTTTTAAAAAACATTTTACATGGATATGTTTAGTATCATTAGAAAAACCATACTCTCACTTGTCCAATGACACATAACTTATACTTGTAGGTGTAAAACATGGGAGATACAGGGATACAAATGACCCCCACTCTCCTCACAGCAGAGCTTGTGTTTTAGATGAAACAATGCATAATAATGCATTGCGCCATCACCTTCACCCTCGCTCCCAGCGTGGGAAATGAGAAGGGGAGTTAGTGCTGCATCAATCTTTATATTTGTTAAGTGAACACTAGTGGTGCCTTAGAGAAAAAAATAAAATTATTTATTGGTCATTTTATTTTTATAAACCTGGCCCTAATCTGCCCTTTCCAGTGATACCTTATACGCTCCTCTAGCCTGTATGGCTCCAGAGATACAGGGGTCTAAATTTACCTGTTTTCTTTTTTTTCCCTCTCCTTTCAGAGAAGGGCACCCCTAGTGGTAGGCATCTGTAGGCACATGCCTACTCTGCGTAATTATAGACCTGGCGCTGCTGGCAGTTCAGTGTGAAGCCCCCCGGGGCGGGTAATTTCTGTGCTTTAACTTACAGAGTGATTCGGACCACATTGTACCTGCTGTACTGTCTGCACATCAACGCCTGCATGTATTACTGGGCCTCTGACTTTGAAGGCTTGAAATCCACCAAGTGGGTTTATGATGGGGAAGGGAACAGGTAGGTACTTGGCACTCTGTGATATGCTGCGGCTTGGTGATAATATGTTAATAACGGCAGGACACTGCTCACCCCATGCAACGCTCATCATGTATAAGTCCATTAATAAGGTCCAGAATTATTGTACTTTATTGAAAATGATCATACATTGTGTGGCCTCGGCCTGTGTCATCACTAAATGTACAAATCCGAGCACACTGTGAGTGGATTGTCATTGTTGCCTGGGGTGATATATACACATGTCTCCACACAGCTATATCCGCTGCTACTACTGGGCTGTGAAGACATTGATCACCATTGGGGGCCTTCCCGACCCACAGACGCTGTTTGAGCTTTGGTTCCAATTGCTCAATTACTTCATGGGTGTCTTTGCCTTTTCCGTCATGATCGGTCAGGTAAGAGGCGTGTTTCATGCCGTGCCATGCGTGTCATCCATGCCCTGACCTCGAGTCGTGGTCACACAATCTCTGATCCCTTATAAAGCATTATTTAATTAAATATGCCTACACTACAGGGAGAGAATCACAGCCAACAGTGAACACATCATGTTCTTCTACCTCTTCACAAGGCAAACCTATTACATCTGCAGCTGTCCGTCATTTATAAAATATTCATTTCATTTGGGTCACTTTGTGCACAGTTTAGTAGACATGGACCTGCACCAGGGCAGCCATCATTGGGTACCATCCCATGATGTGCTCGGGAACCCAGTGTCTCCAGGGGCCCTGGTCCCCGTCAAACACTGTCCAGCTTGTCTAAGTGTCACAGATTGAAGGGTCACTCCATGCCACCCATGACTGGCCCACCAAGACACCAACAGATTTCCCAGTGGGCCGAGGCATCTGGGGCTGGTTAGAGCACGCTGGCTCATCACTGATGAAGCAATCAATGTGGGTTGCACTAGGTGGAGGGGAAAAGGGGCAAGATGTGTAACAGATCTCCGTAACCCAGCTAGGTCACATCTGTTAATGCCGCTCCCTTGCCGGACCCCCATTCTCCCACCACCAGTCTTTAATGCCTTTCCCTAGCTGAAGCTTAAGGACAGGTACATGTAAAGAGTGGTGATAGCATTCCCCAGAAATGAGGCGCACGCAGATCTGGAGGTTAGAACAGTCAGCCTGAACTGAGCCTTTAATGAGTAATATATACAGGGCCTGGAAGCCAAAGGGAATTGCACAACATTCCATTCTAACAATAGTAGATTTACAGTATCCGACAATGAGACAGTGTGTCAGGTGCGCTGTGTGTGGGGGTCTGGTTTGCAGCAATTTACAGATAGGACGCCAAGCACGATACGGGCCATACAGCGAAGTTTAATTAAACACAAAGAAAATACAGAAACAGAACTGAGTGGAGGGGCGAGACAAGAAAGGGAGCTAGACACAGGGGCGAGAGAAGAAAGGGAGCTAGACACGGGCGAGACAAAGGGAGCTAGAGATGGGCGAGACAAGAAAGGGAGCTAGAGACAGGAAAGGGATCTAGACACGGGCACAAGAAAGGGAGCTAGACACAGGGGCGAGAGAAGAAAGGGAGCTAGACACAGGGGCGAGAGAAGAAAGGGAGCTAGACACAGGGGCGAGAGAAGAAAGGGAGCTAGACACGGGCGAGAGAAGAAAGGGAGCTAGACACGGGCGAGAGAAGAAAGGGAGCTAGACACAGGGGCGAGAGAAGAAAGGGAGCTAGACACAGGGGCGAGAGAAGAAAGGGAGCTAGAGACAGGCGAGACAGGAAAGGGAACTAGACACGGGCACAAGAAAGGGAGCTAGACACAGGGGCGAGAGAAGAAAGGGAGCTAGAGACAGGCGAGACAGGAAAGGGAACTAGACACGGGCACAAGAAAGGGAGCTAGACACGGGCACAAGAAAGGGAGCTAAACACGGGGCGAGAGAAGAAAGGGAGCTAGACACGGGCGAGACAAAGGGAGCTAGAGACGGGCGAGACAAGAAAGGGAGCTAGAGACAGGCGAGACAGGAAAGGGATGTAGACACAGGCACAAGAAAGGGAGCTAGACACATGGGCGAGACAAAAAAGGGAGCTAGAGACGGGCGAGATAAAGGAAGCTAGAGACGGGCGAGACAGGAAAGGGAACTAGACACGGGCACAAGAAAGGGAGCTAGGCACAGGGGCGAGAGAAGAAAGGGAGCTAGACACAGGGGCGAGACAAGAAAGGGAGCTAGACAAGAAAGGGAGTTGGACACGGGCGAGACAAGAAAGGGAGTTGGACACGGGCGAGACAAGAAAGGGAGTTGGACACGGGCGAGACAAGAAAGGGAGTTAGACATGGGCGAGACAAGAAAGGGAGCTAGACACAAGTGAGACAAGAAAGGGAGCTAGACACAGATGTGACAAAGGGAGCTAGACACGGACGAGACAAGAAAAGGAGCTAGACACAGGGGCGAGACAAGAAAAGGAGCTAGACATAGGGGCGAGACCAGAAAGGGAGCTAGACATAGGGGCAAGACAAGAAAGAGAGCTAGACACGGTTGAGACAACAAAGGGAGCTAGACGTAGGGGTGAGACAAGAAAGGGAGCTAGAGACGGGCGAGATAAAGGAAGCTAGAGACGGGCGAGAGAGGAAAGGGAACTAGACACGGGCACAAGAAAGGGAGCTAGACACAGGGGCGAGAGAAGAAAGGGAGCTAGACACAGGGGCGACACAAGAAAGGGAGCTAGACATGGGCGAGACGAAAGACAGCTAGAGACGGGCGAGACAAGAAAGGGAGCTAGAGACGGGCGAGACAGGAAAGGGAGCTAGACAAGAAAGGGAGTTGGACACGGGCGAGACAAGAAAGGGAGCTAGACACAGATGTGACAAAGGGAGCTAGACACGGACGAGACAAGAAAAGGAGCTAGACACGGGCGAGACAAGAAAAGGAGCTAGACACAGGGGCGAGACAAGAAAAGGAGCTAGACATAGGGGCGAGACCAGAAAGGGAGCTAGACATAGGGGCAAGACAAGAAAGAGAGCTAGACACGGTTGAGACAACAAAGGGAGCTAGACGTAGGGGTGAGACAACAAAGGGAGCTAGAGACGGGCGAGATAAAGGAAGCTAGAGACGGGCGAGACAGGAAAGAGAACTAGACACGGGCACAAGAAAGGGAGCTAGACACAGGGGCGAGAGAAGAAAGGGAGCTAGACACAGGGGCGACACAAGAAAGGGAGCTAGACATGGGCGAGACGAAAGACAGCTAGAGGCGGGCGAGACAAGAAAGGGAGCTAGAGACGGGCGAGACAGGAAAGGGAGCTAGACAAGAAAGGGAGTTGGACACGGGCGAGACAAGAAAGGGAGCTAGACACAGATGTGACAAAGGGAGCTAGACACGGGCGAGACAAGAAAAGGAGCTAGACACAGGGCGAGACAAGAAAGGGAGCTAGACACGGTTGAGACAAGAAAGGGAGCTAGACACGGGCGAAACAAGAAAGGGAGCTACACACAGGGGCGAGACAAGAAAGGGAGCTAGACACGGGTGAGACAAGAAAGGGAGCTAGACACAGGGGCGAGACAAGAAAGGGAGCTAGACATGGGTGAGACCAGAAAGGGAGCTAGACACGGGCGAGACAAGAAAGGGAGCTAGACACGGGCGAGACAGGAAAGGGAGCTAGACACGGGTGAGACAAGAAAGGGAGCTAGACACGGGTGAGACAAGAAAGGGAGCTAGACACAGGGGTGAGACCAGAAAGGGAGCTAGACACGGGCGAGACAAGAAAGGGAGCTAGACACGGGCGAGACAGGAAAGGGAGCTAGACACAGGTGAGACAAGAAAAGGAGCTAGGCACAGGGGCGAGACAAACAGGTTAGAGGTAGAAGGGCATGACATGAAATGATCTAGACAAAGAGGGTACTTAAGGAGAGGCAGAACATGAAGGGGTTAACTAAAGAACATGCAGCATACAATAGGCAGGAGTGTGGGACAGGACTAAGGAGTAAACGATAAGCAGGGATACAGGGAAAGTCCTGGGGTCACTGTGAGTGGGAGTCCGGAGAAGGTTAAATGCTGAGGTTCAAGGGATACACGGAGAGTTCATAGAAATAACAGCAGAGTCCAGTAAAGCAATGGCAGAGTCCAGTAAAGTAACGGCAGAGTCCAGTAAAGTAACGGCAGAGTCCAGTAAAGTAACGGCAGAGTCCAGTAAAGTAACGGCAGGGTCCAGTAAAGTAACGGCAGAGTCCAGTAAAGTAACGGCAGGGTCCAGTAAAGTAACGGCAGAGTCCAGTAAAGTAACGGCAGAGTCCAGTAAAGTAACGGCAGAGTCCAGTAAAGTAACGGCAGGGTCCAGTAAAGTAACGGCAGAGTCCAGTAAAGTAACGGCAGGGTCCAGTAAAGTAACGGCAGAGTCCAGTAAAGTAACGGCAGAGTCCAGTAAAGTAACGGCAGAGTCCAGTAAAGTAACGGCAGGGTCCAGTAAAGTAACGGCAGGGTCCAGTAAAGTAACGGCAGAGTCCAGTAAAGCAACGGCAGGGTCCAGTAAAGTAACGGCAGGGTCCAGTAAAGCAACGGCAGGGTCCAGTAAAGTAACGGCAGAGTCCAGTAAAGTAACGGCAGGGTCCAGTAAAGTAACGGCAGGGTCCAGTAAAGCAACGGCAGGGTCCAGTAAAGTAACGGCAGGGTCCAGTAAAGTAACGGCAGGGTCCAGTAAAGTAACGGCAGAGTCCAGTAAAGTAACGGCAGGGTCCAGTAAAGTAACGGCAGAGTCCAGTAAAGTAACGGCAGGGTCCAGTAAAGCAACGGCAGAGTCCAGTAAAGCAACGGCAGGGTCCAGTAAAGTAACGGCAGGGTCCAGTAAAGCAACGGCAGGGTCCAGTAAAGCAACGGCAGAGTCCAGTAAAGCAACGGCAGGGTCCAGTAAAGTAACGGCAGAGTCCAGTAAAGTAACGGCAGGGTCCAGTAAAGTAACGGCAGAGTCCAGTAAAGTAACGGCAGGGTCCAGTAAAGCAACGGCAGGGTCCAGTAAAGCAACGGCAGAGTCCAGTAAAGCAACGGCAGGGTCCAGTAAAGTAACGGCAGAGTCCAGTAAAGTAACGGCAGGGTCCAGTAAAGTAACGGCAGAGTCCAGTAAAGTAACGGCAGGGTCCAGTAAAGTAACGGCAGAGTCCAGTAAAGTAACGGCAGAGTCCAGTAAAGTAACGGCAGGGTCCAGTAAAGTAACGGCAGAGTCCAGTAAAGTAACGGCAGGGTCCAGTAAAGTAACGGCAGAGTCCAGTAAAGCAACGGCAGGGTCCAGTAAAGCAACGGCAGGGTCCAGTAAAGCAACGGCAGGGTCCAGTAAAGCAACGGCAGGGTCCAGTAAAGCAACGGCAGAGTCCAGTAAAGCAACGGCAGGGTCCAGTAAAGCAACGGCAGGGTCCAGTAAAGTAACGGCAGAGTCCAGTAAAGCAACGGCAGGGTCCAGTAAAGCAACGGCAGAGTCCAGTAAAGCAACGGCAGGGTCCAGTAAAGTAACGGCAGGGTCCAGTAAAGTAACGGCAGAGTCCAGTAAAGCAACGGCAGGGTCCAGTAAAGCAACGGCAGAGTCCAGTAAAGCAACGGCAGGGTCCAGTAAAGCAACGGCAGGGTCCAGTAAAGTAACGGCAGAGTCCAGTAAAGCAACAGCAGAGTCCAGTAAAGCAACGGCAGAGTCCAGTAAAGCAACGGCAGGGTCCAGTAAAGTAACGGCAGAGTCCAGTAAAGCAACGGCAGGGTCCAGTAAAGCAACGGCAGGGTCCAGTAAAGTAACGGCAGGGTCCAGTAAAGCAACGGCAGAGTCCAGTAAAGTAACGGCAGGGTCCAGTAAAGCAACGGCAGAGTCCAGTAAAGCAACGGCAGGGTCCAGTAAAGCAACGGCAGAGTCCAGTAAAGCAACGGCAGGGTCCAGTAAAGTAACGGCAGGGTCCAGTAAAGCAACGGCAGGGTCCAGTAAAGTAACGGCAGGGTCCAGTAAAGCAACGGCAGGGTCCAGTAAAGTAACGGCAGGGTCCAGTAAAGCCTTTCCTGTGACTCTGGCGGCATGATCCCTTACACAGTGTTTGTACAGACAAACAAAGAAAAGAAAAAAAACACTTCCAGGCGCACCTTACTAAAATTTCCACTTTTTTAACCCAAAAATGGCCAATGTACAAACATCAAATGAATTAATATTTAAACAAAGCAGTGGTTATATCATAATGATAAATGTGCGTAACTTAAAGAATACTTATAGTTCAGTGGTGTTTCTTTTTTTCCCCTTTGCTCAGCATGGGGTCCTGTGATGTAGTTGTTCAGTATCCCAAGAAAAGAAGAGCGGGCAGGGTATTTCTCCACTTGATGTAAAAAAGACAGCAGAGCGACAGATAATTCAATTAAAATGCATTTATTAATCAATTAACCCTTTCGCTGCTGAGGCTTTTCCCGCCCCTGTGCTGAGGTCATTTTTTACCTGTTTTGCGCATCATGTTTAAACGTGTTTTTAAGGCTTATTTTAGTATATGACACCGACATATTATATATCGTTCTTTCCGTCAGACTCGGTAGATTCATAATATGTCATTATTATATGTATACGTTATGTCATGTCTGTATATTATAACAAAAAATGCAATAAAATATGTATTTTCAATAATTTACAATGTGTAAAGTGTTTTTTTTCACATTTTAACATGCGAGCAATTGCGGTTATATTTTGTATGGGGTGCGCTTGTTAAAAAAATTAGAGATGGGGTCTCGTTACATTTTTTTTTGGGGAAAATGACACTATTTTTAACAAACGCACCGCATACAAAAATCGTTAGTGCAGCATCATTGTTCACATTATAATTGAAATGGGAACAATATTGCTACACTAACAAACCAAAAAAAATAAAAAAAAGTGTTTATTTTTTTTTTTTTAATTTTTTTTTAATTTTTTTTTATTTTTATTTTTTTTTTTTTACAAAATTTTTAACTTTAATGTTTGGTATCGTTGGAACGGCCATGCTCTGGCCGATCCAACGATACCAAAATTTAACCCCTAACTGCCACGGATCGGGAGATAGGGAGTTCATTGGAACTCCCTATCTCCACACTTGGTGGCAGTTAGGGGTTAACTGTAGGACTGGCGTCATCGTGCTACGCACGATGACGCCAGTCCTCTGGGGGAGTTCCCGGAAGCTTGGCCGACATCCAAGATGTCGGCCAGCTCCCGGGAAGGATCGCGAACCGGCGCTTTTCAGCGCCGATTTGCGATCCAGCTCCCCAGGGGTTAATGCCAGGCATCATTTGGAAGGGCAGGCTGTGCCCTTCCAAATGATGCCTGGGTTAAGCCCCAGTGCGCCGCCGATCGGGAGGGAGAGAGGTCCGAAGGACCTCCCCCCCCTCCCTTTCAGGCGCCTCCTCCGCACATGCGGGGGGGGCGCCTGAATTAGGTGTCATCGCGCCCCCGCGATGACACCTAATGTTGGCGGCTGCTGGTCCGGATGCCGGGCTGACATCCAGGATGTCAGCCCGCACCGGAGGGGCCAGCGATCGGCCGGAACCCGGCCGAACGCTGACCCATACCAGCGGGAATGCTGAGGACGCGCTGAGCGCGTCCTTACCATTCAAGTGGTTAAAAAGGTTGACCTTCAACTACAAAATCAATTGTTAACCACTTGGCTGCTATGGACGCGCTCAGCGCGTCCAGCCAAGTGGTTCTCCTGTGCTATGGACGCGCTGAGCGCGTCCATGCACAGGAGGCAGCAATCCGCCGGATTGCTGCGCCCCCCCGGTGCGGGCTGACATCTTGGATGTCAGCCCAGCACTCGGGACCCCGGCGGAGCAATTAGATGTCATCGCATGTGCGGAGGAGGCGCCTGAAAGGGAGGGGGGGAGGTCCTTCGGACCTCTCTCCCTCCCGATCGCCGGGGGCAGGGGGTTAATCCAAGCCCTTCCAATCCTGCCCTTCCAAACGGTGGCTGTCATTAACCCCTGGGGAGCCGGATCATGAATCGGCGCTGAAAAGCGCCGGTTTGTGATCCTTTCCCGGAGCTGGTCTTGGATGTCAGCCAAGCCTCCGGGAACTCCCCCTGAGGACTGGCGTCATCGTGCATAGCACGATGATGCCAGTCCTGGAATTAACCCCTAGCTGCCACCAATGGAACCCCCTATCTCCCGATCCGTGGCAGCTAGGGGTTAATGTTTGATATCGTTGGATCGGCCAGAGCATGGCCTTTCCAACGATATCAAACATGATAATGAAAAAAGTTTTTTTAAAAAAATTAAAAATAAAAAAACATATATTTAAAAAAGATTCTAAAAAAAAATAAACAAGTTTTCTTTTTGTTTTGTTAATGCAGCAATATTGTTCCCATTTCAATTATAATGTGAACAATAATGCTGCACTAACGATTTTTGTATGCGGTGCGTTTGTTAAAAATAGCAACATTTTCCTCCAAAAAAAATGTATCGGGTCCCCATTTCTAATTTTTTTAACAAGCGCAACTGATAGAAAATATAACCGCAAACAATCGCATGTTAAAATGTGAAAAAAAACACTTTACACATAATAAATTATTGAAAATTCAAATTTTATTGCATTTTTTGTTATAATATACAGACATGACATAACGTATACATATAATAATGACATATTATGAATCTGTGGAGTCTGCCGGAAAGAACAATATATAATATGTCTGGGTCATTGTCACGTCTTGGCCTTGCCCCCTGCTGGTGGTAGCAGGGATTCCTGTTTATTTTTGTTTTCAGCCTGCAGGCCATCTGTTGGGCTTATTGGCCTGCGGTCACATGACCTGTTCTGCCCTATAAGTACGACCAGGACTCCCCTTGATCCTTGGACCAGGATAGTCTTTCTTGCCTAGTCCCTGTATGCTGGTTTACTTTGATTTGCTGTGTATGACCTCTGGCTCATGTCTTTAGGATCCCTCTCTTGTCTGACCCCTCTAGTTTTGATATTCCGTGTATGACCTTTGGCTCTTGTATTTGGATCTCTCTTCTGTCTGTCCCCTGTACTGTACCGTGCTTAGGAATCTGTATGTCTGCATTCATCGTATGTTTGGTTTATGTTTTGTTCGTCATGCAGGCCTAGCCTAGTTAGTATCTCGAGACCACCTTTCAAGGATCTCAGTCAGGGCTTAGGGATCTTTCTAGTTTCTGTTAATATCTTGGTTTGTTCCCTGGAATCTGTATACCTGCATTTATTGTCTGTCTGGTTTATGTTTTATTCATCTTGCAAACCTAGCCTAGGTAGTATTTCGAGACCATCTTTCAAGGATCTCAGTCAGGGCTTAGGGATCGTTCTAGTTTCTGTTAATATCTTGGTTTGTTCCCTGGAAGCTGTATACCTGTCCTTAAGGCTTCATCTCTGCAGATTGGGGGTTCCCCCTCACCCTATAGGGGGCTCCCCGTTACAGTCATATATCAAAATATGGCTACAAAACGCGGTTAAACATGATGAGCGAAAGCGGTAAAAATGACCTCAGCACAGAGGTGTGAAAAGCCTCAGCAGCGAAAGGGTTAAAGTACTAATTTTATCCCAGGACTCGGAAGCTCGTATTTTGCCATCTCTTTCTTTACTTTATTTATAGCAGCAAAGGTTTAACAGTATGAAAAAACAAAAACTTCCCCAACAACAGGGGTAAACACGCCCATACCCTCTCCCAGTCTGTCAACTTAGTCCCGCCCAGAGATAGGCTCCTCCTCTTTCTTTGCTCCTCTTCAGACAGATTAGTTGCTTTTATATATTTCTCCTACAATTTCATGTGTATCTAGTTTATGTTTTACATTTTCCTTTTAGATAATCACAACTCTGCTATTGTTGGGACGCCGCTACCCTCCGGTGTTAGCCGCGGGGGTCGGCGCTCCCCACCGGGTCTTACCGGGAGACCAACTAGGTCCCTGCGTCTGACCCAGCATTCGCGCACTGTTTTAACCCCGCTCGGACGTATCCACGTTCATTCAGGACATTTTTTTGCTTGCTCCCGCCTGCGTGCATTCACCTCAGTTTTCGCGGGCTTCCCGCTCGAGGCGCGCTTCCTCCAGCAACGGCGTTAGACCGCGCCCACCTCCCTCGCGCTGACCGCCATTCACTGCTCGAGTCCGATCATTAAAGCAAGGTACCGCAATGTCAGACTCCCACCGCAGCGCGTCTCACTCTCCCTACCGGGGCTCCGGATCGGAGAGTAGCTCCATGCACAGAGCAGCTGCCCCTGAGGGGAATACCCCTCCTTTGCCAAAAAAACACAAGCGCTCTAGTTCCTCAGCGAAATTTGCAGCCCTCAAGGCCTCCTTCCGCTCCTCAATTACCGAGTCCATGTCTGCGGCTGTAGCAGACCTGCACTACACTTTTAGACGCTCCATGGAGGAAGCAGTGACTGCCCTGCAAGCGCCCCCCCAAGTAGCCTCCTGCTCCGCTTTCCTGCAAGGGAATGTGTCCCAAGCCTCAGAACCTTCCCAACCCCGGGAACAATTGGGGAATTTTCCTATTCCATGACAGAAAGTTCTAATTTTAATAAGGACTCGGAGGCGAGTATTTTGCCATCTCTTTCTTTACTTTCTTCATAGCAGCAAAGAGTTAACAACAAGAAAAAACAAACTTCCCCCACAACAGGGGATAAGCACACCCCACACACTCTCCCAACCAATCAATATAGTCCCGCCCAGATATAGACTCCTCCTCTTTCTTTGCAATCCAGAAGTCAGAATCTCCAGGACGAGACGCAGCTACCCAACGGGGAAGCGTAGAAGCCAAACACGGCCGGACGTGGGGAAGTGACAAAAAACGCCATCAAGGCAGAACGATCAGCGGGAAACTGAAAGAAAAACAAACATGAGGTCGGGGTTAGAACCAAACCATCAACTACGTGCAACGCAAGCGCACGGGCGATAAAATACAGGAGATAGCAACGGCGAAAAACATAGAGTTACATCAATAACGCAGCGGAGAACAATGCAAGAGCGCAGCCGATAAAACACAGGAGATCGCAAAGGCGAAATTACTTTATTCAGAAATAGGCGTGCAGAAAGAAGCGGATTACAACGCAGACGCACGCAGTAAATAAGACACGGACAAACCACCCAATGTTTATTGATGAATCAAAAGGTAAACAAATGGGAGGGACTCCAGGGGGGGAAAATACTCGCCTCCGAGTCCTTATTAAAATAAGAACTTTCCGTCATGGAATAGGAAAATTCCCCAATTTTACCACAGGACTCGGAGGCTCCTATTTTGCCAATTTAAAGCTGGTCAATCACAGTCTCTGTCCAGTGTCCAGTGTCGTATAGGACGTACATAGAAAAGGCGAGCAGTAGACTCTCTAGACCAATCAGCTGAGCGCATAATGTCTTCCAGTCTACAACCAGCTGCCACCACCGAGGAGGCCATAGCGGCACGGACCGAATGGGCACCAAAGGAGGTGGTATCCACTCCAGCGAGACTCCGTAACCAGCGCACCCATCGCGCCAAGGTCGACGAAGACACAGGCCGATGTGGAGCCCTGAATGACAGAAACAGAGGAGAAACTGCACCAACACGGAACCGCACCAGGCTGTCCTCGTAAACCCTGAGACATCGAACCGGACACAACAACGGACGATCAGGATAAGCCGGGAAAAACACAGACGAAATGGAAGTCTTAGTACGTCTAGTGACGTCAAAAACGACACCATCCGGTCCGAAGGAACGAGAAGGATAGTCCAGAGCCCGGACATCACCAACACGCTTACAAGAGAACAAACAGCACAGCATCACTAGTTTGGCGGACAACTGCCGCAGGGACAGCTCCCCATTGTCCGGCCGGGTCTCCAGGAAACGCCATACCAGGGAAACATCCCATGCTATCGAGTATCGAGGAAGGGGGGGCCGTTCGAACCGAGCCCCCCGTAGGAGACGGCAGACTAAAGGATGCTGCCCTAAAGCCACCCCTGCGAAACCCACATGGCCAGCAGAAAGCGCCGAGCGGTAGACATTAAGCGTGCGGAAAGCCAGACCAGAGTCAAACAAAGACGTCAGGAAATCCAGGACCGCATTCAGAGAGGCTGAAAAGGGATCCTGACTCCGTCCCACACACCAAGCAGACCACCGGAGCCAGGCAGATTTATACGCTCCTCGGGTTCCAGGGGCCCATGCCTGTAACAGCAATTCTCCAGTCCGGATCGAAATGTCTTGGCTTTGCCAGGCAAACCGGAAACCAGCCACGCCAGAAGGTCCAGGCTGCCGTCTGACACCAGAGGATGAGGCGTACCCTCCGCGTCGAGGAGGAGGTCCGGTCGGCGGGGTAACCTCCGGGGCACGGCGATCACGATCTCCAGTAATGCCGGGAACCACGGTTGAGCTGCCCAGAAGGGAGTAATCAATACCAATGTCGCCCCCTGAGTCCTGACTTGCATCACTGTCCGAGCAATCAGGACGAACGGGGGAAATGCATAGTGGCACGCCCCCGACCAATCCTGAAGGAACGCATCCGTGCCCAACGCGTCCGGGTCCGGTCTCCAACTGAAGAACTCCCGAAGATGAGCGTTCAACCTCGAGGCAAACAAATCCCATCGAAGAGGTCCCCAGAGCGAACGAATGTCCTCGAACACTGAAGGCGGTATCCGCCAGTCTCCGGGATCCGCCAGGTGTCGAGAATTCCAGTCGGCTACTTGATTGGAGAGCCCCGGAATGAACTGGGCCTGAACCCAGAGACCGTGTTGGAGACAGTACTCCCAAAATTCCATCGCCATGAGCGCTAGCAGTTCCGAACGAGGACCCCCCATGGAGTTGATGTACCGTACCGCCAGGAAATTGTCCAACCGTAGGAGGATTTGATGATGTGAAGAGTCCCTCGTGAAGCACCGGACCGCTAAAAGTTCCAATACATTGATGTGACGGGTCCTTTCCGCGGGAGACCACCGGCCCCCTGTTTCCACGCCGTCGCAGTGGGCACCCCATCCGAGACCACTGGCATCGGAATCGATAGTGAGAGTCGGGGGAGGAGGAAACAATTTCTTGCCGTTCCACAACGTCATCTGGGAGTGCCACCACGACAGGTCCGACCTGGCGTCCTCTGTCAGGAATACTACATCCGAGTAATCCAAACCCGCCCGGAGGGAACGGGCCTTCGAGCGTTGGAGGGCCCGATAATGGAGAGGAGCCGGAACTATCGCCAGTCGCGCTGCTGCCAAAAGACCGATGACCCTGGCCAGGATCCTCAGAGTAGGCGCTGAGTGTCAGAGGAGAGAGGAAGCCTCCTTGCGTATGTCCCGAATCTTGGAGGGAGGCAGGAACAGCAACAGGTCGTGTGAGTCCAGGAGGAAGCCTAGGAACTCGATGCGGCGTGTCGGAATCATCAAGGATTTTTCCACGTTGATTAGGAAACCCAGTTCCTGAAAGAGGGAAATCGTCCATTGGAGGTGGAGCAGAAGCGTGTCTCTGGAACTGGACATCAGGAGGATGTCGTCTAAGTATATTATGAGGCGTACGCCTCTGGCATGTAGGGAAGTGATCACCGGTTTTAACAGCTTCGTGAAGCACCACGGTGCTGACGAGAGGCCGAACGGTAGGCAAGTGAAGCGCCACACTTGATCTTGCCACATGAACTGGAGGAAATCTCTGTGGGAAGAGCAGACCGGCACCGTCAGATAGGCGTCCTTCAGGTCCAGCTTGGCCAACCAATCGTCTCTCAGGAGAACATGACGTAGCGTGTGAATGCCCTTCATCTTGAAGTGCCGGTAGACGATCGAGAGGTTCAATTCTCTTAGATTGAAGACAGGGCGGAAACCCCCGCCTTTCTTGGCGACCAGAAATAATGTGCTGAGAAAACCCCTTGACGACGGGGGGGCCAGTTCTATCGCCCCTTTGGCCAACAGGTCTTGAATCTCCGCCTGCACCAGTAAGTCTTGCGCATGCGCAATGTGGAGCGGCGCGGGGATTCGTGTCTGTGTAGGCGTGTCCACAAAATCTATGGAGAAACCCCGTATCGTGGCCAAGACCCACGCATCGGTAGTGAGGCGCGCCCAAGCGAGCGCAAAAGTGGCTAAGCGGCCCCCGATCCTTACCCCCGAATGAGGGATAATGTGAAAGGCGCTCACCTGAGGATCTCCTGTAGGAGGAGGATCTGCCTCCTCTGTAAGATCCGCCGCGCCAGGGTCTGGCTCTGGATGGGAAGAAGCGAGATCCATAGCTGGGATTGTCGGCAGCATATCGAGCTGAATCGAAGGAGGAGCCGTATGAGCGGGAGGGACCCCCGCGGCCGGCAGAGCGACCCCTGCCTCTACCGGCCCTGCGAGAGACCCGACCCGGAAACACTCTCTTCATTGTAGTCTCAGCTTTGTCCAGCATAGGGAAGGACCCCACATAGGTGTTAAGCTTTTTAGCAAAAGGGTCACCAAAGAGTTGGCCGTCAGCTTTGGCTCCCAGGTCGGTGGCGGCCATGTGTGTCAAGTTAGTGTCCATTTTGAGCAGGATAGTTTTCCTGCGCTCTGATGCTATCGCAGCATTGGCGTTCCCTAGTAAACAAAGGGATCGTTGAAGCCACTCCTCAAGTTCTGAGGGGTCTAATGGGGTATCAGACAGTTTGGCATGGGTGACAATATCTAGGGCCTTTACCAGAGGGCCAGTCGTGTCAAGCAATTTATCCTGACATGTCTTCATGGCAAAATCAATGCCCTTTTTGGCCGACCAACCTTTGTTGGCGACAAATTGTTGGAAAGCCTCATCCACCTCAGGTGTGATGCACGTTTTGCCAGCTGTGGTGGGCCTAGGACATTCAGTCCGCAGGTTAAATCGGGTGCCCTTATCAAGAGGGCAGCGCATCACGCTGTCGACCCAGCATTCTACATGGGGTTGAGGGGACCAAGCAGTGGAGCTTGGGTGGGAAATCTCACGGGGATTAAACATGGGATTTCCCGCTGGATCGTAAATTGTATCCCCGACCTGCATAGGGGGGGGCTCCACCATCAGGTCCTCATCATGGACCGGGGCGTATAATGTTATGGAGTCATCTCCGTCATCGCCCTCAGGATCGCCTTCCCCTGCATTTTTCCCTCTTGGGACGAGACTCCAGGCTGCCGCCTTAGGTCTCTTAATCTCGGCCGCATTGGTTGCCCCGCGGTCAGGGGCTCTTTTGCAAGAGTCAGGCTCGCGAATCAATAAAGGCAGTGCTGCGGGGATGCCAGCCCCTCCATAAGCACCTGGGGGATGGGATAAATAATCACTAGGCCCTGAGGCCAGAGGGTCTAAAACCCTGGGAGGAGAGGCGTCCTGTGATAGCTCCTGGGAAGGTTCGTGTACCTGGGATACATTCCTCTGCAATGCTGCAGAGCATGAAGCTTGTTTTGGGGGAATATAAAGTGCATTAACAGCCTCATCCATGGAGCGTCTGAATGAATAGTGGAGGTCTGCGACAGCCGCCGAGACAGACTCCGTTATGGAGGATCTAAGGGAGGCTTCAAGGGCCGCGAATTTTGCGGAGCTCCCCGATTTCTTTTTATGTTTGTGGGGGGGAGAAGGGGAAGTCCCTTCAGAAATGGAGACCCTAATTTGAGAGGGTCCCTCTTACCCGGAGCCCCGGGCGGAGGAACGAGAGGGGCTGCGGTGAGAATCGGACATCTTACTTGCTGAGATAGGTATCAGAAATGGCGCCGCGCGCGCAGGAAGTGGGGGTATCGAAGCGCGTGAGAGGAATCTTGTGGATGCCACGCGCGGGAAAACGCCGCGATCCGAGCGTTAAACACACATTTCAGCAAAACATGCCCAGCGCGAGTGTTTAACGGTCTGAACGGAAAACAGGAAACACAGAAAATTACAAGAGCCAGATCTGACCGTGAGGACCGCGGTCCTCAAGTCAGATCCGATGAGAACACCGACCCCCGCGGCTAAAACCGGAGGGTAGCGGCGCCTCAAGCGAGCAGTGTAAATAACAATATAAGAAACTGCAATAAAATACTTAAACGCTTATAAAAAACATATGTAGCGCTCACTCCCGGAGGAGCCGCTGAAAATGAACCACGGGTCAGTCTCCCCGCACTAGGGAATAAATATACTCCAACACAGTTGTGGGTTTTTATCATTTAAATAGTTTACTAAAATAATAGGCAGATGTTGAGATACGGTATTCACAGATATTATTACAGTACTTTCGTATTACGGTAAAACGCGTAGCGGAAAAGAAACGAAACACGAGGCGTCGTATTTCGGAAAATAAAATATTCGTAACCGAACATAAAAGAAATGCAATTTCATGAGTATTCGGAAAAGGGACACGTAGCGGAACCCCAGAATATACAATCACTTCGTATCACGGTAAACGCGCAGCGGAAAAGAGAAAAATATATTCGGAACGTATCTTTACCCCTGTTCCGATTCGTAACAAAAATGAGTCCTGCACAGGTTAAGTCCCGGAATGTAAAAGGTGTGTATGTGTGTAAGGTACCCGGGTACTGTTCAACTGGCCAGTGAATTTACTTAAAGAATGTCTTCGACTAGTCAAGTTGGGGCCCTGTGGACTTTAAAGAGAAAACAGCAGCGTATTCTTTGTATTACAAACGGCCTTGGAGGCCTCTCACCCATCCACCAGTTGCTTTAGGCTCCGCTGACCCAGGACGTCTCTCCGCTCGATCTTGACTGGGGATACTAGCGGCCGGATCCGTTGTCTGACTTCCCGTAGCTTGTCCACGACTTTGGCCCAGCTCACCGCCTGCTCTCTGTACCCGATCAACTTGCGGTGACTCCTTACTCGAGGTCTTCGGTCGGTTCAATCTGCAGCAACTCTGGAACCTTGGAGGGCTCCTTCTCCTTAGGCGGAATGACCCGGTAAAAGAACTGACAGGCTCACTTGCTCTCAGACCTAGGCCCTCTTACGATCTATGGCACTGCGTCTGCTCTCTCTCGTTCCCTGGCGCGCTCTGGCGCGTTCTCCACCAGGTGGAGGATGTAAGTGTCCAGTCCCCACCCACTTCCTGTCTCCTTGCAAAGCATGCCGGGAATTGTAGTCCCAATGTCCAGTGTCTCTGATCGCGATTGTCTCCATCTTGTGGCCAAAAATAGGTACTGCCACAGCAAGATTTTAACACAGCGCTACACATACAATACATAAATAAAATACAGAAAATTTGTAGAGCACAATCAAACTATACTTATCTGCACGAAGAGCAGCAAAGAAAGAGGAGGAGTCTAAATCTGGGCGGGACTATATTGATTGGTTGGGAGAGTGTGTGGGGTGTGCTTATCCCCTGTTGTGGGGGAAGTTTGTTTTTTCTTGTTGTTTACTTTCTTCATAGCAGCAAAGAGTTAAGAAAGAGATGGCAAAATAGGAGCCTCCGAGTCCTGTGGTAAAATTACAGGACGCCTCCCCGCAAAGGCCATATCTAGGCCCATGTACCCCAAGTTCAAAGTGACACACGTCACAAGATGTTTTAATTAGTTTGCTGCTTAATTAGAGGGCAGCTGAGGGAAGGGGGACCCCAACCAGTGGCCCTACCCTGCTCTCTTCTTTATTGTACATGAAATGGGTTGCTCCGTGCGTTGTTTAGTAGACATTGTCCTGCTCTCTCCTTGGCTATAGATGCGGGATGTTGTGGGTGCAGCCACTGCAGGACAGACTTACTACCGCAGCTGCATGGACAGCACCATCAAGTACATGAACTGCTACAAGATCCCTGGTCATGTGCAGAACCGTGTGAAGATGTGGTACGAGTACACATGGCAATCCCAGGGCATGCTGGGTAAATACATATACAATAAATGCTGTATGCTCTTATATGCAGAATCATTGCCTTCAGTCCTTATAAACAGAGGGGACGTGCTGCTTAAACACAGAAAAGGTACAGCCTGATCTAATACACAGACACAAGAGGAGGTACCTGATCATTACTTGTCCTTATACACAGGCAGGAGGGTCCCTATCCACCCTTATACCCAGGCAGGAGGGTCCCTATCCACCCTTATAGACAGGCAGGAGGGTCCCTATCCACCTTTATAGACAGGCAGGAGGGTCCCTATCCACCCTTATACCCAGGCAGGAGGGTCCCTATCCACCCTTATACCCAGGCAGGAGGGTCCCTATCCACCCTTATACCCAGGCAGGAGGGTCCCTATACACCCTTATACCCAGGCAGGAGGGTCCCTATACACCCTTATACTCAGGCAGGAGGGTCCCTATACGCCCTTATACCCCGACAGGAGGGTCCCTATCCACCCTTATACCCTGGCAGGAGGGTCCCTATACACCCTTATACCCAGGCAGGAGGGTCCCTATACACCCTTATACCCAGGCAGGAGGGTCCCTATCCACCCTTATACCCAGGCAGGAGGGTCCCTATCCACCCTTATACCCAGGCAGGAGGGTCCCTATACACCCTTATACTCAGGCAGAAGGGTCCCTATCCACCCTTATACCCAGGCAGGAGGGTCCCTATCCACCCTTATACCCAGGCAGGAGGGTCCCTATACACCCTTATACTCAGGCAGAAGGGTCCCTATCCACCCTTATACCCAGGCAGAAGGGTCCCTATACACCCTTATACCCAGGTGACGGGATGGCGCGGGGTCACACTCTGCTCTTCCTCCGTTGCAGATGAGTCAGAGCTCATGGTGCAGCTCCCGGATAAGATGAGGTTGGATCTCGCCATTGATGTGAATTACAATATTGTGAGCAAAGTGGTTCTTTTCCAGGTAAGTGCTGCACCTGCACTTGCCACCAGGTGGTGATACCGGTGCAACCACACAGACGCAACACAAACGCTAGGGGCTGCACCCTTAACCCTGGGGTGTCCACGCCCTGTACCCTGGGGGTCTGCAGCCTGTACCATATACCCCACAGAACCTGCAAAACCCAATGCAGATGTCCAATGGGAGAGTGTACTGATTTCTTACATCGTTTAACCTGAGGACCCCCTGCTGCTTTATAAGGAGATTCACCTTTCTATAAAGTCCCTTACCCCCTGTCCCTGGTTGGAATGGAGAGAGGAAAATGCTGCGGCTTTCCTTGGTCATTGCTCTGCGTTTCCCCAGAATTGCTGAGCTTTGGCTCCGGTGAGTTTCCTGCCCCTAAACGTGCTGTATTCTACACACCGGTGCAGGACTCCAGGTGGATGCATCAGGCTGAATGGCAGAGTTAGTGTGCATATAGCATTAAGAATTATACCCCTATTCTCTTCTTACAACTTCTCCCATGTAAGTTACCTTCTTAATACCAACTAACCCCCCCTCCCCCCTCCCTTTTCCCGTAAATAAAAACACAACAAAGTATTGGCATTTAGAAAAGGTCACGTCTTTTATTACTTAAGGCCAAATTCTTTGCCTCTAAGGCAGAATTATTATTATCGATCCTCGTATGCCAAATACGCTACACCAGATAACACTGGCAGCCAGATAACACTGGCAACTGCAATGCACCACAAGCAATGCCCAGAAATAGCGCCCCACGTGGCTAAGCAGGATGACCACACATCTGCTCAGTGTATTTTTATGGCAGATAGCAGGCCGAGAGGATCTGCAAACCAGGAAGGCACCTGAGCCTGGCCGTATGAAACCACAACTCACCCCGTACCCTGCAGACCCTCCCCCCACTATCGCCCTCCACGTGCCAGGCCGCCTATTTCACCGCCACCAAAAACGAGGACCCTCTTTTTACTGCCACCAATAAAAAGCCCTGACCTTTCCTCTTACCCCACAAAAGGCTCCTTATCGCGCCTTCAATGAAGAGTGTGTTACCAGCCTTATCACTCCTTCAATGAACTCCTCACTTCTTGCTCCTATTTCGGGGTGCTCCAAAACCATTGCCAGATAACATCGGCAAATGCAATGCACCACACATATTGCCCAGAAATAGCGGCCCCACGTGGCTAAGCAGGATGACCACACGTCTGCTCAGGGGTCTCTTTATATCGCAAATAGCACGCCGAGAGGATCTGCAAACCAGGAAGGCACCTGAGCTTGGCCGTACGAAACCACACTCACCCCGTACCCTGCAGACCCTCCACCTACTATTGCATCCCCACTTGGCAGGCCGCTATTTCATCACTCACAATACCGATCTCTTCTCTAGCTGTCCCCTAAATGTAGTACCATAATATCTGGCTTACCCCACTTTCTCCTTGATGTCTTTGCTATTCCCAATAACTGCCCCACCCCCTACCTTGCTTCCCTATCCATCTAATCCCTACTTCAATTACGCTGCACCCCGGGGTCGCTCCTCTCTTGGTGCCAGCAGCATGACTCTCCATCCAGTGCACATAGGAGTGTCCCAGGATCCGCTCTCTCATTGCGTGTCCTGCAAATAACCAAAATGTAAACTATTAACTGTAATGCACACACACACACAGTGTACCCGAACTGAAAAGAAACCAAAAGAAACAAGGAAACTAATTATTATTATTAAAACAAAACAATTGTTCCCCATAAGTTTTCCCTTCATTTCTTTAATGACCTCACATATCTCCTATACATTTCCCATTTCCATCTCCCCATCTTTTTAATTCGATCCTTTGGGTAACCCAATTCTGCCTCAGTACCAGCAGCTCCTATCCTGAAAGAATGGGGGCAAATGTAACTCCCCTTTCAACCAAGCCCCTCCGTGGCCTGCTGCGGAACCATTTTGAATTGATACCCGGACAAGTTAGTACCACCCTTGTGCCCCCAGAACATGCGACCGTTTGAAGGAGTCGCCTCCAAGTATCCCCTCATACATACCACTGGGCATACTTCCCCACCATGGGCACCTAGAGCAATTGTTTCCTCAATCCTTAGGGCAGCTGTAAAACTAAAACAAATGCTGCCCTACAAAGATTGTTATCAGCTCCATCTTATCTCCTACTTGTACTCTGCTGTCAAGATCTTCCTCACCACGAATTGTTTAGCCCAGTCCTCCTCTTCCTTTAACCGAGCAAAGTATGAAATACCACTAAATAGTTCCAAGCTGTCCTTTATCGACTTACCGCCGAACTTCAGTAGCTATTTGAAAACAACATTCTGCCCTACCTCCTCTGTCCCTTTAAAACTCGATCCAACCCTTTCACTGCTTGCTCTACGGTGCCCATGTCTTCTGCAACAACAATCTCCTCACCAAATCATTGATGCCCTCTAACTGCTCCCCATCTGGCAAAGAAATGGAGGGCAGTCTTCACCCTGCAAATTTTTATTTTATTTATTTTTTTATATATTTTTTTAATTTATTTATTTATTTTTATTATTATTATTATTATTTATTTTTTTTCCCTTCTTTCCTCCTCCCCCCTCGCGTTGCCAAATGTCGGAACACATCCCACCTGAAACTGAACAATGTATCCTCCACCACCTTCCTTACCCCCGGTATGTGATTTGCGGTAAAATTAATATTGCTTTTCAAACATATCAACACCAAATACCTGACATAGGCTACAACCTGCGGTGATGATGCAGACAACATATCAACACCAAATACCTGACATAGGCTACAACCTGCGGTGATGATGCAGACATGTTATTCAGCACTTGCACCACACCTTGAATATCAGACCCAAAAAAAAAGGGGGGGAGGGATGTTTTTTTAATTTTTTTATAAACAATTTTATAAAAAAAAAATTTTAAATTTATTTCTTTTTTTTTTTTTTTTTTAATTCTATCCCCCACAGTGTTATTGCCCCGACGATTGGAAAATAAAAAATTCCAGAAACACCAAGCTTTGCACCCATCCATTGAATCCACTCCTGGGCCATTTGCCTGCTCACCATTTGAAATTACACTAGACCATTTGATCTTAATGTCTGGCCATTCCCCCCAAACCACCTACAATTCTCCCCGATCAACTAAACTTATATTGTAACCCCCCCCCCCCGATCCTACCTCATTCTCCAAGAAAATTAACTGCAATACACACACTGCCCCCACGCCTTGTCTTTTATACCCCCCCTTTCCCCTCCCTCCCATTGTTCCTCTCCCTATTGCATCCAATCACAAATCGGCCATGCTTCAGCTCATTAAGCAAAAAAGCCCCCATGCCTGATCCCATAGAACAAAGGGAACTCCCTCCCTTTCACTCTTGTGTAATACAGGGATAATTCTTAAACCTTGCTCAATCCTAATTAGTCTCTCTCTCGAACGAAGCAGGTGTGGTCTTCACTCTGTCACTCCCCTCTTGTTCTCCTGTGTGCGCTCAGGGCTGTGATCGACAGATGATTTACGACATGCTGAAGAGACTGCGCTCTGTGGTTTATTTACCGGGAGACTACGTGTGTAAAAAGGTGAGCACGGCGTTTAGCTGGTTAATTCCGAATATGGCGCCCTGGGCAGACAGACAGACGCAACCAACAGGGGCCAGTTGCCTGTGAGAGCTGCTGCGGGTGATGTGACTTCACCCTGAGAGACCTGTGATAAATACAGTGGAATAAAACCAGATGTCGAGCGCTGGTCCTGGATGGCTGACGTGGCCTGGGTGGCTGACATTTGGCCTTGTGTCTTGCAGGGTGAGATTGGTCGTGAAATGTACATTATTAAGGCTGGCGAGGTGCAGGTGCTGGGGGGTCCAGACGGGCAGACCATTCTCGTCAGGTTGAAGGCCGGGTCTGTGTTTGGTGAAATCAGGTGAGTTTCAGGCAGTTTCTCGGGGTTCTGCTATGTATTCTGGGTTGGGGAGTGGTTCCAGCTGTCATGGCTATTGGGGATCCCTCGTTTTTTACCCTAGAATTATTGAATTTAGCTAAGATATGAAGATAAGTTAGAATTTTAATAAAGGACTCAGAGGCGAGTATTGCAGTCTCTTTCTTGCCTTTAATAACAGCAGCAAGTAAAAATGTCGAAAAATATAACCGACATTAACAGAAAACATTTTCTAACAATGGTATCATCTAACCCCCCCTTTCCCAGTGGTATAGTCCATTGCTCCTGTAAGTCTACATATAGGACCACCTTCCCGCCTTTTCTCCCTCTTTCTTGCGAACGAACGGGAATCAGATGCAGAATACCTAACACATCGCGATCCAACAGCTCTTGAACCAAACCGAGATATCCACAGGAAAGGACAGGAACACACGTTACTGGGCTGAGATAAAAGCAGAGGGTGAGACACCAGTGCGCGAAGCATAGCACGCAGCCAAGCAACCCTGGAGTCCGCCTCGGGAGGGCAGGGTGGGCAATACTCGCCTCTGAGTCCTTTATTAAAATTATCTTCATATCTTAGCTAGATTCAATAATTTTAATACAAGGACTCTGTCAGGTGCTGACCCCTTGGCACCCTTTTTCATGCCACATCCTGCATGCCCTATGCAGGTTCCAGGACTTCATACTGAACTATACACATTCCTGGACTCTCTGATTTTGACATACAAGCCCTGGAACCTCACCCGACCTTCATCCTCCCTGATCAATCCTGCACTTAAGGAAGCTACGCCCTCTATGCCACGCTTCCTCATTGAAGTTGTTTGGCTCAGCTAGTGCAGACTATCCCTCCTGATATCCTTGCCTGGAACCCCATCTGATCTAAAGACATTCCTGCTCACCCTCTGTTATTCCTGGACATTCCTCATCAACAGTATCCTACTTTACCCCCTGTTCCCCCTCGCTATTCTATGCTTGATTTACTTGTGTACCAGATCCTTGCTAGACCCTGACTATTCTATTTCTTGATCCCATTGTACCTTAGCCTATATTATATGTTATCTGTAATATCAGTGTTCCTGTGTATATTGTATCTTCAGTGTCTCCCCTCCTATTATCTGGTTTCCCTCTGTATATTCTCACCACCTTCTAGCATTCGGTCTCCTTTACCCTCTTTATCCTGACTCCCAGCTCCACCAATCTTGAGTTCTCCCATTCCCATTACTCCCAGCCATCCTTCTGTTAGCTCTTAGCCCTTTCTGCCTACATCGCCTCCCTTCTCCAATCTATTCCCATCTTGTCCAGTCTTCTCCTGTTATTTAGTTCTCTTTTGTATTGTTGTTGTACTTTTAGGTTTATATCTCTGGTCTGTTCCTTTAATAAACTTCTGTGTTACCCCTCTATCTGCTTCTCTGCCTAGTCACTGCATTTTGGACTCACACACACACACTCCTGCACATAAAGCTAGGTATGAAACCTGACAGACTCAGAAGCTCCTATTGCAAGTTCAAAGCTTGGCCATGAGAGAGGACAACCAATGAACGATTGGCTTGAAATAAAAGGTCCGAAAAGTGGTCTCGCAAAACCAATCCGCGGATCTAAGCAGATCCTCCAAACTACAGCCTGCTCCCACAGCCGACGAAGCTGACGCACTGAATGAGCCCCGAATACAGACACGTCCACCCCAGCCAAAGCCGATAACCCTTTCAGCCAACGCGCTAATGTGGTGGAGCCGACCATGTTATGGGGGGTCCTGAAAGAAATAAACAGAGGCGACACATCCCCACTGCGCAGCGATACCGTAGGCGCTTCATAAACCTGAAGATATTGCACCGGGCAAAGAACCATCTGAGAAGGAAACGCTGGATAAAAAACCGAGGTAAGTGACGTTTTAGTCCTACGAGACACATCAAAACGTACCCCTTCCGGAACGAATGAACGGACCTGGAAATCCAGAGCTCTTATATTCCCCCACTCTTTTACATGAAACTAGGCAGAGGAGAGCCACTAATTTGGTGGATAATTGTTTGAGAGACAGATTCTCGTTAGAAGGCCATGAAGCCAAAAAACGTAACAGTATGGCCACATCCCAGGTCTCCGAATATCGAGAGAGCGGAGGACGTGAAAGCCGGATGCCCCTCAATAAACGGCATACTAGGGGATGCTTACCCACCGGAGTCCCCTGGAAACCAACATGAAAAGCCAACAAAGCCTAGCGGAAAACATTAATGGTTCTATAAGCTTTACCGCTATCGAAACATTCCGAAAGAAAATTAAGGATAATGTTTAGAGGGGCTTGAAAGGGATCCAGATCCCGTGTACCACACCAACGTGACTACTGGGTCCAGGCCGATTCATAACCTGACAAGGTACCCGGGGCCCACGCCACCCGAAGGAGGATACTAGCCCGGTCCGAAACTCCGCTGGGCGCCCCAGATGCCCTGACACCAGGGAGGCCAAGAGTGGACAGGTGCCCTGTGCCAACAAAGGATGAGGATGACCCCCATAAATCCACAAGCAAGTCCGGGAGATCCGGCAGCAGCCGCGGGACATCCGCCAATAGCTCCAAGAACGGGGAAAACCACGATTGGTTGGGCCAAAATGGTGCCACTAGAGCCAGCTCCGCCCTCTGAACCCGAACCTGGCATAACGTCCGCAGCACCAACTGAAAAGGGGGAAACGCATAAGGCCGAGACGCTGCCCAATCCTGCAGGAACACATCTGTGGCTAGAGCCATGGGATCCGGACGCCAACTGTAAAAGTTGGGCAGCTGAGCGTTCAGGCGAGATGCAAATAGATCGATCTGAAAAGGACCCCAAAGATCTGCTATGGTCAAAAAGATCGAAGATTGCAAATGCCAGTCTCCTGAGTCTTCCGTGTGCCTCGAGCTCCAATCGGCTAGGAGATTCGAGACACCCGGAATAAACTGTGCCTGTACTGATATCTTGTGTAGAAAACACCAATCCCAGAGACGGGTCGCCATTGTTGTCAATAGAACTGATCTGGGACCTCCTAGGGAATTGATATAACGAACTGCGGGGAAGTTGTCCATGCGGAGGAGCACCGATGAACAAACTTCCCCTTTGAGGAAACTCTGAAGCGCGAATAACCCCGCTAATAACTCCAGACCGTTGATGTGAAGGAGAGTCTCCTGTTTGGACCAAGGGCCACCTGTCATCAGATCCCCACATCTGGCGCCCCAACTCGTCAGACACGGATCCGAGTCTATAATGATCGAAGGAGGAGGCGCCACTATAGGTCTGCCGTTGCAGGATTGGAGGTTCGCGATCCACCATTGAAGATCCAGTCATGCTACCAGTGATAGATTCACCTGATCTGAATGCTCTAGACGCTGCCTTAGGAAATGTGCCATCAGACGTTGGAGCGTCCGATAATGCAGCGGAGCAGGATGAACTGCCAATCTCATGGCTGCCAGTAACCCAATCATGCGGGACAAATCCCTCCACGTCGGGGAGACATTGGAAAGAAGGGTTCGAACTTCTTTCAGGATGGATCCGCATTTCTGTTCCGGAAGAAACCTAGTCATTAAGGCTAGGGTCAAATGAAAGCATTTTTACGTGCGAACGTAAAGAAGTGCGTCCGAACGCATTGACGTATTTTTTCATGGAATAGGCGAAAACGGTCATACGATGCGCATTTTTGTGCGTGATTTTTTACAGATCCAAACCAGGAAACTTTGGGTGTCTGGACGTTATGTTGGCCGGACACGAGCAGGGTCTGACGTCTCCAAATCACACACACCGCTATGCCGCTGCAGCGCACTCTGTACGTCCCTACTAGCGGTTCTGCGTTCTCGAAAAAATGCGTTCATTTTCCACTTGCGTTGCGCGGCCGGACTTTCGTGCGACCGTACTTCGTATATTGGCCGTCATTGCCCGTCATTTGCTGCTAGTGCGGCCGTGATTAAGTGCGCCAGAACGCACGTTAAAAGTGCGCTGGTCTGACCCCAGCCTAAATCGGGACAAATTATAAAACCCAGGAATTCCAAGGAACGAACTGGATGAAGAATGGACTTCTCCAGATTCACCAGGAAACCTAGATTCTGAAGTAAAAATATAGTCTGATTGATATGATTCTTCAGAAGCGACTCTGACTCCGCCATCAGCAGGATGTCGTCCAGGTATATCATCAATCACACAACCGGCTTCAACAGCTTGGTGAAGCACCAAGGTGCTGAAGAGAGGCCGAATGGTAGGGAACGGAACCGCCACGTTATCGAGTTCCAACGGAAACAGAGGAACTTCTTCGATTCCTCTGCCATTGGAACCGTCAAATATGCATCTTTCAAATCTATTTTTGCCAACCAGTCGTCTGGTCTGAGAACATCCTTCAGGAGATGTAAACCCTCCATCTGAAAATGATTGTATCTTATATGGAAATTTAAACTTTTTCAAATCGAGAACCGGGCGTCTCCCACCGCCCTTCTTGGGTACTTGTAAGGGATCAGCGCCTGTATGTGCGCAAGAACCTTCTCTGCATGTGCGCAAGAACCTTCTCTGCATGTATGCATACTTGAAAACTGCTGCCTCAGTCCCATCCAGCACTCAAGGGGGTTAAACAGTTAAGCACAACCACAAACATACACCACACCCTCTTGTCTATCTATAAAAGGTCAACTGCCCCTGTGAACCTTGGCTTTGCATTAGAAGTCATTTCCTGAAATGTTCTGACCTACCCTATGATCCTGCTGACATCGTGTACCAGACCCTGCTTAACCCACCGACCTTGCCTCCTGGCTGCCAGCCTATTGACCCATGGACCGTCTAGACCACTCTATCTCTCTATCCCCTTTGTACCGCGCCCTGGACTGCTACCAGTATCAGCCAGCCTATCCTCAGGTACATCCTGCACATTCCTGCCTAAAGGGCTCTAACCCCTCGAACTTGGGTCCCACCACGGCGTATGCCAGGTGCCACCCTGACCGTACTAGAAAGAGCTTGCCCATAATTTTGATCTCCCCTGGAGGAGCCCTTTCTATGGCTTCCTTTTTCAATAGATCGGTTATCTCCTCCTCCACCAAAGCTGCATCCTCGGCTGAAAATACCAGCGGTGGAGGAAGAGACACCTGAATGGGGTTTGAAACGAAATCTATAAGAAAACCTTGAACCGCGCGCAATACCCACATATCCGAAGTAATTTCGTGCCATTGAGGGAAAACAGACAACCGGCCCACCACGGGGACTACTGTATGACCAATAACAAGATCCTGTACCTGGAACTCAGAAGTATCTGAATCCTCGACCTCCTCGGTAACTTCTGTAACCCCTGCTACGCCAGGGACATGCTCTAGTTGGGTAGAATTGAGCCACTCGTGTTTCTGACTGGGTAGCATCATAGGAAACGGAGCCTGCAAACGGGCGGGATAAACCTGCTCGTGTACGGCCGGGCAGCGCGTCCCCTGACCCTGCGGGCCCTGGCAAAAACTCCAATGGTAAAGACTTTTTAACCCTTTCGCTGCTGAGGCGTTTCACGGCCCTGTGCTGAGGTCATTTTTACCGGTTTTGCTCATCATGTTTAAACGTGTTTTGAAGGCTTATTTTAGTATATGACCCAGACATATTATATATCATTCTTTCCGTCAGACTCGGTAGATTCATAATATGTCATTATTATATGTATACGTTATGTCATGTCTGTATATTATAACAAAAAATGCAATAAAATATGAATTTTCAATAATTTACAGCGTGTAAAGTGTATTTTTTTCACATTTTAACATGCGAGCAATTGCGGTTATATTTTGTATGGGGTGCGCTTGTTAAAAAAATTAGAGATGGGGTCTCGTTACATTTTTTTTGGGGAAAATTACGCTATTTTTAACAAACGCACCGCATACAAAAATCGTTAGTGCAGCATCATTGTTTACATTATAATTGAAATGGGAACAATATTGCTGCATTAACAAACCAAAAAAAAAAAAAAACTTGTTTATTTTTTTTTTTTTATATTTTTTTTTTAACCCCTTAGTGACCGGGCGGTTTTACACAAATCCGTCCGTTCGTGACCGCTGCTGTTTTTACGTTTCTGCGCTCTTAGTGTTTACGTCAAATTTTCCTCTTACTCGTTTATGTAACCCACACATATTTTACACTGTTTTTCTCGTCACTAAATGGACTTTATAAAAATACCATTTTTTTCATCATTTCATATAATTTACTATAAAAAATATTGTGAAATATGACACAAAAATTGAAAAAACACCACTTTTTCGAACTTTGACCCCCAAAATTTCTTATGTATCAACAACGTCAAAAAAAATTAATTCCTTGGTAGTTTCTAAATTTAGTCCTGAGTTTAGCAATACCCAATGTTTACATATTCTTCGCTTTTTTCCTTATTTTATGCAACAATAAGTGCAAGTAGCACTTTGCCATTTCCAAAGAGTTTATTTTCAAAACTAGTGATAGTGACATTGTAACACTGATATCTGTCACTAATTCCTGAATAACCCTCCACATATACATATTTTTTTAAAGTACACAAATCAAGGTATTAAACTTGGGGTATTTTGACTCTTTCCATGCAAACCATTTTACCACAAATCTATGCCAAAGTTTGAGGAAAAAAAAAAATTTGGTGATTTTTTTTTTTTGAACGCAATTTAAGAATACATGTACTGTGAACTTTAAGGTTTACTGCCAAAAAGCACCCCAAAATATGTTCAGCAACATCTTCTGAGTAAATTGATACCACCCATGTATAGGTATGTCGGGTCATTTGGGGGCTAATAGGCCTTATTTGGGGGGTGCGCATTTCAGTTTTCCAACTTGGAATTTTCACATTTCGTCATCATGCACCCATGTCCTATTTGGGACATTTTTGAAGCCGGCCAAAGTAATTTACCCCCATCAAACCATATATTTTTAGAAAGGGCACACCCTGGGGTGCTTCAAAGAGTTGTATTTTAACACTTTCCATGCACTAGCTCTATGTCAAACTTTCAGGTAGTCACTTTTTGTGTTATTTTTTCACACACATTGTACTTTAGGCATGAATTGTCAAATCCAGTTATGGGTTACTGCCAAAAAACACCCCAAAATATGTTCAGCAACATCTTCTGAGTAAATTGATACCACCCATGTATAGGTATGTCGGGTCATTTGGGGGCTAATAGGCCTTATTTGGGGGGTGCGCATTTCAGTTTTCCAACTTGGAATTTTCACATTTCGTCATCATGCACCCATGTCCTATTTGGGACATTTTTGAAGCCGGCCAAAGTAATTTACCCCCATCAAACCATATATTTTTAGAAAGGGCACACCCTGGGGTGCTTCAAAGAGTTGTATTTTAACACTTTCCATGCACTAGCTCTATGTCAAACTTTCAGGTAGTCACTTTTTGTGTTATTTTTTCACACACATTGTACTTTAGGCATGAATTGTCAAATCCAGTTATGGGTTACTGCCAAAAAACACCCCAAAAATGTTCAGCAACATCTTCTGAGTAAATTGATACCCATGTATAGGTATGTCGGGTCATTTGGGGGCTAATAGGCCTTATTTGGGGGGTGCGCATTTCAGTTTTCCAACTTGGAATTTTCACATTTCGTCATCATGCACCCATGTCCTATTTGGGACATTTTTGAAGCCGGCCAAAGTAATTTACCCCCATCAAACCATATATTTTTAGAAAGGGCACACCCTGGGGTGCTTCAAATAGTTGTATTTTAACACTTTCCATGCACTAGCTCTATGTCAAACTTTCAGGTAGTCACTTTTTGTTTATTATTTACACATTGTACTTTAGGGATTAGTCAAAATCCAGTTATGGGTTAAAAAAAACACCCCAAAATATGTTCAGCAACATCTTCTGAGTAAATTGATACCACCCATGTATAGGTATGTCGGGTCATTTGGGGGCTAATAGGCCTTATTTGGGGGGTGCGCATTTCAGTTTTCCAACTTGGAATTTTCACATTTCGTCATCATGCACCCATGTCCTATTTGGGACATTTTTGAAGCCGGCCAAAGTAATTTACCCCCATCAAACCATATATTTTTAGAAAGGGCACACCCTGGGGTGCTTCAAGAGTTGTATTTTAACACTTTCCATGCACTAGCTCTATGTCAAACTTTCAGGTAGTCACTTTTTGTGTTATTTTTTCACACACATTGTACTTTAGGCATGAATTGTCAAATCCAGTTATGGGTTACTGCCAAAAAACACCCCAAAATATGTTCAGCAACATCTTCTGAGTAAATTGATACCAGTATAGGTATGTCGGGTCATTTGGGGGCTAATAGGCCTTATTTGGGGGGTGCGCATTTCAGTTTTCCAACTTGGAATTTTCACATTTCGTCATCATGCACCCATGTCCTATTTGGGCCATTTTTGAAGCCGGCCAAAGTAATTTACCCCCATCAAACCATATATTTTTAGAAAGGGCACACCCTGGGGTGCTTCAAAGAGTTGTATTTTAACACTTTCCATGCACTAGCTCTATGTCAAACTTTCAGGTAGTCACTTTTTGTGTTATTTTTTCACACACATTGTACATTTAGTGCATGAATTGTCAAATTCCAGTTATGGTTTACTGCCAAAAAACACCCCAAAATATGTTCAGCAACATCTTCTGAGTAAATTGATACCACCCATGTATAGGTATGTCGGGTCATTTGGGGGCTAATAGGCCTTATTTGGGGGGTGCGCATTTCAGTTTTCCAACTTGGAATTTTCACATTTCGTCATCATGCACCCATGTCCTATTTGGGACATTTTTGAAGCCGGCCAAAGTAATTTACCCCCATCAAACCATATATTTTTAGAAAGGGCACACCCTGGGGTGCTTCAAAGAGTTGTATTTTAACACTTTCCATGCACTAGCTCTATGTCAAACTTTCAGGTAGTCACTTTTTGTGTTATTTTTTCACACACATTGTACTTTAGGCATGAATTGTCAAATCCAGTTATGGGTTACTGCCAAAAAACACCCCAAAATATGTTCAGCAACATCTTCTGAGTAAATTGATACCACCCATATATAGATTTGTTCTGTTGTTTTTGGGTGCTACGCCAATCTTTGACATGTGCTTGTCAATTTTCTAATTTGACATACAGTATCTTCTTTGCTTATCTTCTTTTTAGGGGCTTTTTACATACCCCAGTTTTATGAACGTGCATATATTTGGTAAGCTAACACCCCAAAGTATTGTAAATGGAGTGTTTTTATGCTATGGATGCATCCGTTTGCTCCATACAAATTGGATACAGTTTGGTGGTCATTTTTCATTTTCACACCCACATCAGTTTTGGACTGTGATTTAGGAGACACTGTTGTTTGTTACTGCATGAAAACTCTCCAGGTTGTTTTCTGCAAGATCTCCTGAGTACACCCATGCCCCCCATGCATAGGTTTGCCAGGATTTTGGGAAGGTTCAAATACAATTTTTATGACTTTGTCATTAGAGTTGAAATTGAGATTATTTCTTCAGCTAGGCCTATCTTTGGTTTTGGGTCTACCGCATACCCCAGTTTGAATTATCGCCAGAAAATTGATTATATTTGTTATGTTGACACCCCAAGGTATTGCATATGGAGTGCTTTGATGCCATGGATGCAACGGTTTTAGCCCAAAACATTTGAGAAGGTGTGTGGTGTAATTTTTCAATTTTCAGATTTTCACACCCACATCAGTTTTGGACTGTGATTTAGGAGACACGGTTGTTTGTTACTGCATGAAAACTCTCCAGGTTGTTTTCTGCAAGGTCTCCTGAGTACACCCATGCCCCCCATGCATAGGTTTGCCAGGATTTTGGGAAGGTTCAAATACAATTTTTATGACTTTGTCATTAGAGTTGAAATTGAGATTATTTCTTCAGCTAGGCCTATCTTTGGTTTTGGGTCTACCGCATACCCCAGTTTGAATTATTGCCAGAAAATTGTTTATGTTTGTTATGTTGACACCCCAAGGTATTGCATATGGAGTGCTTTGATGCCATGGATGCAACGGTTTTAGCCCAAAACATTTGAGAAGGTGTGTGGCGGTAATTTTTCAATTTTTTATTTTTACGCCCACATTAGATTTGGACTGTGATTTAGGAGACACGGTTGTTTGTTACTGCATGAAAACTCTCCAGGTTGTTTTCTGCAAGGTCTCCTGAGTACACCCATGCCCCCCATGCATAGGTGTGCAAAGATTTTGGCAAAATACAGCACCAATTGTAGAACATAAAATGGTACGAATAAAATGTAAAAGTCTGGAGCAGTAAAAGAAAAAAAAAACTAAACTGAACTAACTAACTGGAGTGTGAGAAAAAATAGAAAGGAAAAAAAAAATCACAGATCACGCACAGTGTGATATAGCTTGAAACAGTCCCCAAGACACAGACCGGGTTGTCCAGGGCATTCTGGGCAGTAAAAGATTGTGTCTCTCCTCTGCCCCCTCTTGAAACACACCCTGCACCTTTTTTGGGGTTTCTGTTTGCCCTCAGTAGGGGGGATTTTATAAATAAAATGCGTAGCCCCAACTCTGTCCCCCATCACCGCCCGGGGAGCAGGTGCATCCTGGTACAAAAGCCCCGAAATGACCTGGAGCTGAAACTGTAAAAAGGACAGCGTCACTCCGGGGTTTGCCTTTTTGCAGAGCAAAAAGGCATTGTGGGTTGCAATTTGCATCAGGTAAATTGCAACCTTTTTGTACCAGGCCCTTGACTTCCGCATAATCTGGTAGGGCTGGAGCAGCTGATCTGCCAGATCAACCCCACCCATATGCCGGTTATAGGCTTTGATGCACACTGGTTTCCTGATGCGCTCAGCTCTGCCACGTACAGAGACCTCCACAGACCTCTCAGTGTGGATGGTGGATAGAAGGTATACATCCTTCTTGTCTCTGTACTTGACCGCCAACAGCTCCTCTTGGCGCAGAGCTGAGGTCTCCCCCCTTTTTAGCCGGGTGCGGACAAGCTGTGCTGGGAAACCTACGCGGTTCTTGCGAACAGTACCGCATGCTGCTGTATCAAAGCAATACAGCAGCTTGAACAAAGGGACACTTGTATAAAAATTATCAACATACAAGTGGTACCCTTTGTTCATCAGGGGAAAAAGTAGGTCCCACACAATCTTGCCACTGGTTCCCATGTGTTCTGGGCAACCTGGAGGGTCAAGGCTACTATCCTTTCCCTCGTACACCCGGAAGGCCTGAGTATACCCACTCTCGCTGTCACAGAGCTTATACACCTTCACTCCATACCTGGAGCGTTTGGAAGGAATATACTGCTTGAATCCCAGCCTTCCCTTGTATTTCATTAGGGATTCATCCACGCAGATATTCCTTCCAGGTGTATAAGCCTCTGCAAACCTGGCGGCGAAGTGGGTAATCAGGGGACGGATTTTATACAGCCTGTCAAAATGGGGATGCTCTCTAGGAGGGCACAGGCTGTTGTCACTGAAGTGCATGAAACGCAAAATGTTTTCATACCTTCTACGTGACATTGATTGGGGGTAAATGGGGGTAGAGCAGATGGGGCTACTGCTCCAGTAGGAGCGAATTGAGGGCTTCTTTATGATGCCCATCAGCATAGTAAGTGCCCAGAATTTCAGAAATTCTGGCACATCTAGCGGGGTCCATTGCTGCCTTGCCAAGTAGGAGTCTGGCTTCGCAGCACAATGCTGATGGGCATACAGATTTGATTGGGCCACGATGTGGCCCAACAAATCATCCCCCATAAACACCTGCAAAAACTGTGTGGCGGTAAATCCTGCAACATCAATATTGATGCCAGGATTTGCCGTGAAAGGAGGGATATCTGGCCTCTGGCGATGAGGCACTACCCACTCCTCAGCTGGAGCTGTGCGTCTCCTGCTGGCAGGTGGTGACCCAGGATCTGCATCAGAAACATCACTAGATACATCAGCCAGCGTAGATAATGTATCTAGCGACGTCTCTGAGCAGTTGGCGGGGTCAAAATCAGGGTCAGAGTCTGATGCAGATGCCTCAGATTCTGATGCCAGGATGGCATATGCCTCCTCGGCGCTGTACACCCTCTCAGACATTATATATAATAGATTATAAAATTTTATAATTATTATATATAATAAGCGGATTGTTGGTTCTTAGAAGAACCGTTGGGTTTTACAAGAAAATACAAAAACACCTAAATCTCTCTAAATCACTCTAAACCTGCCTCAATTCTTCTAAATCTCCCTAAAATCTCTCTAAATCTGCCTAATTTTTCTAATCTCACTAAAATCTCTCTAAATCTGCCTCAATTTTTCTAATCTCACTAAATCTCACTAAAATCTCTAACCTGTCAAATCTGATCTCTCTCTCTCGCTCACCAAAACACAAGTGAGGAGAGGGAGGGAGAATCACAGAGGTCAGAGCCAATATTTACAAAATATTGACCTGACCTGACAAATTAGAATTTTTATTTTGATTTTTTCTAACTTCTGATTGGATGTTGCTAGCCTGCCTCTCTGATGAGGCAGGCTAGGAACATCCCACTCAGCCCCAAGATGACCCTGCCTTAGAAGGGCAGCGCCATCTTGGCTGTCACTTTTCTTTTCTTTTATTTTTATTTATTTTATTTTATTTTTTTACACTTTTTTTACACTTTTTTTACTCTGCTGGGTGCCTTGATCCCTCGAGGCACCCAGCAGAGCACCTGATCACTCATGTGATCTTTTTGTACTGAGTGCCACGATACCTCGTGGCACTCAGTACTTCCTGCCGCTACCGGAAGTGATCGCTCGGGGGAGCGATCACTTAGCGGACCGGCGGCAGGTAAGCATATTGCAGGGATGCCTCGATGTCGAGGCATCCCTGCAATATACACAGAGCAGCTGGAAGCGATACCGATCGCTTCCAGCGCTCTTTAGAAGTGCCGGGCACCTCTCCGGTGAACCGGATGTAGATCGCTCCCGGGGAGCGATCACATGGTGCCCCGGCACTTCTCACCGCCATTGCACGGATGCCTGGACTCCCAGGCATCCTGCAATGTGGTTTGAGCTGCTGGAAGCGATCCGATCGCTTCCAGCGCTCTCTCTTAGTGCCGGGCACCTCTCCGGTAAAACCGGATGTAGATCGCTCCGGGGAGCGATCACATGGTGCCCCGGCACTTCTAACGGCCATTGCACGGATGCCTGGACTCCCAGGCATCCTGCAATGGCGTTTGAGCTGCTGGAAGCGATCCGATCGCTTCCAGCGCTCAAAAAACCCCAGGACGTACCATGTACGTCAGCGGGTCTAAGAGAGACCCGCTGCAATGACGTACATGGTACGTCCGCGGTCGGGAAGGGGTTAAATATTTTTTTTTCAAATTTTTTTTTTTAAAAAAAACTTTTTCACAGTCGTGTTTGGTATCGTTGGAACGGCCATGCTCTGGCCGATCCAACAGTACCAAACTTTTACCCCTAGCTGCCACGGATCGGGAGATAGAGGGTTCATTGGAACCCCCTATCTCCACTGTTGGTGGCAGCTAGGGGTTAACTCAAGGACTGGTGTCATCGTGCTATGCACGATGACGCCAGTCCTAAGGGGGAGTTCCAGCTACGGGAAAGGATCACGAACCGGCTCTTTTCAGCGCCGATTCGTGATCCAGCTCCCCAGGGGTTAATGACAGCCACCGTTTGGAAGGGCAGGCTGTGCCCTTCCAAGCGGTGCCTGTATTAACCCCCTGCTCCCCGGCGATCGGGAGGGAGAGAGGTCCGAAGGACCTCGCCCCCCCTCCCTTTCAGGCGCCTCCTCCGCACATGCGGGGGGGGGCGCCTGAATTAGATGTCATCGCGTCGCCGCGATGACATCTAATGTCCCCGCCGGGCTCCCGAGTGCTGGGCTGACATCCAAGATGTCAGCCCGCACTGGGGGGGGCGCAGCAATCCGCTGGAATCCGGCGGATTGCTGCCTCCTGTGCTCTGACGCGCTGAGCGCGTCCGTAGCACAGGAGAACCACTTGGCTGGACGCGCTGAGCGCGTCCATAGCAGCCAAGTGGTTAATTGATGTAGTAACTTTTTCCATCGTTGTGAAAGCACCTGAATATTCAGACATGTCCCTCAGGAACCTTTTCCCAAACAAGGAACCTTGAGCCTTGGCCCCCAACTCATTATCTGCCACCCCAGCAAGCTGTGAATCCACTTTAATAAAATGCACTTCTCCTCTCAGAGGCTAAAGCCATGT